>RAON01000064.1:0-160103 GCA_009805295.1 Neurospora sp. FGSC 6877 | reverse complement strand
TTCACCTTCACCATCACAAAACTACCTCTACCAAGCCCTGGTCGACACTTAAAAGTTCCACTGCCTGCACCAGTTCTTCATCAACTCCGGAGTAACCGCCTGCATCTCCCTCATCGTCTTGGAGTACTCCTTCGTCCTCGTCATATCGAACGGCACGAACTTGGCTCCCTTCTTGGTGGCCTCCGACCAAGCCCTATAGGTATCAATGAGCTTGATACCCGGGTTGCGCGTCACATCCTCGGTCTTGTCCTGGCTCTTCTCGAGGGCATCGATCCACTCGTCCAGCGGGACCATCTTCTTGATTCTGCCGCCGTAGTACTCCTTGACGGCGGGCGCGAGCGCAGACCAGCTGGTGCGCTCGGGGTTGACGCCGTGGAAGTAGCCGTTGAGCTTGTCAAGGGGGACATGATCGGTGACGCCCGAGACCTCGAGCAAAAGGTTGGCGATGCCCTCGATAGGCGTCCAGTCGACCGTGGTCATCTGTCCCAACGAGTCCGGGAGGAGACCGAGGTAGATGGAGGAGGCCACGATGGAGGGCAGCCACTCCTGCTTGTTCCAGTAACCCTTCTCGGAAGACGGGCCGGCGACCTGGCCGACCCGAATGACTTCGGTGGGCACGCCAGACACCTCAGTGGCCTTGTCGAGGATCAGAGAGGAAACGAGCTTGGACTGGCCGTAACCGCCCATGGAGAGGGACAAGTCGTTGAGGGACGCCTCGGGAACGATGCGGTCCTCGTTGTGCCACCGGTCCACGGTGCTGATCGAAGACACGAAAATGATGGGCACGTTCTTGTCGGCCTTGTAGGAAAAGTCCACGAGGTTGTAGCAGCCGCGGATGTGAGGCTCAAAGGACTCGACAGCAATGTTGAAGTTGACGGGCCACTGGTTGTGGATGACGCGGTCGACTTCGGTCAGCAAGCGCGAGTAGACCTCGGGGCCGAGACCGAGATCAGCGCGCGACAGGTCGGCGTGGTAGAACTCGCACTTGGAGAAGTCAGTGGACAAGCCGCGGCCGGAGGACGAGGCCGTCTGGCGCGCCTTGCCGTCCTCGGAACGGTTGAAGCAAATGATCTTGGAGACGCGCGGGGAGGAAGAGCACATGTCGATCAGGTAGGAACCGATGCCGCCCGTGGTGCCGGTAATGACGACTACCTGACCCTCGTCGGCCGGCGCAGGCTTGTTCTGCTTGGGAGTGGGAAGGTCCTGCGTGTACTTCGATCAGGTAGGAACCGATGCCGCCCGTGGTGCCGGTAATGACGACTACCTGACCCTCGTCGGCCGGCGCAGGCTTGTTCTGCTTGGGAGTGGGAAGGTCCTGCGTGTACTTCTCTACAAGGGCCTCCATGCCGTGGTGCTCGTCGCCCGAGGTGCCGTGGGTGGCGTCCTTGTTGTCCTTGTTGACGACGGACAGGAGGTAATCGGCCAGGCGCTTGGGAGTCGGGTTGCCGTAAATGACACGGGTGCCTATCGCCGAGGCTTCGACATTCACGCCGGCAGCGGCCAGACCAACACGGATGAGACGAGACGCGTTGATGACTTGCATCGAGTCGACGCCGGCGGTGAAGAAGTCGGTTTCGGCCTCGAGCTTGGGAGCGTTGAGGGAGGTCTCAAAGAGCTTCTGGATGGAGACGATTAAGGCGTCGGACGACGAAAGATCAATCTTGGGGACCTCGTCAGTGACAACGCCCTTCTCGGCGTCCTCGTAGATCTTGTCGATCTCGGCCTTGTACATGTTGATGGTACCAGGGCGCAGGACAGTGCCCTTGCCCGCGCGCAGGAACGGCTTGCCCGGGGTGGAGAGAGCCATGTACTGGCAGCTGATCTGGCCGTGGGCGACGGTCTCCTTGTTGACGCGGACGACGGTGGGCCAGATGTCATCCAACAAAGCCTTGCGACCCTCCTCGGTCTCGGGGTGCTCGACGGGCTCGATGATCAGAGCAGGCTGGAACCGGTTCGTGCCGACGACAACGGCGCCCATGACCTTGGGGTGGCCCTGCACCGTCTCCTCAATGGTGACGGGGTTGAGCTTCTCGCCGTTGGAGAACACAATGATGTTGTCGGCGCGGCCCTGATAGATCCAGTTGTCCTTGACGGTAGGGTGAGGCTTGTACAAGTCCTTGGTGCTGTACTCCTTGGCGTCGGGGAAGGTGTAGAAGCAGCCCTGAAGACCGGGGTTCTTGTCCTTGCGGATGATGACCAGCTCGTAAGACGAATCACCATCATAGGGGCGCCATTCGATGTTGAAGAGCTCCGTGTCAAAGTTGAAGTAGCGCCAGAGCTTCGGGTCGTATTGCCAGTAGAGGTGGTAGGGAGTGGACTCGGTCGCGGAGATGAAGTTGCCGAGCGCTACGCCGTTATCGACCAGGCGGTCACCGGCCTCGGGAGCGAGGTTGCCGCCGCCAAAGCCCACAAAGTTGAGCTTCTTGAGGGCCTGAATAGCTTCCTCATTCTGGGAGAGCTCCTCGAGGATCGCCGGAGGCAAGATCATGCCCTCGACGTCGGCGTACTTGATGTAGTCGAGAACAAGGTCGGAAGAGAGTGGACGCTCGCCGATGCCCAAAGCACCAGGGGTGTCCCAGTAGTGGGTCATAAGCATGGAGAGATACATGCCAGCCGCGTGGAAAAGGGGCACTGTTGGTCATCTGTTAGTTTCGGACCCTGATCGACCCATCATGTTTTCGGGGAAATACTCACTAGGATTCAAAAGCCTCTTCGCCCGCTTGCTCATCTCCACGATCCACAGGAGCTTCCCGTCCTCGCGCGGCGCAATGTTGTGATACTGGTCCGCAATAGCTATCATACCCTGCCTGRCCACGATGGGCTTGGGGAATCCAGTACTTCCAGAAGTGTGCAGCACCATCAGGGGATCCCACTCRGCCTCCTCAAACGTCTTGTTGTACGGGAAGTCCTCCTGATCGGCCGGGAACCACTCATCAGCGGGAAGCGCCAGAATCGCAGTCATCTCGCGCTCGTGTAGCCATGGCTGGACGGTAGCCTTGTAGCTCTGATCGAACACCAGGATATTGCAGTTCGTCTGCTCAAACAGGTGCATCTGGGCCTCGGCGGAGTTGCGAGTTGAGATGAAGAGAGCCTGATAGCCGGCCTTGACGGCGCCTAGGGCGAAGACGAGGTAGCGAACGTCGCTGGGGCCGATATAAGCAACCGTGGGGAAGGAGCCGGGCGCAGCAGCACCGCAGACCCGTGTGAGCTTGTGCGCGATGCCGTTTATGCCGTTGTAGGCGTCGAGGTAGGTGAGGATCTTCCACCCATCTTTGGGGTCGGACGAACGAGGTACAGACACCCATTCCCGGCCGGGCTCATTGTGGGCACGCTCCTTAATGATGTCGAGGATAAGGCGGCGGCCGTAAGGGGGATTTTGTAGTTGGCTCATGTATAATGTGTCTATGATAGGTTGTCGTCTCAATATCAGTTCAATCAGCTCGGACGGTGGAGCTAAGTTGTCTAGGATGGTGGGTGTTGTTGAGCGTGAAAGAGAGGCTTCCTCCGTCACAATGATTGATGAGATGATGATGATATGATTATGAGATGATGATGATATGATTATGAGATGATGATGAGATGATTATGAGATGATGATGAGATGATGATTTCGCAAAAGTTCAATTTCAGTCGGCGGGAGAGAACGGAATATATAACAGGTATGTGTTTCTATTTCTTCCATCTTTCCCTTTCTGCTTCCACTACTCCCATTACACCCTCTCGAGTCTTCTGTCCTTCCGGGTCGTCCGGGGATCCTCATGACGCGAGACGGACTATAATGGTATAGCAAGACTGACAGACAAGACAAGCACCCACACCCACCGCCACAGCCGGTTGTCATGAGATGCTTCATGAGAAGTGGTGACCGGTGGAGAACCTCGACGAAACGAGCTTTCTGATCGGGAGCGGACCGCTGGTCTTGGCCCTGTCATCTTGCTATTTCCCTTCTTGACACCTTGTTGGCGCCGGGATTCGCGGCACAATTTCAGGGGAGGATGTCTTGAGGCTGTATCAAACCGGATTTCTCCCCCACGTTGTCCTGGCCAATCATGAAGTCTTCCTGCCACGTTTTGGCGTCGCCTTCAGATTATTCTCTAGATGTATTTGGTCCCATACTCTGGGAATAAAATCCGGTGTGAATGAAAAAAAAGCGGTAGAGAGGCGACTGCTCCAGCATTATCGATGGGATCAACCTTGTCCAACACCTCCTGGCTTGCCGATACATCCGGTCGAGGTAGAGATGATCACCATCAAGGGTTTCGGCAGCGTTCAACGGCAGTTGGCTTTCTCACTCGACCCGGAAATATCCCCCCATGTTTTATGGCCAATATCACCTCATGAAAGACCTGCAGGTCGGCACTCAGCGTAGCATGCAGACACAGTGAACGATGTAATTGGGTAGGATAGCTTGGGGATAAATCCGACTTGAGTGAAATTTTGCGGTAGTGTCACCGCTGCGTATGAAATTCATTTGGGATCTATCCCAGTAGTATAGGACTGACGTCGTGCTGCAGATGTCTCGGAGTTCATATAGCTCCAGGCTCCCGACTGACTCTCTGTTGCCGACCGACCCGTTCCTACATTCCCGTTCTGGGTATAGGCTGCGTAACCCTCAAAGAAACGGGTTTCTCGATAAGCTTGTTCATCCCCCGACTGTCCGTCCCAGCCTGATTGTCCTCTTTCATCATAGCTTCTGGCGTTTACAGATCTTATTTTGGAGAAAGCCATAACCACCTCATGTCACCCAAGTACCAAAAACCGACCCAAAACCCCAAATTGCTCATTAGAACAGTTTGAGCCGATCAGGGCCTTATTAACAAGTGTTATGAGCTTAAGCGAGTGATACGGGTCAACCAAGCCACCGGGACACAGCAGCCACGCAGAGGCGGGGCAGTGGAACCATAGAGGCCAGTAAGACAGAGGCTAGAAGGCTCACGGACTATGAGGGCTCACGACGTGAGCCAGGACAACATCAAGAGTCTAAGGACACTTGGGTCCCAGTCGATGGCAGAGATATAAGAAACACCCGGAGAACCTAGCTAGCAAGATAGTTCGACGATAGTTCGACAGTAGTCAACAGATCATCACCATCTGTGTGTTACGATCCAATCAGGGGTTACTTATGTAAGCTAGATCAGATAGAACCAACAGACCAACCAGGTTGGATCCGAAGGGAGGACTCGAAGGGAGGACCCGAAGGGAGAGGACCCGAAGGGAGAGGACCCGAAGGGAGGACCCGAAGGANTATATAAAGACGGCCTTCCCAGGCCTCTTTAGATACTGGCTCTTCAGCAAGCAACTAGCTTTCACAATCAATCAGTACCTTTTGGCTACTGCGACCGTTGTTCTTATTCCCAGCGATATACTCCTGTGCTTGTAACGGTTCGTCACACTGTGACAAGGGCAGAGTTCTGGGCTTGGAACAAAGTGTTCAATTCAGCTGATAATCTTCTTTGGTCTCGAAGGCCTTGTTGATCTTCTCAACCTCCAAGAGAAGGTTGGGCTTTAAGGCCTTCTTTTTTTGTTGTTGTTGTTATTTTTAACGTCTACTTCCGCCTCCCGTAGGGCATGAGACGTGCCACTTCGGTGAATCTAGTGTACAAAGATAAGGGCAATGCGCTGGTACGCTCTGTGGCGCCCAGTGTCCCTATTCCATCCACTAAACCAGTAATCCGAGGGCAAACCGAGGCCTATAGCCAGTGTATCTCACGTGCTGCCCATAGTGTAAACGCGGCCCAGCACCTCTATCAACCGCCCAGTGGACGAGCCAGCAATGTGGCGAAATCCGTAAAAACAAAGAAGAGACAAAAGAAAAGGGGAAAAATCAAAAACACTCTACTCCTCACCGCTCTCTCCCTCGCTATCGTCCCTCATGGCTTCCTCCCGCCGTCTAGCTCGATGGACCAGCCTGTCCAAATCCGCCGTAACCCTCTCGATCTCATGGCCTTGGCCAACTTCTATCCCTTCGTCCCGTAGGAATCCGGTAAGGTTGTCAGCGGTGCCTCCGTCGTCAACGTGCTGTTGCCAGAGTGTCTGGCGCCAAGCTTTCCTTGTGCAAGTCCACGAAAAGAAGTGGGAAGTCTGTATTCTGGCAATAAATCGTTGCCAGTAGACACCGATAGCAAGGGAGAGATTCTCCCGCGTAGCCGCCTCGCCTGTGACTGGGGAGACCGCGTACGCCTTCTTGCAGAAGAAGGGATGGAAGGGATTCTTCCAGCTTCCACAGAAGCATGTCAGCAGGGCGTCCTCGTGCTCAAAGCGTTCGTGGTAGTCCTTGAAATCCCCGTGACCAGACCTGGCCGCGAGGAGATGGTGTAAAGAGCGTCTGTCCAACTCTTTTAGTTCGTCGTTAGGCTTGATAGAGACCCCCAGCCGGTAGTCTGCATAAGACTCTGGCATGTTCGCGGCCCACCATGCCTTGAAATCCGTACGCGCCTCCCTCTTAGCAAGCCGCCTTGAATGCGCAAGGGTAGCCAAGCCTTCATTGACTACCTCTCCTCCTTGAGCGCCCGCCTTTACGAGCTCGTCAGCAATCTCGTTGCCCGGATGCCCTTGTGGCTAGGTGTCACACGGACATCGCCCACAGTCCAGGGTCAGGGTCGCAAGGCTCAGCAGAGCCTCAACGCCTGGCATTAGCCTCGAGATGCCCGGTGGCCTCCGGCCGCAACACTCATCTCGGCCGGACCTGCGGCCACTGGCACTGCTTACCCGAACCCCTCTCGATACCATCGGGCTAGCGAGCCAACCATGGAAGTGCCGAAGACGTTGATGAAACACCATGAGACAATCCCCAGTCATCCCAGAAGCAGCCACAGCCAACCAAGCAAGAAGCACGGCGCCCRGATGAAGGACAGCGCCAGAAGGAAAATGGAGAATGGACGAAGGCATTCAGAAGATCCACATGTATGAAGACTGCTAGATAGATGCCTTGAAGGCTGAGGCGAAAAGGCTTGATGCGTACCTCAAGCACGTACCGATTCCCTTTGGCATAAGAAGGCCTTGAAGCATGGAGAATGGACGAAGGCATTCAGAAGATCCACATGTATGAAGACTGCTAGATAGATGCCTTGAAGGCTGAGGCGAAAAGGCTTGATGCGTACCTCAAGCACGTACCGATTCCCTTTGGCATAAGAAGGCCTTGAAGCCCAACCTTCTCCTGGAGGTTGAGAAGATCAACAAGGCCTTCGAGACCAAAGTAATTTATCAGCTGAATTGAACTATTGTTCCAAGCCCTCATCACAGCCCTTGTCACACTAGGAACCCAGCGGACGTCCACCAGACTGGGGCCATAGCCCTTACGGGTGGCCCGGAAACCGAGGAAAGCCGCTTGTGACGACGCAGCTGGGATTCCCCGGAGTCCTCTAATGACGGACGTGTTATCGAGGCAAACCGTAATGCGTGGACGGGCCTGTGCCTCCGGAAAGAGCGCCACCGCGGCCTTGAGACCATACCGCGCCCCTTCCGCCTCCGCATCGAAGACTTCTGCATGTTCTAATTGACCGCATCCGCGGCCAAGTTCTGTCTGCCCCTGGGAGATTACGTAGCCAAAACCTACGCACTCGCCCTCTGGTCTTTCTTCTTCAGCGTCCGGGTCCTCCGCGTGCGCTGGAAGGTCCATCTGCTTAGCTATCATAGAGCCGTCGGTGTAAACGACGATATCCGAGGGATCTAGCCTGAGAAGCCATTCTTTGAAATCCTTGGCAGCCCTGTCCTTAGACGTGGGCGCTGGATCTTTGTGAGTGTCTCCGTTGTAGATGGGCGGCTGTAGAATCGGCCGCGGAAATGGCAATACGAGGTGGGCAGCCGTCTGTAGCGTTGTAGGGCGGCGAGGCAGGCCGTGCGGCGTGACTCGGGTTTCTGAAAGACGCGGGACAAGCGGGTGAGCGGGATCTAACGCGAGGAGGCGCACGGCGTGCCGCCGGCGGGCCGCTTCCAGAAGAAGGGGGGCGGGGGGCAGGCTAGCTTCGCGGTAGAGAATGGCAAGGCGGGTCGTTTTCCACACGGGTAAGCTGGCGCGGATGGCAATGTTAACCACCGTCTGGACTTTACGGACGTGGTCCGCCAGTCCGTTGTTAATAAGCGGGAAATCCCCTTGTTTGCGGTGAAGGGCGTGCTTCTTATGGCCTGGCCACCAGATTTTGGAGCCAAATAGGGCCTTTGGCAGGACGACAGCCTTCATAGCCTTCACCATGGAGCCTGGAGGAGCGCCGTGGTAGACCCTGTTGAGACCGCGGATGTGACGGACCACCTGCTTAGCCGAGGCGAGCCTGTGCTCAATGTGTTGCTTCCAGTTCAGCTTGCTGTGGAGCCAAATTCCCAGCCAACGCATTGCCGGCTGTGCAGCCACCTCGACTCCTCCGTGCGTAATGGTCGGGAAAGGCGCAGTTAGTCTTTTCCTGGAGAAAAACTGAATTTCTGTCTTGTCCGGGGNCCCAGCCAACGCATTGCCGGCTGTGCAGCCACCTCGACTCCTCCGTGCGTAATGGTCGGGAAAGGCGCAGTTAGTCTTTTCCTGGAGAAAAACTGAATTTCTGTCTTGTCCGGGGAAAAATCGACAGCGTTGTCTACTCCTCATCGGACCATGGCGTCCAACTCTCGTTGGGCCTTCCCTGCAACCTCCTCGTTCGAAGAGCCCGTGATAAGGACTGCACAGTCGTCTGCATATCCGAAATGTTGCGCTTCGCTCTCCCCGAGGCGATGTACTGGCTCTGTGTAGAGCAGGTAGATGATTGGCGAAGCTAGTGAGCCCTGGGGGAGCCCGCATCTAAGGCGACGCATAGGAGTAGTCACCCCCGGGTATCGAACGCAGGCCATGCGGTCCGTCATAAAAGACTCAACCCAACGGACCACGCAGTCTGGCCACCCTTGCTCCCGCAAACGTAAGACCAGCCTATTCACTAGGACGGCATCAAAGGTGCCTTTGTCATCCATAGCTACTAGTGCAGCAACGAGTCCCTTGTCGAGTGTAGCTTCGATGTCGTGAACCAGAGCTTCCACAATGTCAACGGCCGAACGTCTTGGGAGGGCACCAGCCTGCTGGGGATTTAAGACCCCGTTAGAAATAGCCGTCCAAGCGATCCGCCTACCAATAAGGCGTTCAATGCCTTTCCCAAGGCAGGACAGGAGTGAGATGGGCCGCCATCCCTTGGCCGTCGTTTGGTCTTTCCCAGGTTTCGGTATCATAACCACTTCCGCCTGTCGGAAGACTTGGGGGTGGTAGCCGGTAGTGACGCAGCCCTGATAGAGCTGCTGGACAGAGTCTTTAATAGATTCCCAGGATGCCTTCAACATACGGACCGTAATGCCGTCGGTGCCGGGGGACGTATTGCCAGTACCGCAAAGGGTTTTGTAGTCCGCGTGGACGACGGACGACCAGGGTAGGCGACGGCGTGGTACCGTGGGTACCCGGCCAGTTTCGAGGTCCTCGTCTTCGCTGTTCCTTTCTCCAAGACTTTTTGTTGCAGGAGGAAGATGCCTAAGGACGCTCTGCACCATCTCGGAGGAGGGACTGGAGCGCATGCCGACGATGGCAAGCTGGAGTTAAATGTCAGAGGCCGCAACGTTCACGGCGTTGATCGCTGAGAGAAGAGCTTCGAAGGCTCGCGGCCGAGCTTTACATAGAAGGGGGGTTTGATGTCACAGCACTGGCGGCCAGGTCTGACAGTTTGGCTGAATAGGACGAAAGGGGCATGTATGATAAGATCAGGAGACGGTCGTAGTATAGGAGCTAGGGTTTTTGACAAGAGTAACATCAAAATTGCATTCGGTTAGACCGAGTTATTTGAGTAGGTTGTGCAGCAGTTTGGGCCCGTTTAGAAGGCTGGTGTGAAGGCGTGATCCTACAAGTGATAAGACAACAAGACTAGGAGTCACAAATCAAAGTAATATTAAGTATAAGGAGGAAAAGGAAACTGTCAAATGAGGGCATCATGGTTCTAGACATATAAGTCGGAACTGCCACTCGTTCCTGCCTTCCCTTTCCGTATGGTCTTCTCGATAAGAACATGAGCCCCATTCCATCCAATGTGTCATGGTGTCCTGTACCCAGCACCCCATTGCCCAGTGGCCAGTGCTCGGGTAACCTGTCCAGCCATGCCATGACAGATTCCGTAGTTTTGCTCACCTTAATTGTATGCCGTATTGCGAAGACGGGTACTTTTCTCCCTGATCCCACTGTTGCCACGCACCTTAATGTTAGTATCACTTTCAACACAAGATTATTTAGTTCAACTGCATCCCCTTCCATCCCCTACCCCCATGCCTCAGCCCAGATGACAAGGGAAACAAGAACTCACATGCTCCACAATACATCCCCCCTCCCACCTGAACCTGTCCACAACTTCCCCGATTCCCCCTGCACGATAATTCACCCAGCTCATAACCGGACTCTGCTCCGTCTTGATAGTCGACCGAAGATAAATGTGCGAAGTTTGTTGCCAGATGGGGGACAGGATGGACCAAGCAGAGGCGGCGCCATTCTTGGCCATAGGGTTGTGGTTCTTTTGTTCATGTTAGTTTTTCTCCGCTTTGGGTGGCCGGGCATGGTAGAAGCTACGGAGGTGAGGACAGGAATGCTGGGCATAAGGCACGGGGAGAACAAGAACAAGGGGAAGGGGATGCGACAGAGCCGAAGGAAGATTGAAGGAAAGGAACGAACAATGTAATCTTCAGCAATGAACTCAAAGGCCTTGGTAATATTTTTCTTGCCACTTTGAGCGCCGACGAAGGCTTGGACGAAGGTGTTGAAGCGGGCTGCTGTTTCATTGGCAGTGGGTGCTGGATTGAGAACTCGCTTGCAAGGAGGAGGAGCTGTTGCGCGCTCGAGGATAAGGGAAGGGGTGGTGTCTGTGATGGGGGCGGCGAGGATTGGCTGGACGGCCAGGGCGAGGAAGGCGGAGACGATGGTGAAGGGGCGCATGATGGGAAACGAAAGAACACGTCGGGCGCTGGTGATGAATGGGGCGGCAGAGGTGGCAGACTGGAGGTGATTGCATCAAAACAATGGAAACAATGAGAGGACTCGGACAAAGAAGCGGACGAGACGTGGAAATATGTAGCTGTGGTCGGCAGTGGGGATGGCAGAGCCAAATACTTGGCCCAATATAAACCTGATGCATCAACTGTCGCGGCTGCAACGGAAGACGGCACTTGTCCATCCGTATGTCGCAACTCAAAGCATAATTGAACACTTCACGGCACCTGTGAGGATGGACCGATGATCTTAATGACAATCAGTTATAGCTCGGGGTTAGATCTGTCCCACGAGTCACTTTTGGTTCTGTCCAACAGATGGAGGTGAAATACACAAAGCTGACAATGAAATGTTGTTTTCCAGCCCTTCCGGTTACTCCACCCAGACAACAGCACTGAGGCCATCCTCCTCGCCAGCCCTGCCCTTGTTACCAACCTGCAAGTTAGCAACCAAGTTCCCAAGCTTGCCAGTCGCAGGGTCCCTCGACACGATAGCCACATTGGAGGACGTCTGCCCACCAAATGCAACCAAGGTGCCATCCTTGTTGATCTCAAAGGTACGAGGATAGTACGAGTACGAGTTGGCGGCTTCCTTCCAGGCGATAGCACCGGTCTGAGGATCAATGGTGTAGAGGGCGATTGAGTCCTGATTGGAACCAAAGGTCTGATCCGCGCGGTTGGAAGCGTACAGGAAGTTGCCAGCTACGCGAATCTCGGCAGCCTTGGTGGTCGGGCCACCCTTCTTGCCAGGAGCATAGGTGGAAAGGGTCTGCGCTCTGCTGAGGGCGAGGCAACCGTTGGAGTCGGTGGGGTACACCACGTTCCAGGAGGAAACCGAATTGCCGAGCTCGTTGAGGGTGTACAGGCGGAGGACCCCGTCAGCGGATTTCCACCACTTGGCGTGACGCGGGCCGTCGCCAGGCGAGGCCTGACCAGCTGGGCATGAGGTCAAGCGGCCGGTGCTGGCGTCGATCTTGAAAATGCGGATAAGGTCGGCACCGAGGTCGGGAACGAGCATGAACTTTCCTGTGGGGTCAAGCTGAGTCTCATGAGGATGGGGAACATCCTGACGTGAATTCGGCCCACGTTGCGACATGGTGAACTTCTCAAGCTGAACCTGGCCTTGCCCGAGGGGAAGTTTGTACGTGGTGATGGTTGATGGGGAGCTGTAGTGGTTAGACACTGGGTCTTGTCGAGGATACGGGGTACTTACTACTGCGCCGTGGCAATAAAGCCTTTTCCATCAGATCCTCCGTACAATTTGCCGTGGACCGTATTCCCACTGGTCCGGGTCTGGCCAGACTGAGTAAGGCGTCCATCGCTTCCAACACTGTACTGCGTAATGACACCACTTCCAGTCCAAGACTCGTCGAAGCAGTAGGCAGTCTTGGTGTCGTTGTAATATTCCAGCCAAGCAGGAGTTGTGCCACAGCCACTAGCCTGCGAGGCAATGGAAAGTTTGCCGGTGGTGCCACTGGTGGTCAAGAAGAGGGTGTAGACTGGTCCGCTGAAATGAGAAACCAGCAAAGTGGCGCCCAGGGCGGACGGGGCCAGGGTGAGGCCGACCAGCAAGTTGGACAACAGATGAACCATGTTAATAGCGATGAGAGAGAGAGCTGAGGAGTGCTGACTTGGGTATGATGGTGACGACTTTGAAGACGCCCTTTTGTATTTGTTCGTTATGGGCCCCTAATCCGGCGGGAAGGGTCGTCCATGGCGGTTTGACAGGCTGATTTTAGCCGGAATACACAATCTTGACGCTGTAGATCATCCCCGAGTGGTATCGAATGCCAGGCTGGGATCGGAGAGAATTGTGGCTGGCGATTGGAACACTTCTTCGTTGATAACGGCTAGGGAGCACGGGGTAAAGTCGATGGCCAAACGCAGGCGAGACAGGGTAACATGGTGTGTTATAGCCGGAGGTAGACAACGACGTCCAAATGGAGGAAACTGCACCGATTCGGGATGTCGGCAGCACAGGCGGGAGTTTACCCCACAAAATGCGATCCTGTCGACAACTTGGTCAATATCCGGGAGAAAGGCACGAGGGAGATCTGAAGCACTGTAGGAGGGACGTACTTTACTTGAGACTGGCCAATGCCAATGCCGAACAATTGCGTTGGGCTGTTGTCGATTACTCGTCGTGTGTGGTGGACCGAGATGTTGCAAGAGTCGAGCGAAGATCGGATGCGACAGCAACTGCTTGTGTTCGGTCGGATGCGACGAGGTTGAGACTCGCCCATGTCGCAATGGGATCTAGGGACCGTCAAGGTAAACCTGAGGGGGGTTCATTGTGCCGGACGCCAGGTTGAATCGCTTGACAGATGGGACTGGTCATTTCGAAGTTGTTGTTTCGTCGCGAAATGTTTCAGTTGTCCCTGCAGGGGATTTTCCAGGAGAGATTACACCGCCCTCCTGCCATCCCATCCCATCACATGTGGATGCAGCCGGTGGCATCTTATCTTATCGTCGCGTGCCTGACACAACGGTCATGACGTCATGGCTTCAGGTACCATCTGCGTCCTCTCGTCTTGTCTTCTTGTGCTGCCCAGCCATTGTGACCTTTCAGCTTGCACCAATTCTGCAGACCATTTCTCTTGTTTCCTCCTCAACCAATATTTTCAATCAATCAGTTCAATTGCAGACCTTCTGTCCAGGAACAAGAAACAAACCAAGCTCATCAGCGACCACATTCTCCATCTACCAAGCGCATCCAACGGCGGTCAACCGCATTCACGTGCCCACCATGTCCGACATCGTTGAAAACATCAAGGAAGCTCTCAACCCCAAAGAGCGCGAACAGGCCACTCTACCAGACTATGACCCTCACACGCGCGGTCCCTATCCCGATAACCAAGCCTCCACCGTTGTCAACCAAGCGACCGAGAACAAGCAGTCACAAGTCTCTCCTCCGAAAGGCCATGTCCCGGGCGCAAAGGCGGCGACATCAACGCAGGAGCCGCAAAAGATCGCATCCGGGGTGGGTTTCAATGCTCCCAAGGGAACTTATGGCCCTCATGGTTCGCGGATTGCTAACTTTTTGGATCCTCGGGTGGACTCAGACCGGGACGGACGACCGAAGCACGGTCTGAGTGATATTGGGCCTGTTGCTGCAAGACCAGCGAAGAACGATCCTTGACCAAGTCCGGAAGCGATGCGAGAAGGGACAACAATGGAAGAACACCGGGGTCGGGTCACGGTCGAAGCAACGAAGAGCTCGAGACAAATCGATATTGATACCGCTGGCGGTGGGGAGAAAGAGGGAGAAAGACGTCTATGACCAGGAAGGGATGGATGGGTTGTAACGGGAGGCCAGCGATTATGAACATACCCAGAGAGATATGCTGAGAGACAGCGAGACGGGTCTTTGGCTCCTATATTGTCACAATACCATAACATAAACAAGCTAGCAAATGCAGGGAATGTACCAATTCATGACATGACTGCTACACTCCATTTAATGCCACGATCAAACACTGGGGATGAGCATCGGAAAGCTGAGCAACATGTGCCACCGGCGCATTGATACATATTTTACCAGTGAAGAGTCTGGGACGTGGCTAGGTAGTATTCAGAAGGTAGATTAATGTTGACCTGGCATCCAACCGATGTTCTTCTTCATGGAGGTATCTGCGCAAATATTCCCAGCCGTAGACCTCGCAGGCAGTATGCATCATGCATCGCCTGGCATCTTTGTAGGCAATGCAACCTGTACGTCTTACGACATATGGTCTAGAAATATGATCTTAACAGTGTTCCCCCTAGACCTCCACTTGCGATGTTATCTGCTACTTCCACATCTTCGTATCCTCATTATCAGACATTACTTGTATATTATGCCGACATGGCAGAACCGTTCGTTGAAGATCATGCTAGACAAAAAATCCGTCTTTCCAAGGACCAAGCCGTCCAAGGCTCATGGCTCGTTAATCCACCAGACCCAGTCTACTCCCAAACGCCGTCGCCCACACCCAAGGTATGGTTTTCTTTCCCTTTTTTGCTTCCCTTTTGGTGCCTCAAAGAGGCTTATCGAGAATCTCATCTCCCACCAACGTCTTGTTCCTATAATCTACCACCGCACTCGCCACATCGCCTGCCTTAAAGGCCGATTGCAGCAAGAGCGGCAGCATCGCATTCATGACGTTCTCATTAAACTCCCTCTTGGTCAGGCTCTTATCGCCCCAATAATGCCTGACCAGCTGTCCCGAGCAACCCAGATGCTTCTTCTCGGGTATCCCGTTCGCCTCATTACACGGCAGCACCCTCAACATGCTCTTCCCCGGTTCCTCCTCGATGGTTAACCCGTCCAAGAAGTTGTACCTCACGTGGGAGCTGAAACCCGCCTGCTCGTGGAAAACGACGTCCTTCCACTTCGCACAGCCCTTGTATCTCGTCTCGTTGGGACATTCGGCCCAATCCTTAAACATCCTCTGCGTGTTTTCCGATGCTTGCGCAATAATGAATCCCGTGTTGACGTTTAGGTTCCCCTTCAAGTCGCGATTGACCTCGGCATCTGGATCCTCCGCCATGGCCACCATCACCTTGTCGTCGATCTTCCAGTAGTTAAGCATCCATTCCAGCGGCAGCTCCGGGCTGGGAAAGACGGCGTCGTAATCCAGCATCACCACAATGTCGTATTCCTTCAGCAGCTCCTGGGTGAAGATCACCTTGGTCCAGTGCGGCGCT
Source organism: Neurospora sp. FGSC 6877 (assembly GCA_009805295.1). NCBI lineage: Eukaryota > Fungi > Ascomycota > Sordariomycetes > Sordariales > Sordariaceae > Neurospora > Neurospora sp. FGSC 6877. The sequence continues at coordinate 144,446 of RAON01000064.1, read as the reverse complement.
CTGTCCTTGTATGTGGGCGCCTGCACGAACTTGTAGGTATAGCCATGAATCAAGGCGTAGAGGTAGTGAGAGAGAAACCCGGCAGAACCGGGGCGGAGGGCGTCCCAGGTCGGGAAAGTGGAGGAAAAGATGCCGCCGGCGTCGGTGTGGGGGCGCGTGTCGACGTCGAGAATGCAGATACGCTTGCCGAGGGATTTGTGATGGATCAGCTCCGAAGCTGGAGGCAGGCGCTTGACGGTGCCATCGCGGGCGGTGAATGTGGGGGCAGTGATGGGGACGACGAGGGGCGCGTAGAGCGCCTGGATGATGGACGAGAGGTTGTCGAGCGGGCCACTGGTTTGGTTGGCAGCGCAGTCGCCGTGGAATGGGGAGTCCTTCGTGGAAGAAGGGTTGGTGGTGATGACTACCTTTGGCCTGCCAGAGAAACAATGGATTAGCGATGGCGGAGTGGCGGGGCTAGGGTATGATGGAGGACGGAATACTCACAAGGTCGAGCGAACGGACTCATTGAAGAGGCCGGTGAGAAGGGCGAGAGTAACAAAGACGACAGGGAGAAGAATGAGGAGGCGCCGGGCTGGCTGAGAGAAGGTAGGTAGGACCGACATGCGAGCGACGGCCCGCTGAGGCGGTGGGTGGTCCTTTACAGCTGAGTCCAAAAAGAAGAAAGCGCAATCCCGACCAAAGATGCTTGCGACAACGACACAACCGGCGAGAAGTGCTCCCAAAGGTCTTTCGGGACTCGAGCTGTCAGAAAATCGAATGCGCCCACACGAGGAACGAGGCGCAAATCCGTTATCGAGGACGTCAGAGCGAGCTGAAGATGGTGGGGGTGGCGCCACTCGACTGGACAATCGCCCGCGCCAAAGGGAATGTGGGAGCCGATTACTATGGAAGGACTGGCATGGAGAGGGAATGGGCGGCTGTCGCAAGGAGAAAAGAAGTCCGGCGGGACAAGAGTCGGAGAAGAGAAAGGGGAATGGGAAGGGAAGTGGCTGAGTGGGAAACCCTGGATCGATGGAAACCAACAAAGTTGCCTTGCGACTATGCTGCTTTCAGCTTGGCCGCGCCGTGCTACCCGCGTTCTCTGTTCGTTGAAATTTGGAATGGAAGAGCGGGAGGCAAACAGATGCCAATCCACTGGCCCGGTCCCTTCAGATGACGAGACTGTCTCGTCCGACGGAAACTCAGAGAGGAGGATGCTTCACGATGCGGGTGTTTGTATTGGTCCGTTGCCTTGGACGGTCACTCTGTGTCTACACCCAATTTACCTTTCAGTCCGCTTGTCAAACTTCTGAATCCTGTCACAGTCTGGTCTCAATCTCGGACTCTGTACCGCCCAAACCGACAGCGCAGTACCTTGCAGCCAACAGGTCCGAGAGTTGATGATTGCTTTCTTTACGAAAAAGGGGACGCTCTTGATTTTCAATCGCAATGGAGACCAGGGACTCAGTCTAGCCCGTTAAAGCACAAGAACGGTGGGGAATTCCGGCAATCTCGCAAGGATCTATCCATGATCCGAGGAGATCCAAGGTACGCGGTCATGATTGATTGTCCTGCGACAGCATGCTCCACGATGGCTTCACGGCTCGGGGTTCTTGAAAGTGCTCTGCGTGTTGAAAAGAGCCCAAAATCTCACTGATGGAGCGTCTTGGCATCTCGGCCTCTTGGCTGGCCATCAGGCAGCGGCCGTCAGCGCTCCAGGTCCCGTTGCCCCTTTTCTTCCGTTCCCGATGTGGAATGTCACGTCTCGCGGGGAGGAGGGAGATGAACAAACGCATGATGCGAAGAAATGTTGTCTTGCCGTTGTAGCAACACGTCTCGCTGCATTCGATGGACACACGGGCATTGAGAATGAACCGTGAGAATTGTTAAGAAAGATATGCAGAACTGAGCCCTACACTAACAATTTCCACCGATCCCTGTGTCAATCGGTTCAATCGCTTGTCAAATGGATTCTAGTAGGTACCGACCAAACGGGCGACAGGCGTCTTTTCCTTATCAATCCTTATCAATCCTTATCAACAGCACGGACGCACTCCTGGCCGACGCCCATGAATGTCCCTCCTCGGATGCTCCCGAAGGAACGAGTCAAGTCCGTCCAATCTTCTTCGTCTCAATTTCCGCGCATTGGATCGACTGGAAGCAATCGAAGGACAAGGAGACCCGACCCAGTTTTTGCCATCATCAATTGCCCCCACGCCTCTTCAGTAATCGCCATCTTCCGAGCTCTTCGGGTATTGACAGGGCTTTGCCAGTCAGCGAGACAGCGACAACGTTTGATGCGGACTGACGAGCCCTAGGGCTCTTTGTCGCAGAGGTATGTGCCGGGTGCCGACCCTTGGACATGGAGAGCCAAGACAGCTTCCACGACTGATTCATTGCACTGTTCTTTCTCTGTGTCGTGGTTTTTGCGGCGTTTTCCATTCCCCAGACCCGACCTGGTCCCAATGGACAAACATCACCACTTTGCTTCTTCCCTTCTTCCGTCACGCAATACACTGTACGAGATCCAAACTAACTCTGATAACCCTCGAACCCCCAGATACCTCATAGCTTTTTATTAACGACCCCAGTTTGCCGGAGTTAGGTCTCCCGATCCCACCGTTCCCAGAGGGCGCAACTTGTCGCCGCGGCCAACGCCTACACAGTGCGCTAGCTAACGAAGAGGCACGCACCGGTCACAGGGCGGGGGGTGTCTGTGCCAGTTCCAGTGCGCTTTCATGCCGTTCATTTTGCAGCCTATTGTCCCAATCGCCTTTTCCATGCTGTTCTGTGAGCTTGTCGACCTGTCAAATCACCTTCCGTTGCAAAACTGGACCGGAAATGATACAAATAACGGTCTAAAACCATTGGCTGGTTCGCGTTGACGTCCAGTCATCTTCAACCTTCCTTCAACCGTCGAACGGAGGTCCGTGAGGGAGATCACGCGGTGGAGATAGAATCCCGGGCCCCCAAGGACCCCAAGGACAGACAGATTGGACAATGGACGAGTTTTACACGTGGCTAGGTGCGTCTTGGTGTCGGGTACGTTTCTACATTGGAGGATCATTATGGACGGAGCAATGCTTACGTCCAGAGGACTGGGAAACGGTGACTTACCGCCTACCAGCACGTTACCTACCAGTGAGCCGGGGTACCAGTCTGCTCCCTACCACAGTAGACCGTTTGTGACGAACGTATGTACCGACGACTGGCTAACCACAAAAACAGGGGCAGCCAATGCGCAGGAAAAGCGAAGCCGAAAAGAACTTTTCAAACCCCTGGTTGATTGTCCTTGCCAAGGCCTTCCAGTGCTTCAAGTTGCCTTCTGGGCCCGAGTCCAGAGTCCCAGCCCACAGACGAGACATGGATGCCACCGCCCTTGTCATCCCCCCCCCCCCCCCCCCCCCCCCCCCCCCCCCTTGTCAATATGAATTTCTGCCTTGTTTCTTTTTCATTCACATCCCGTGTTGCCCGTCCGGTCGCCTCGCCCATTCCAATGGTCAACTGGTGTGTGACGATGCCTCGGATTGGGAAAGTATGGTTCGGAGGTGTCGCCATCTGTGCGACGACTCGCTCATGTCATCAATATAATGTTACTACACGGGAGGTAGGAGGTCAGCAAGAAATTGGCCCAGGGCCGACGGAGTCGGTTTCGTCAATCCATGCCCTCAGATTCAGAAGTCATGGAAGAACCCATGGCTACACTCTGTACTATACCTTCCTCTTCCGTGTCACCGCTGTTATTGCTGTCTTCAACTCTGGCATTGTCATCATCGTCATAGCTCAACAATGGCAGCCATATACTCGTCGTCGACCATAGCCACGTCCGAACGGAGCGGTCGCTCAAGCCTCGATTCCACCGTTGTCGACTTCTCTCCGGGCCTGGGCACCGAGTCTGATCCCCTATTACGATTAACCAATCCATTTGACCACGACCATGATTATCCTTCACATGGACCGTACCACTCCATCGCCACCGCCAACTCCTGCTCGTCCTCCCTTGTCTCCATCAGCCAGCAGTCTCAATCCCAGCCCTCCCTCCTCCGGCTCAGGCAGAGAATCAACCGCAAAACAGACCTCCTCCTTCTCCCGCTCCTCTCCACCCTCTACCTCTTCAATGGCCTTGACCGCGGCAACGTCGGAAACGCTCAGACGCAGGGGTTCACAGCGGATATCGATTGCGAGCCGGGCGATTTGAACCTGGCTATCTCGGCGTTTTGGGTCATGTTTGTTGCTTGTCAGCCGGTATCGGCTGCTTTTGGCAGGAGATGGGGAGGGAGAGTGTGGATTGTTGGAATCATGGTAGGTTTTGATATGTGATACAATCTGTGTGATGTTTAAGATCGCGACGATGAAGGACCGGATGGAGTTAGGTTTTGGGTAGAAGCCAAAGTTACGGATGGCTCAGTCTCTGTTAACCGGACCCTAAAACTGGATGAAGGAACACTTGACTAACACGTAATTTGTCTGTTTTGTACAACCGTAGCTCGGCTGGGGAGCATTGACACTGTCTCAGGCTTTTATTAAAGGAAGAGGTGAGTTGAGCTACATAGCTGTTCATACTGTAACCCTGCATGGCAGCTTCATCGAACTGCATCACGTTAGAAATCTTTTGCTCTCCTTCCCAACCTCCAGACCAGTCACTGCTCTACATATACCTCTACCCACGCACACAGTTCCCAAGGCTAACGTACTCGCGAACCTTAATAGGCTCTCTCATAACCACCCGCCTCCTCATCGGCGCCTTCGAAGCCGGATTCTATCCCACAGCCATCGCCTACTTGACAGCTTTCTACCCCCCATTTGACCTTGCTGTGCGCATTGCGCTGTTCTACGGACAATACGCCGTGGCAGGGGCGTTTTCTGGGGCCATAGGTATTTACATCGTCCCTTCCGTGTCTCCGTGAACCTTCGATATGTCAACAGTGCCGCCGGAGATGCCGTAATGGTGGTGAAGCGATGTCTCAGCCCACTAAGTCCCAGCCAGCAGACCCTGGCGTTGACGTGGACTGGCGTGGATGTGCATCCATGGCTCCATTCATATTCCCGGCCACGGCCCATGTCCATCAACCAAACAACCATTCATGCACGCACCACAGTCACAGTATGAACTGCTCTTACCCTTGGGACCAGCTCGCTAACCGTGAGTGGACTAGCCTATGCTATATTCCGGATAGAGCACCCGACGCTGAAGAGCTGGCAGCTCCTGTTCCTCATTGAAGGTGGTGCGACATGTCTTTTCGCACTGTTTGCCTGGGCATGGTTGCCCAAGGGGCCGGAGAGTGCTTGGTTTTTGACAGCGGAGGAGAGAGCGTTATTCAGGAGATGTCGGGTTGTAGATGGAGTTGGAGTTAGTAAGGGATGGACAGCAGAGGGCGATGGTGAAGGAACGGGATATAGAGTGAACGGGAGATGCCATGAAGATGATACCGAGAGTCAGCGGATGGTAGCAGTACCATCCGCCGGAGATGCTGAAGAAGAAGCATCCGGACGTCTTGTAACCTGGCGAGAAATCGTCGAAACCGTCCGTGACTGGAAGCTCTGGTTCCTCCTTCTCTGCAACATCTGCGCCAGCATCCCCAGCACCGCATTCTCGGTGTTCTTACCTTTGGTAGTAGAGGGGATGGGATACTCCTCCCTGCAAGCCAACCTGGTTCGTTCCATGTTTCTCACGGTCTCACCTCTCCAAACAGATCTCCGTACTCATAGTATATGTCCGCTAACACTCACCGGCAAACAGATGTCAGTACCCCCCTTCGTCTTCGGCGCATTGGGCGTCTACCTCTTTGCTCTTTCCTCCGACCGCCGTCAAGAGCGGGGGTATCACATCATGGCCGGACTGGCGATTTCAGCAGTCGGGCTAGCAGGTATTGTTCTCACCACCTCCCCGTCCGGCAAGTACATGGCCCTGTGCATTCTTCTCTTCGGCTCCTACGTACCTCCGCCTCTAACCGCTGCTTGGCTATCCAATAACACTCGTTCCCCGAACAAGAGAGCGCTGGTGCTGGGTGTTAACGGATGGGGTAATCTGGCGGGGGTTATTGGGAGCTGGGTGTTTAGGATCGGCAGTGAGGGTTATGGTGGCCATGGTCAAGAAAAAAGGGGAGATGGATATAGGGAGCCGTTGTTGATTACATTTGGGTTTGTTGGAATGGCAATTATGGGGTATTGGGCGTATACGGAGGTGTTGAGGTGGGAGAACAGGAGGATGGATGAGGCTGAGATTGGAAAGATGGCGGAGGAGAGCAGCAGGAAAAGGGATAGCGAAAACGGGTGTAGGATAATGGATGGGGAGAGGAAGCCAAGTCCTTGGGTTCATAACTCGTAGGCCAAGGGTAGTAAAAACGGTGGGATGTGATGGATATAGGTATAGCTCCGTATGTCGGGTACCTCGTCCTCAAGATTGAGCAAAAGATTGGGTATCAACGATCGCAGTCGTTAGTGTAATGCAAGGACCAGGAAGTATGTAGTGTGGCTTGTGGGTAGGTAGTTGCGTTGGTCCTTGGTGGATTCCTCCTAGATCTTCCTGACCGAATTCTCGAATCCTGGAATTCTAGACTGGACTGGATGTGAATCAATGTCGTGTGAATTGGTTCCAATGCTACGCGGCCAGCCCCCCACTTTGGCACATTCATGTTGCGCCCCAGCGTCCTCTGTTCTGGCTCACATTGATCACACATGGAGACTTGGTAGACACTGGAGACACACCGCCCGTCCCAGGGCCCATCGTTCTCTTAATCGGTGGTGAAAAGGCGGAGGATTGCCATGCCACTCCATGGCTACCATGCCATTGACACGGGTCTTGACGGGTCAATGTCTTGGTTGTAGAGGTGAGTGGAAGGTATCCTCTTTGACCACGGGGCACCCATGTTGCATTCCATGTCCCTACTGTTTCTTCGTTGTCCCTGCCGCTGTTCGTTGTTGCTGAGTCTGGGGACTACTGCTGGACCACAGCAGCTCTGGATGCCCCTCGACGCTTGCTACTAGAGAGCTATGCTGATGCTTGCTGTGCTGATGATGAGCCATGAAATGGAAGTCCAATCATGCCACGGGTGCACTCGCACTGCGCTGTGCCTTCCATGTCGAACCTTGTCACTGGCTTGTCACTGGATACTCAGTGGCAGGACTGGTTGTCAGCATGGACGCCGCCGTTCGGTTTGTCGGTTGGGAGCTTCACCTTGAATTTAGCACAGGCTGATCTAACCCCTCTGGGGCTAGCTTCCTTCGCCGGTCTCGCGGCTGCGCTTGTCACGGTAGGTCACGGTCGGCGGCCAGAAGCAGCGAGTGGCTCCCGGTCCCATCCACCCCCCAATCGAACCAAATGTTTCCCCTCCTTCCATCTTTTTAGCTCACCTCACCACGTTTGATGAAAGAGCGATTGTCGAGTGACAAGTGACTTGTCATGGGAGATGTGGGTTGATGATTGACAGTCTCTCGTTTGCAGCATGTACCTCGAAGCAAGGTAAGCAATGAGCAAGCCTGGCAAGCGGCCATGATGACCATCATTCTGACCATGAAATGATGACCAAACATGGGGTCAACGGGGTTGCTTTTTGGAGACACTGCACGGAGAGAAGTCGAGAAGTAATCGGGTATCAGCCCATTGGGTGCTTTCTCGGTGCCGTTGGGGCAAATGGTGCATTTCGATGAAGTCTGATGCATGAGATTGAACCGGCAAGAGCAGGCAAGAACAGGCTGTGAGGACCGAGTTGTGGTAGCACAAGGAGCCAATATCAAGCCCGGGCCTGCTCTTTCCCTTGTTTCCCCCTCGGGCTTTGAAGATAACACAATTCTGCAGAAAAAAAAAAGAAGCGAAAGAAAAAGGGAAGTCACGGGTTTAAGGAGGAAAAAGGAAGTTGCAGTACCTTACCGCCCCTTGCTAGCCTGCCTCACCTTCATCCTCACGATCTGTGAATCACGCTACCCCTCCGCGCCCGCACTTGCACTCGACATCTGTGCTCCGTACCCTTGTACCCAGTCGGGTCAAGTGGGAGGAAACAGTGGGCTTCTTCAGATGGAAATCCATGCGCACGGGCTCTTTTCCGGATACAGTACCAAAGACATCCTCTAGGGCCGGTACCACCAGATGTAACTTGGGTTAGCGGGCTGTCTTCCCCCCACCCGCGTGCATGCCCTGGGCGCGTGCCCCAGCGAGCCCTGGCAGCCCCTGGTAAGCCCTCTCAGACCCCGGCAACGGGCTTGCCTGCCACAAAGCCTGCTACCACCGAGTACCTTGCAAATATTTCCTTGTTCTTCCCATCCACTCCCCTCCGCACCACCAATCCCTCCAAGGAATCCTCGCACCACGCAATCCGAATCCGCCAAAAGCGCATGGAAGTGGCCGGCGCGGGTACAAATCCACGGACGGGTACTGACACCGATGTCAGTGCGGTACTCGCTAGTAGCTTAATCATCAGCCGCCGCTTGTCGCCGACTCCTTCCTTTCTTCGACTTCCATGTGTGGTGTGGCCGAGGGTGATGGGACCTTAAGCATCCGACGAGTTTTCGGTTCTTGAAGTCGACGTCTCGATTCCACTTCTCCTCCGGCGGCTACCTCACCTTGCTGCTTCCTTCCTTGTCCCGTTGTCCCGTCTCTCCGTCGTTGCTGCCCGTTGTGGATGACGACCTAACCACTTACCCCCGTTGTCCCCGTTTTCTCCTTCCCGTTTTCTTCTGGAGTGAGGAAGTGAGTGACTTGGCGGGACTTGCATTCACACTTGCCGTCTTTCCCCCCCCCCCCCCCCCCCCCCCCCCCCCCTCTCCTCTTTCCAGTCTTCTCTTCTCTTCCTCTTTCTTCCACTCCCTCCTCTCCTCTTCCCCCTTCTCTCTTCCCTCGGTACTTCTCACTTCTCAGCTTCACCCAACTCTCCACCCTCCTTCCTCCCCCCACGACACGACCTGACGCCCGTCTGGACGTGCCACCACCATCGCGACCACGGACCACACCGGTCGGTCAAGAGGGGGAGCCGTTGTCAGCGAGTCCTTGTGTGCAGTGGTCACGCCTGCAACCGTGACCTCATCGACATAACCCGGCCTCACCTCACCTCTTTATCGCTCACTGACGCCGGCCGACGCCAACACTCCTGGGCTCTCACCTCACTCACCTCATTCTCGCTGTGACTCTGACCGACTAAGACAACGCATCATCACCATCCTCGCCGTCGACAGGAGGTGAACAGGACGACGCGGCACTGGCAAGAACCAAGGCTATTTGACGCACACTGCCAGATGGAAAGTGTGGTCGGGTGCCAGTGTGATCCCAATCGCCTCATCATCCTACCATCCCTCACCTACCGTCTCTTCTCGCCAGCCTTTTCGGCATTTCCCCTCCTCCTTCCAGAACCCAAGGCGAGCACCACGTGGGATACAGGTGTGACAGCAACACCACACCGACAAGCTGGCTTCAGATATGCCGAGGTCGTCCAAGAGTTCGGGCGCCGACGATCCCAACTTTCGCTTACCCGTCAATCCGCGGAGGAAAAAGGTCGCGCCCGAGCAGCGCAAGCGCGTCGCCCTCGCCTGCAACAACTGCAATGTAAAGCGCATCAAGTGTTCGGGCGAAAAGCCGTGTCGCCAGTGTACCCAGGCCCAGCGCCAGTGCATCTACCCCCAGGGCGTTAAAAAGGTCACCGTTCCCCAGACTTACATTGACGGGCTGCTCGGCCAGATAGCCAAATACGAGGGTCAGCTCCAGATCACCAGCAAAGCGGCTGGCGGCAATGGCAATGGCAATAGCAAGATCGACCTCAGCGGCTTGCTTCAGCCGTTGCAGGCTGTCCAGGAAAGGGAGCAGGGCGGCATGAACATCGACTCGCCAGATGGCGTAGGGGCCGCCGGCCATGCCTATCTTACCGAAGGCTCGGTCACTTCCACGACCTCGCATTACGACTACCCTGTCCATGCGCACAACCACAACTTTGAGCCCGCCTTCTCCATCGATGAGGACACGGAGATGCAGATGGACTATCCCGTCGACGACGGCAGAATGCTGGCCGACGCTGAGGGTACCGCTCGCTACCTTGGAGAAACCTCTGGCGCCACCTTCCTTGACTCGCTCAAGGCCTTCATCAAGACGACGCAGCCGCTGGCCTCCAAAGGTCTCTCTCCCAACCCTGACACGCCCGACGGCAGCAGAAATGCTACCTTCCTCAATTCGGTTGGTCGCTACCAGACGTTCGATTCCCGTCCTCTCCTGCTCCCGGCCATGGACGTGGATCCGCGCATCCCCACGCAGCTGGAAATCCAGGCCATGATCACGCAGTTCAAGACGTTCCTCCAGGACGACAACGGCAAGGCAGGGTGCGGCGGCATTTTTTTCTGGCCATTCCAGGACCCCGCCAAGATGGCGCTACCGGACCAGTCCGGTTTTGGCACTGGCTTCAAGCTGGACACCACTAAACCGCGGAACCACACCGCTCGGGAGCACGGCCAGCTGGCATTGGTCTACACGGCCTTTGCCTTCACCCATCTGCTGACCCTGACCGAGGAGAATTCCCGGGTGGATGGCCAATTGGGCGAAGCCCACTATGCGGCGGCTAGGATGCTGATCGGAAACCCCCTGGACATGACGTCCTACACAATCTACAACGTGGCCGTTTTGGCCCTGATGGCCCTGTACCTAGTGGAGAACAATCGCAGAGATGCCGCCTACATGGCCATCAGTAACGCGATGCATCTTAGCGTGATGCACGGCGTGCACAGGGAAAGTTCAGTAACCGAGATCGAGCGTAGGACTTTCTGGACAGTTTACATTATCGACCGGTAAGTCCATGCCATTGCCATTCCCCTTACCTACCGGTGCTGCCTCCAGGCGTCAACCAGCCAACCACTCGCTGACACATACATGTTCCTTCTAGCTGGCTGAGCTGCTTGCTGGGTCGCCCACCCGCGGTCCCTCATCAGGCCATTACCCTGTCCCTGCCACAGGAAGCACCGTGAGTTGTACCCTTCACCGTACCTTCACCGTACTTGGCCTAATGATGTGTCTCGCAGGGGCCTTCCTTCGCCTCTTGGGCTGTGTGCACATGTGGAGCTGTCCAAGATTTCCGCGTACATCGTCAACAACAGCTATCGTCACCATGCCAACAAGCCGGCCGACGGGTTCGATGAGCTGCCCTTCTCGGTCGCAATTGGGAAGCTTGACCAATGGCACGAGAACCTACCCAAGAGCTTGAAGCTCGAGAATTTGGAGGAGAGTCCTAGTAACTATTACTACTATGCTCTCCAGCCCGAAGCCGAGGACCCGGCACTCGGTACCGACCGGGCTCTGTTGTCACTGCACATGGCTTACAATCAAGTATGCACCCTGTTTTCACCTCTCACATGATGTGCATGACAGACAGCTAACTGTTCTAGCTCATCATCTTGGCAATCCGTCCCGCGTTCCTCACCGCCGTCAAGAAGAAGGTGGCCAATACCTGGTTGACACCTGGGCTTGAGGGCCCCGGAGCGGAACCGGAGAACCCTTGGACCAGAGCCATCCGCAAGTGCAGTGATGCCGCACGGCGCAACCTCCGCATCGGTAGACGACTACAAATCATCAGCCCCGGCCAGAAGCTTCTCGTGCAGGACCTTCATCACATCTTCAATGCTGCCATCATCCTTCTGATGCACCAAATCCTTTTTGTCAACCAAAGAGTGTATGACATGTTCCTGATCGACAAGGCGAAGGAGGTGTTCAAGAATGAGGCGATGACAGGCAGTGACTATGGGAAGGATTGTCACAACGTCCTCGACGATCTGAAGCCCTTGGTTGATAAGCTGCACGAAGTAATTCACCGCAAAGAGCATGAGCAGCTGTCTGTGCCCACGGAGAAGCAGCAGAGCGGATCGGTGCATAGCCCTGTGAACAGAGAGACCACACCGGGGGCCCTCTCTGGTCCGATAACGGGCTCTCCGACGAAGCCGTACCCCAGTCATGTGCAAGGCTGGCTACAGAATGTGAGACCTGAAGATGGCACCACGGTTGTTCAGGAGCTCAAGACATGGCAAGATGATGACGGTATGCAGGTATATAGACCGGGCAATTCGCTTGCCTAAGACCATGTCATGTTGTTGGTTGTTTCGTGTCATCCTTCTCGTCTTTGGCGTTTAGAAGTTCCCATGCGTTGGATACCACGGATGCACTTGCTTGTTAGGAGTCTCATCATACAAAATGCACGGCAGGCATTGGTACTAGCGATTATACCCCCTTCCACTTGATGGAATTAGCGTTGAATTTGTTAGACCTTTAAGCGTCCTTTGCCTTCTTCGGTGACACATTGGTAGAATTCCGTACCCTGGCGCATTCAATGGGCTTCCCTTAACATGTGGTATTTTGGCTGACATTGTTTTCCGTTTTCCCTCTTCCGCTACCACTGCAGGAACAGCCCTTTGTTTTGCGTCATCGTCTTTCCGCCTCCATCAATACCGGTGCAGTTCACAGCCGTCCAAAAAACCGTTTCTCCAACCCCTGAAGCGCCTCTGACTTCTTCTTCACGTTCTCATCATTCCACTCGCCCTCCTCAGTAACGTAAGCATCAATGAGCCCTCCAGCACACCACTCAAAAGACACATTTCTCACTTCCACTTTTACCCGCGTCTTCTCCTCTTCATGCTTCTTCCCTTCCTTCTTCCCCTCAATTTTTGTGGCATCTGCAAAGTTCAGTACCGTCCTAGCAGCCTCTCTAATCCGCTTACTACTCCCCTCGCCCATCCACGCCCTCGTCACTTGCTCCAACCCCTGATCCTCCACTACGTGTTGTTCTGGCGGTCCAGGGAGTGCCACCTTCTCCGAGTCGCAAAGAACTACCACCTTGGCTCCGTTTGCGTTGTGTTGAGTGGCGAGGAGAATAGACAGCGAGCCAGTCTTGTTGCTCACAGAGCCGTCTGAGGCGATGCGGTCGGCGCCTATGACAACCAGCTGCACCCCCTGGGTGGCAAGGCAGGCCGAGGCATCGGTGTAAATGGTGATGCTGTGTGGGCAGTTGTTACTGGATGCTAAGTCTGTGGAGAGAGCTTTGGCGAGGCTGGCGGCAAGAGAGACGCCTTCGAGCAGGGGGCGGGATTCAAGGATGCGAATATCGAGGATTAAGTTGGGGAGAAGGATGGGGAGGTGGGAGAGGGCGTGCGTGATTGTGGAGGACTCTGACAAGGTCAGAATAGAAAGAGGTTTCTGAGATTTGATGAGGCAGGAGAGGTGATGGGAGATGTAGGAGGCGAAGGATTGGGAAATCTGGTCGTTGGTTGAAGGGCGGGCGGAGATCTCCCGGTCCAAAACGGAGACGATGGTTGGTTTGAGTTGCTTTCCGCTGTCCTTGGAGCTGGTGGAATGGTTCTGGAAAACTTCAGCCTCAACGGAAGCCAAAGCAGACAACAAAGCAGACATGATCGCCGCGCCCATACTCTCCCGTCCATTTTTCCAAAGATGCCATGCAGCCATTCTGATGTCCTTCCACCATTTGGCTTCTTTCCCATCTCCATTCTTTCCATCCAAGACACCGTCGTCCATCTTGTCGATCACATTCCGCAAGATACGCAAGGCATCACCTGCCATCTGCCTCGCCCCGCTCACATAATCCTCTTCCAAGCGCTTACACCCCTCCACCAGCACTTTGCCGGCTTCAGGCCCGAGATCAATCTCAAACCAGACCCTCCTCACACTCTCCTTCAGCTTCGGCACTCCTCCAAATTCTTCTGTATCCTGCACGTCCAACGGATCGAACCATCCCCACCCCTCGTGCTCCCAATTGATCTTTATCCTTTTCTCGCTCCCCTCGCCATCCCCAGCCGGATCCTTCAACAAAAACGCAAACGGCCAAATTGTCCATTCTCGCCCTACTGATTCATCAGAGAAAGTGTACGGCTTCCCTTGCCGAAGGAGTTTCAGGTCGGAAGCAGTTAAAGTGGTCTCTTCATGGATTTCACGCCAGGCTGCGTTAAGGGGGGAGGGGTCGGTCGATTCGATGGAACCGGAGATGGGGGCGTGGTGATGGGTGTAAGTGCTGACTTTGTCGGAGCGTTTGAACAGGGCCACGAGTGGTTTTTGGATAGATGAATCGGAGTTGGAGGAGGTCGATAAGGAGGAGGAGGGGGATGAAGGGCGGAGGTAAGAAGAGGGAAGTTTGAAGATGAAAGATGAGACTACGGATCGGCGTTTTAGTGGTTTCTGGCAATGATTTGGAGCAGTGGAGGACGGGGTGGAGGTGGACATCTCCGGTAACGACCGATGCAGGATGCGGATAGGATGGTGGTGGGTAATGTATCGCAAGCTCATTCACGTAGGCTTGTCAACAACGAGGCTATTTTCGGCGCTCGCCTAATGGAAAGGGAATGGAAGATAAAAAACGTTAAATTTGTTTGGCTGCAATGTCGCGGTAGAAGCGTTATCATACGATGACGTCAAAGTGGTCTATCTAGGGCCAGATCAACAGATAAGGGTTAGGGGTTGTGATGCTGTTGAAACGCAAAGGGGAGGTAAACAATTGAACGTGAGACACTCCGTGATATCGTAGCCAGTTGTTCGTGCAACGTAAGCACTGGATTTATTTTAATTTTTTATTTTATTTTGGTTTAATTTTTATTTTTATTTTTATTTTTATTTTTTTAAAATAAAACCGATTGTCTAGCTTGATGGTCGCTTGTGTTTTCTCTTCTGTTTTGCGTTCCATACAGATCCACTACACATTTCTCAAGACAGTGAGGCTGATCTTACAACGGCAGGTATCAAGCGGGATGAGATGCTTATCCTTAGCGCTTACTCAGGCACCGAGATAAACTCGATCGTGACTGGTCCGCGGAATAGCAATGGTTTTCACCAAGAAGGGTGGTCTTACTCAGCGCGCTCGCACAGCATCAAAAAGCTGGCGTTTCATTCGTTCCACCCGACGCCCCTTTTGATGTAAGTCCGAGGCTGGTCCAGAATCTCATAAAGATCATCTTCAGCTTTTACTCTTGCTGCGCCGCTTGTGTGGATTGCGACTTGGTCCATTGGGACATATAACATCGCGGTCTTAACCGTTGTCGGCGTTTGAGACGAGGTCAAAATGGCAAGCTACAGCTACCAGAAACAACCCCCGCCAGCACAGGTCGGAGCTGGACACCCTTACCAGCCGTTCCCCGGTCCTCAGCAAGCGGAGAAGACAGGTTTTGTACCCCGCGAGGTTCAACATCCATATCCGGACCAAGATACCCCAATGTTGCCAGAAAAGAACACAGGTGCCGGGTCGGGGCCGGCCCTCCTCACGATGAAACGGAGTATCGCACTTGCCGTCATTGGTACCTTGGCCCTGCTTCTCGCGACAGTCATTGGTCTTGCGGCAGGTCTAGGAGTGAGCCAGAAGAACCTCCACGATGCCAAGAATGACTTGAAGTTGGCGCAAGCGAGCATCACGGCAGGACTTGGGTAGGTCTTCCTCTCATCTTTCCAACCCGATGACCAGAACTAAACCCATCTAGGGCAATCACCTCATCCCCGACAGTCGCAACTGTCACCTCCACCAGCGCCTCCAGTGCGTCTTCAACTGCGACCGCCATCGCAAAAATTGAGTGTCCGTCCATCAACGGAACTTTATACACGGCAACGGTGGCCGGTAGTTCTAGCAGCCCCGGTGGCAGCAGCAGCAAGAAATTCCAACGTCTCTGCGGCGTTGACTTTGGCAAAGGTGAAGCCGTCGACATTGGTTCCGTAAACACAACCAGCTTCAACTCGTGCTTGGATAAGTGCGCGCAGAAGCAAGGGTGCACAGGAGCGGGGTGGGGTGCGATCCCGGGCGACGAGCAAACGCATCATACCTGTTGGATGAAGACGAATCTGACGACGAAGGGGCATGAGGCGGTGGACGAGTGGGCTTTTGGGGTGTTGGAATTGGGTGGTAGTGGGAAGGGAGACGGGGAGGGGGAGGATAACGATGATGATGGGAACTGAGCTTGGAATGAGATGTCGAGGAGGGCAATTGAGGTGATGAGGTGTGGAAAATGGAGAGGGTAAAGCAAGGGGTCGGAAAGAATGACTATGATGGTGGAGGGAGGCTGTAGAATGGAAGACTGCCGTGCTGCTCTGATGATTGAGAACTGCTTTGTTCGTTTGCTGGTGTTGAAGTTGTAACAGAAGCAAAGAAACATGAGGTCAAAAAGATGATGTGAAATTGAACTTCCCTTGAGCTCCTAAGCAAATGCAACGACGGGAAAACCCATGTCAGCCAATGCCCCTTCTTTGTCCTTCACCAAAAGCACAAGCATGGAGCGCCGAGGGCACGGGCTGGCGGGAGCTGCTGCTCCGGGGCCAGGCCGCAGATCGGAGGTGAGTGGAGGCCGGAGGGGATCCTACTACTTAGTATTATCGGCGCCGACGTGCGGATTGAATCCCGGAGCACCTCAGTCAGTCCAGTGCGTTAATCAGATCCTCTGCGGCGATTGTTTCTGTTTTTGACCCCTGCCGTACATTAGAGGCACCTTTTCCCTTTGCTCTTCCCATTTTTCCTTTGCCATTTTTGGGTTCGCTGTTGGCCTGCCAAGTGGAATTCCAGACCTTGTCGTCCGTTCATTTCCGACTCGGCGAGTTGTCGTTTCCGTTCTGTGTTGCAACGCAAACTTTACCATTGCAGCGGCACGGAAATAGGCGAGGAAGCTGTCATCACATCTGGGACTCCATCATGTCGTCGCCCTTCCTTCTTTCTTCCTCTTCTCTTGGCCATGTCACTTTTCGGTCCCAGCCGGAAAAAGTGAGTGAGGCATTGGCACGGGCCGCCCGGGCACTGCAGTGTACAGCGTAAGACTGCTGGCTGGCAGCTGCTAGTGTGCTGTAGTGTTGAAGGAAATCAGCGGCAGGCAGTGGTAGGTGGTGGGTGGAATACACCAATAGCAGCCCCGTGTATGGTCGGTGCGGGGCTGCTAAAGTGTTCCATTTTCCTCGTTCTTGCTTCCGTCACAACCACCAAGAAACTCAAGGGAATGAATGACCTCCATCACGGATTCTGCAATCTCTTTCCGCGTCTTGCGCCTCCCACAAAACCGATAGTTGCCGGCCAAGCCAAGTTACTCCGAATTCCCCGTGGATCACAAGTCGACGTTGGTGTTGGTGACAGTCTGGAGGTTACGAAAATCCGGGGAAAATGGAGAAAATGATGGGAACAGCGGTCCGCTGGAGACTTGACTAGGTCGGGCATGTCCTCCTTTACAATTAACAACAGGGATGCGACACTAATGGAACGACGGGAAGTGGGGTTTTGGCGGAGAATGTCACTCTGTTTCGCTTGTCTTCTCTTCCTTTTTCCACTCACAGCCTTGCCCTATTCACCCGGACGTTGGACTGCTCACTGGATCTTCTTAAACCCGATGGACAGAGAAGATCTTCACAATGAAAGCTGGGGGAGTTGAGCACCTGGGTCGCTCTCTCGCTGCTTCTCTTCCACGTGGAAGGGATGGATGAGTGGAAGCCTCCTCCAACCATCGGACATCCTCCCCATCATCATGGATTGTCGCCGTGCTGACATAGACCTCACAGACCTTCCAATTTCTCATCATCACTTCAAGACTGTGCCTCTCAGCTCGAACATTTGCCTCGGCCTCTTTTCTGGAACCGAATACGCCAGGCGACCGCTGCACAATGGCAGATGCAGAGCTTGCTGACATGCTCGTTCACAAGAGTTGTTGGTCCGCAGTACAACACGACAAGCGCTTCAGCGAGATTAAACATAGCGTTTTCGAGTCAATGCGGCCTCGCCCGGTTCACCGAGTCCCATCCACCCAAGTCGGATGAACGTCCCTAGCTGCCGACAGGGATTGGGATCACCTTCGCCCACAGCTTGGGGACCACGAGAGCTCCCCTAGCTCTATCCCAGGCACAAGGGAGCCATGCTCTTTACCCGTCCATGGGATATCCGGCGCGTCGAACGTGCGATAATTCCTGACTGTTGGGACTTGGGAGTGAGATTTTTAATAACAACCCCACGGTCTAGCCAGTCTCACAACCCTTCTCGGCGGATCGTCACCTAAATGAGCGATACCGATCACGAGGTAGCGAGGGGCCCTAAAACCTGCAAAGATGTCTCGAGACTCGAGTTCGTATGTGCTGCACTCGGACTCGACAATTTTTGTTCAATGATGGTGGAGGTTTGGAGAAGACGAACAGACGAGTAGGATTCTCATGGCATGCACCCCATATTCCGCGATTTTTAAAACTCAAGACTGCTAGTGCAGGTCATTAATATCCACTATACACTGGACAAGAGGTGATCACGATTGGGTGAGAGAACGCCTTCAACTGCGGAGAACCCCTGCGAGGCAGAACCCGTCCTCCCCCGCCATGCACAGAACGTTGGGACGCCTTGTCCATCCCCTCGGTCATGACTTCCTTTCGGGGCCTCACCCCCGTTGCTATCCGGAATTTGGGCCTCCTGTGGCTTCTCTCGCCAAACCTCTCCCGCCATCCGCATTACACTCCAGGCACAGAAAATCCAGCAAGAAGTCTTGTTGGCGCAGTGTCGTTAAGGAGAGATGCCGTCCACTTGCGATGCAACGACGGCTGGCGACCCCGTCTTTTCACCATTTTGTTCAAAGTTCTCGATTCTAGTCCAGTCAGACCTCGTACCGGCCCTCCACTATTGCATTTCCTCCTAAATTGGAACAAGAATGACACCACACTTGACTAAGAAAATGAGGTTCGAGACTTGGACCATACAGAACGGAGATGGAATTGGGAATCCTTCCCAGGGGTCTACTAGTGGCCTCGCATCGTCAACCCATGGTTACCGGATTGTCACGACGATAGTTTACCCCAGAATGATCACCTATTCTTGTTGCCTCCTTCAGCATGTCAATGCTTCCCCGACCCCTTCCCGCCTGGTTCCCGCTGGGGCTCACATACTAGATGCTCTGGGGACCCTCATATACTAGGCGGAGGTGGAACCCTCACTGCTACTCCTTTCCTTCCCATGATCTCCTGTCGTAGTATCCAACTTACTATCGACTCCAGTTTGATCGAATGTTACCTCTACACGTACATGTCCTAGTCTAAACCCAACTTAAAATTGTCCCTGCTCAGCAGCCTTGATCTTCAACGTCAATGCCAACAACAAAGATCATCCCAACGACAACGCCGACGACACGAACGATCCGGGTCGAAATTGGGGGGCACCCCAACGAAAGGGCCCCCAACGAAACAATGAACGTCCACACCAAGCCCAACCCAAACCCAGACAATGTCTCGGAGGTTTACGAGGAGATACCGGAGGTAGAACCTCCACGGTTTGAGAGGGTTTACTGGACGAGTGAACCGCATCTGAGGAAGCTCTACGGCATGACCTTCTTCCTGATGGTGGCATCAGCAACTACGGGCTACGACAGCATGCTTTTGAATACATCACAACAGATCCATGCGTGGAATCACTTCTTCTTCCCGGAGACGAAGCTCAACCCGGACCTTGCAGACCCCGTTGAGGATAGCAAGCTGGCAATCTTGATCAACATGTTCAACATCGGCTCGATCTTTTCCTTCTTCATAACCCCATACGTGGCCGATAATTATGGACGAAGACCCTCCATCGTAGCTGGGTGTATCTTCATGATCTTTGGCGGACTCCTAACAGGTTTCTGCAACGGTTACGGAAGTAGGTGCCCTCTTTTCTCACCTCCTTGAGGGAGTTTACTAACAATGACAGTGTACATGGGTGGCCGCTTCCTCCTCGGTTTCGGCAACTCACTCGCACAAATGGCCTCCCCCCTCCTCCTCACCGAGATCGTCCACCCGCAACATCGCGGCCCCGTCACCGCCATCTACAATTGTCTTTGGAATGCCGGCGCGCTTTTGGTGTCGTGCATAGCCTGGGGCACGTCCAACATTGCCTCCAACTGGTCCTGGCGCTCCATCACGCTCCTGCAGATTCTGCCCTCGGCCGTCCAGCTCGCAGGCATTTGGTGGCTTCCCGAATCTCCACGATACCTCATCAACAAGGAACGCCACGATGAAGCCCTCGACATCCTCGCCAAGTGGCATGCCGGCGGTGCTAGGCTCAACAGAACAGTGCAGTTCGAGTTTCGCGAGATCAAAGAGACGATTCGCATCCAGAAGCAGCTGGATGAGGCGTCGAGCTATGTCGATTTCATCAGGACCAAAGGGAATAGGTGGCGGTTGGCTATCATTATTTCGCTGGGTGTCATTAGCCAGTACTCCGGCAATGCCCTGTTCAGCAATTACATGAATGCTATCTACGGCGGGGCAGGGATAACGGAACAGAGCCAAAAGCTGGCCATCTCGACGGGGAAGATCATCCTGGATCTGATCGTCACCATCTTCGCCGCGCTCAATGTCGACCGGTTTGGACGCAGGCCGCTGTTCTTAATATCGACGTGCGGTATGGTCGTGAGTTTTGCGTGCTGGACGGCAACCGGGGCGGTGTATGAGTATAGCGGGGAGACAAACATGACCAGTGGCTATACGCAGTTGGTGTTCATCTGGATCTTCGGTATCTTTTACGATATTGGGTTTTCAGGACTGTTGGTGGCGTATGCGTTGGAGGTCCTGCCGTTCCATTTGAGAGCGAAGGGCATGATGTTGATGAATATCACAGTGCAGGCTGTGCTTGCCATCTCCAAGTGAGTGTTTTTCTTCCTTTTTTCCCTCCTCGCCCTTCCCCATTTATCTCATCAACGCATTCTCTTCATGACCACTCCGGCGGCTCCTTCCTTCCCCTTCTTTCCCCTTCTTCTTGTCTTCGCTTCATTCACTCATTCTCTCCTCTACCACCTCAACATCACCACCTCCCACTACCCACTCTGCTGCTGCTCCTTCTGTTTCCGCTCTTCTCTCTCTTAGGCCGCTATGCTTTCAACGGGTTGAATGCTAACCCCTCCAAGCCAAACCAACAAACTAGCCTGGGACAACCTCCCCCACCACTGGAATTTTACTCTCTTCTACACTATATGGAACTGCTTGGAGCTGGCTTTTGTCTACTTCTTCTACGTCGAGACAAAAGGGCCGACTCTCGAAGAAGTTGCACGCATCTTTGATGGTGTTAATGCCGTGGGACATGTTGATATGAGACAAGTGGAGAAGGAAATCTATCACGAGGGGGTTTTAGGGAATCCGTTGGAGAGGAATCGGGCGATGCATGGGGGTGGACACGGTGGGATTGAGTTGGAGGAGCAGGGAGGACAGGGATATGGGTATGCGAGACAGAGGAGAGGTGGTGGGTATGAATGAGGGATGAGGTAATATTGGGTTGTGGTTTTGATATGGCTTCATGTTTTTTCTTTGTACTAGCTGTCACACGTTCACCTGTACTTGTACCCCCTTAACTTCTTGATGATACCAAAAGGAATTGGAATGGACATGGGTGGATGGGCTGGAAAGGGGTCATGGAGTTTACTTGGATTTAGCTTTATCTATTTTCTGCTGGTTTGTCTCGCTTGCACCGAGTGTTTGATCTTCTGCATCAAACTTCCCGCCAGCTACCTTTGACCACTTCTACCACAGCACACCAAGTGACACTCGTGCAGATGTACGAAAACCGAATTTACTATCTCTTCAAACGGAGCATAACTAGGTACCGTAGTCCCCGCTCAATCTCCTCGACATCGGTCCACTTGTGATCGCATCCACCAGACAGCCAGAGACAGAACAGAACTCCTCCTCTTCCCTCGCCCTCCATCCTCCAGCCCATGGTCTTATTATGTATGGTATATGGAAAACTCCGTCTTGGATGGCTTCTTCAATACCCTCGTCATACACTTTTCACTCGTCTTGCCTCCCATCTTTTCACCCCTTCCCGGCACCAAACTAGGATTATTAGTCTTCTTTCCCCTTATCGACCCCAACTCTCGGATCACAGCGATGACATCCACATTACCCACTTGAATCCACTGTCCTTTCAAAACACCATCATTGGCTGACACCGCCAACACACAGGTTTTGTAACTGACGAGGACCTGGGTCTGTCCGACCATGAATCTCCAATCGGCGGCATGGTCCGGAGGCTGGATGTTGGGGATGATTGACAGGCAGTCATCGATCACCAGCGAGTCCCCGCTGGTTTCGTCCGTGATCGCTTCGAAGTCTTTGCAGTATACCTTGGCGGGGTCGTCTTTGTCGGGAGGAGAGCCGGGGCCCCAGCGGGGGAAGAGGTCGGGTTGGTCTGGGATTTCGTCGTCGTCATCGACGGGGGTCATGTAGAAGAAAGGGTGGTTGCAGAGGGTGGTGTTGTCCCAGACTACGTCGTCGCGGGTCGCGGCGATGTTTCTGGTGAGGGTGCTTGGCCTTGCATCGGGGGCTTGATCCCAGGAGGAGTCGTCAGTGGGGAGAACGAGGGAAGTGATGGTGCTGGCGACCAGAGTGGCGGCTACGCAGGAGAGAAATTGATAGGTTGTTTGGATTTTGTTTATTTTAGGGTGGTGTTGACTGTTGAACTGTTGTTATTCGAGGGCTGCAAACTTGAAGGCGAAGAGATTGTGATGGTCGGTGACGTGTCGATTGACAAGAAGATTGGACGTCAGTAAACATGCACTACTTATACAGTTTACATGCCATGGAGGCCGCTGTCACGGATATCTCAATAGGAAATTCTTATTCATCTATGTGGTTGCAGGTCGTGACTGATTCTCCAGGGTCAAGTCTAAACATCGAGGGAACATTGTCTTGAAATTCTAAATTTGAAAAACAAAGCCAGCCCCTAGTACCATCCTGATGCTGTTGTAGGCATTGGTTGATTTGCAGCCTGGTCATCAGGGGTTTCCAGTCGTTTGAAGGCCTCAAGGACAATCCCGCTGTGGCGTTGCACTAGGATGTAGACCGGGACCTGGTCACTAGGGTGTTAAAGAACCCTGAAACTCACTCGGAAGCATATGTAAAAGGGTCTTGGATCTCAATAGGATCTCAACAGCCCGGGGACGATAGAACCTCATTCCAGCGGACACGAAGACCGCTGGGTTGGGGAACAATGCATACCAGATGGACTGATATAGGTAGCTACGTACACAATGAGTTGGCTTCCCGATTACCTAGGCAACAGAGGATCCCAGGCCATTGCTCGTATGACAGCCTCCAGCCGGTGATAATACTCGCTGCAATGTTAATGGACTTGTATCATTGAACTTTCAGATGAATGAATCTGGAGACAAACCAGGGGGTTGTGAGAGCAGATTTCATACTCGATCATCAGCACCCTCTCCACCCACAACAATACTAGGAAAGCTTGCTCTCCCCGACATATCTCCTGCAAGCACTAAGCTGGGTCTCCCACCACCAACCGATGATGCCCTCGCACTCTCAGGCTGCAAATACTCGCCAGTCGAAGCTCCAGCACCTGCCCCGGCCATCGCGGCCCCCTGGCCAGCAGGCTCTTTCCCCCGTCTCCTCGCGGCCAAAGCAGACTCGGAAGTCGAGCCCATCTCCTGCTTCAAGATAACAGGTTCCATCCCCTCGCTCCTTCTTTTCCTGATAAAAATCCAAACCCAAAGGCAAGTAGCCATCGATGCGGCCCTCTCGACGCTATAATTCCGGGCCATCGTTAGCAATCTGATGCTTCCAAACCGTCAGAAGGGGAAGGGGGACGGATGAAAACGTACATTACAACCACCGCCAACGCCCACACAGCTGTGTCATACTCCGTCTTGAATACACTTCCCATCACACTTGGGATGCCCACTGCGCACATGACGAGCGCAACAGCATCAAGGACAGCGATCGCTACCGGCGTCGAGGTTTGTGACATCCCCACAAAGAGGAAGTAAATAGTGCCAAGGTCTGTGATGATTGCTATCGCCGCCTGTTTCTCACTGTTAGTTAACACTCTGCAACAGGCGTAGTCGGATAGGAGCTGATAAAGGAAGGGGAGGAAGAGAAGGGAACTTACCCCGGCCATAATAACCGCGTATATTTTCTCCATGTATTCTTGTCCCCATTTTACCGCGATGAACACCGTGAGGGCTAGAAGGGCGGCGGATATGAGGAGATTGAAAAGACGGAGAAGGTATTGAGTCCATTGAAGGCTACCGTACGGGGATGGTGGCTTAGGCGGTGACGATGTTGTCTGGAGGTCTGTGGTTGGTGTTTGTTCGTGTTGGACCTGGAGGGTCGGAAATGGCGTTGGTGTTGTTGATCTGGAGTCCATTTTGATCGACTTAAGAGGCCTTGAATGGACGCCGTTGGCCAAGATTTGATAATGCTCTAGATGTAGGATGACTGGTTGTCTAATATGATGACGTATCGCCGTTGGTGACGAGGCTCTGGAAAAACTTCAACGTTGGGCCTGCCAAAAGTCGTTGAAATGAAAACTCGTACAGCTTATAGATCGTCGTGGATATGCTTCAACACACAAACAGCGGCCACTCAATCTTTTAAGTGCATCTCAGACATCGGAATGTCTTCAAAATGTAAGACCAAGCTCCGCAAGCTCTCCATCACCGCTCTGTTTAGCGTCTCACCGTCGATCTTCGACCGCCAGTTCATTGACGAGTGGAGGATGCCCAGCCCTTGTCTTGCGTCCGTAATCCAGACCGCTCTTGCGGAGAGACTCCGGTTCGTCCATCATGGTTCTTGGTTGCAGTTCAGGACTTGGAAAGGCCGCCAAACCATACGATCGTGTCGCGCGACACGTTGATCCGCCGTTGGACGCGACCACTGCAAACTTTCTCACCATGCAAGGCAACGCAAAGGAGCTGACGTGAAGAAGAAGAGAAGACAGGAGTGTGAAGAACCAACCCGCTTAGTCCACCTTCCATTGGACGATGCGGCTGAGAGCCCTGCGGCGATGATACAGCGCTAGCATATACCTAACCGGGGGCAGAGTTCCTCCGCTCCAGCCCTAGAGGAGCGCTGATCGGCGGAGAATGAGGACCCTGTCTCAGCCTGTGAGAGTTGGACTGGACTTGTTGATCTTGGCGTCGTGGGGAAGGTGATCACTGGGGAAATGCGGAAGTCATCGTTCTTGTTCTCGATATCGCTTGATATCGTGGGGTTTGTCAAGCTTGCAACATCAATAGAATGAAGGTTTCCAGCTGTGGCTTGGTCTGCTTCAAGTTGGCCTGAGCCACGAAGCATCTCATGTCCCATACCAGTCCGAGTGTTGCCCCTTTGGCTAGGCCGTTCCCTTTTAGATTCGTTGGATGTTTAAGATGAACGATCGCACCTGGAATGAACATCAAATTGCGGAAATAAATCCTCAAGCCTAGCCCGTTTGCTTTGTACTTTTCTCCAAGAACAGTATACAGATATGAGAAATCAGGTTAGTCGGTGATCGGTCGTGGACTTCTATGTGCACTTAGTTTTCCGGGAAGGGAAATTGATACGTATTAGGGACAAAAGCGGACCCGAGTCTCATTCCCTCCGATACCATGGGAACAACGATGGCATCGTTACCGTAGCCGTGGATAATTGAGCTGCCCGACTTCAGGACGCTATCATGACGTTTGTGTTGCGTAGATGCTAGACCCAAGCTGTCCAAGCCGTCTGTGCATCAAGTCCAACGTACAGCTTCTGTAGGGAGACTGCAGGCTTATTGTGCACCTCCATCTCATGTTGTTCCCGCGGTCGGACTTAACCCCCGACTTTTCATGGTTGATGGTGGATGGTATCGTCCTGATCCGGTGTTGGAGCGTACAATGGCGGACAGCACCCCAGCCCTCCAACGTCATCCCTATGACAGCATCATGAGCCCCATCGGTGTCCGTATATAATGGATCCCATGAGGTTCTTGCGTTAGCTTGTTCTTTCCAACTCCCAGGCCGTCGTTATTTTGGTCGTTTCGTCGTCCAAGTTTTCAGTTGTTGGTTAGTGTTCCTGCAACACCGAGATTCTTTTGTCGCCAACTCTCACTCACCCTTGCCTCACCCAGGAGCTTTCCATCCCCCCAGTTAGCACTTTAGCCGCCGTCAAATTATCAAAATGGACTCCGCAGGAAGAAGGCGCGGCCCCGACTCAGTCCAGCGTCTCCTCCGAACATGGCTTTGGATCAATAACGCCTTGATTTTGGCCTCCTCAGCCATTGTTACGGGCATTTTGGCTCGCTTCATCCGCAGATACCATGAGCGCAGTACGCACGTCATCTTTGAGGAGGTTATCGTGAGTATTCCATCCTCTCGAGTCCTTTACTCGCCTCCTCCGCTACAACTGTCGCCTTGCCCGGTTCATTGCCCATATAGGTAGCGGAAAAGAATGCTGATAACGGACAGGCCGTTGTAACCCTCTTTATCTACCTCTTCGCCATTTTCGCTCCAGCCCTCAAGAGCTATCGCGGCTACCTCCTGCCGCTCAACCTCGCCCTCTCCTATCTGTGGCTGACCAGCCTCATCTTTTCTTCCCAAGACTATAGCGGCAACAGATGCCACTACCACAGCCCTGCGTACATAGGACACTGTCGCTTGAAGCATACCGTGCAGGCTTTCAACATTTTGGGATTGTAAGTCATTCCCTGGTCAATAATGGGAGAGATGTGAGGCTGATATGTCCGGGCAACAGTACTTCCCTCTTTTCAAACGTCGTGGCCGAGAGTTTGATGTGGTATCGCTCTCGCTCCCGTGGGTCTTCTCCCGGTACCACCGGTAGCCGTCTTGGCGGTGGAGAGAAGGGTTCAGCGCCGTTGACATCTAATCCTGGGGCTACAACAGGTGCTCCGACTGCGCCCGACGCGGCGAACGGGACTCGTGTCTAGATTCGGATCGTCCGGGGCTTGGACGACGAGGAGCTTTCGTGCTGCTGGCGAAACTTGTTGTGCTGCCAAATGACGCCTGGCTACTTTTCTTTGAGAGGGGTGAGGCTCGAGACTGTAGCGATGGGATATTGGTCGATGCGAGATGGATCGTTGGAACAGTGGCTACGACACCGAGCCGGTGGTAAAGAGAGTGAAGGATTTCGGGGAAGGATTCGGAGGAGGATTCGTTGTTGAGAAGTGTCTCATTGATCGTGTCTAGTCGACGTTGTCTCCCGAGTGTGTGCGATGCGAAGGCATACGTTGAACAACGCGGAGGGCTTAATACCGGGGGGTGGGGGTAGTGGCGAGTGTGAAAGGGCTGTTTCTTTTCTCTCGGTTGCTTGTATATAATGATCGGAGAAGGGTACGTTACGCTGTCGTCAGTCAACGCTGTTGTCAGTCAACGATGTTCTCGATAATCTTAATTGTATGCACTTACCTCCAACCATAGCCCTGATGATTGAGTCGATTTAACATCGTTGCTGCTGAGTTGACCTTGCTCATTTTGAGGTTCCAGTATAGTGTTCCTCCTACGCCGTGACGTTATGATACGCGATTCTCACCTCCTTATTGTACTCGCCGAGGGCAGGTGAAGCATTAATCCAAGCCCTCGTTTCCATCGTCGGACGGTGATTTCTGCGAGCAATTCATGAAGGCTTGGTGCATAGAATCGGATAATCGGCACCGGTAAACGCCAACCACGACAGCATTATGCCACATCCATCCCCAGAGCGTGATCGCGAAGCTGGCGAAGTTGTACGAAAAACATATAAAAACCTTGCAGAGAGCCTCACAGCCATTGACCCCGGCCCAGTAAGCGCTAAATCGTCACTTGGCTTGTACTAGTCTAGCGTGTCCGTTTGGTTGTGGCGTAGCGGGCTGTACAGTGGCACGATCCTACCCAGACGGGACTCCTAACCGAGCCCCTAAACCCCATTACGACGGCCAAAGAGAGCCGCGAGTGTCTGTTGGCTGTGTCGGCGCTGTCGGTGCTTCAATTTCCGTGGTGGAGCTTCCAAAAGGTACATGTCGTTTTGTCTTCTGGTTAATCACTTCCGTTGGATGGTTACTTGTCAGGCCTACCAAACCGACCGTCTGACTACTGGATGGTCTCCTTAGAAACTGCACAGCGAGATCAGATGTCAGCATGGGATGCTTATGCCGGGTAATGGGGCGAACTCGGGGTTGGAAATTCGTGATGGAATAGTATAAAGTCTGGGTTGGGTCCGTCCAAGGTGGTAGTTTGAAGGGGTTGTTAGTTCACCAGCTAGTTATCACCGAAGACTCGACATCACGGCAACAACGGACCGACGCAGGTAGACACTAAAACATCATGGAGCAGCAAGAGCAACAACAAAAACAACAACAGCCAGCCCAGAACCAAGTCATGGACCAGCAGCAACCTCAACAAGCACCGCTCCAGCAACAGCAGGGACAGAGCCCTCAACAATCACCAGTCCAGCAGAGACAAGGACATGAAGATGTCTCACAACTTGAACCACCTCCAGCCTACCAACCTCCGACCAGGATGGAACAGCCACAACCGCAACCCGTCCCCGGCGTGGTCCCTCTCAACATGCTCGGCAACGGACCCCAATGGACCGACTGCCCTTTTTGCCAACAACGGACCCGGGACACGAGTGGAAGAAGATGGAGGAGGCACGCAGGTGTAAGTGCCCCGGTTGTCCTCGTCCGGTTATCGAATGATATGCTGATAAAGATTGTCAAGATTCGTCGGTCTCCTCTGCTGCCTCGTATGTGTCTGTCTTGCCTGCGTCTCGAGCCTGGCCGGATCGTTGGAAGAGCTGAACTATTTCTGCAGCGGGTGCGGAAAACGGGTGGCGACCAAGAAAGACGAGCATCTTGAAATATTTGGGCCGCCGACAATCGTTGCATCGAAATATGCGAGTCAGGGCCCTCATGTCTCTGGGCCGAGGCGAATGGAAATGAAGGGACTCAAGGACAAAAGGCATGACAATCAAGGTCGCAGTGGAGGTTTAAAGCGAGTGAGGTAGAAGTTGGGTGACACTTTTTTAACGTCTTGGTGTTGGCGTTGGTGTTCACAGCAGTGCTGGGGGTGGTTGGCAAAGACGCGCATATTGGTCTGGTAGTATCGGTTTGTTTATCGAGGGCAGTCGGGGTTGACTTGGGTTGCTGGTTGTAGAAGGACCTGCTGGGAGAATCATTGTTAGCAACGACGCTCCTAGCATCCCTGAATGACGGACTAAGTAGACTCAACTCGGCCCGCGCAGCGGATCGGGGCTTCGTAGGTCGGTGTCGGAGGGGAAGTGCTCCACTTGACCGGTGTCATTGCCGGCGGAGGACCCGCATGCCCGACCAGGATCGATGACCGCCAGGGTGATCAAGGTTTGCTGTCCGGGTTCCGTAGCCAACCATGACCGCACGGGAGCACTTCATAGTGCCCTGGTCAGCACCGCGGCGTCGTCAGTCCTCGAGTGGAATATGAACACCGTTGCCAGAGCGAAACAGTGGTTCATCCCAAGATGGCAGGTGAGAGGCTGAGATTATTGATTGCAATGGAGATCGCCAAGTCCACTCTTCACGCAGGAAGAACGGACAAGAGCGCATAATGGTTTAAAGTGGTCTGATGGAGTCGCCAGCTTCAGAAATCTGATCTTCAGATTCAGTGTGGCCTCACTGGGAGGATGGCAGGTGCGGATGCAACACCCGGGAGCCGCATGAGGAAGGACTAAAACACGAAAAGGGATACCTTGATGGCTACGGATCGGATCTGGTGGCTCTGAATGGTCGCCTGGATCTGGCGGCTGTTCTGTCTTATTTCGATTCGTTTCAGTCTTACTGGCGACCCGGAGTGCGGTGAACAGGAATTGGAAGGTGCAAGTCCTTGGCCAGCAGCCACCAGCAGCCGGCATGTCCGATTCCCGTCCATTTGACAGGTCGTCGTCGTCGCCAGGCCGTCGTCTGGGCCGCGTCAATTGACTCGATCATAGGAGAAAGAGTGCACGAACCATATCCAACCTGAGCACGAGCCAGCGATGTCGGCAACATTCCGACAGCCCTGTTTGCCCTGCCCTTGTCCGAGTCAGCTCGTGTAGGGAAAAATTCACGTAATGCACTGCAGCTGTCTTTTGTGGCAGCCGTTGAGTGACTCCTTTCCCTTGGTTGGCTTGTAATTCGTAGGGCGTAATGGCTCTTCCAACTAGGCCAGCCTGAGCATGACAGACAAAGGTGTTGAAACATGCTCGCGTCTATCGTTTATTCTTTTTTGGGACCGTTGGACATTCGAAAAGTCACCAAAGTGGATTCGCCCGCAATTTGAAAACGAAGGTTGCATGGCCTGCCGTGATCTTCTCATTCCTGGATAGGTTTTCTGTCCATTCCATTGGACCAAAAGCAACAATGTGACATGCGCGCGGTGTGCCTGGTTGTGACCGGCCCGCCCAGTTGTTGCTCGTTTTGTCCGTCTGACACCGGGTGTTGGGCAGCTTCCCATTTCGTCACTCTTTCCAGAACGAGAACCGAGATCGGAACATACCGACCCTGCACTTGTCGTCCTTCTGCATTGGGTCGGGAGTCGGATTCGTGGTCAATCGTCTTGCCGATTGGTGGTTCGCCGTCGATGCTGCCTGGTTGTCTTACAGGAGACGATGACTGCAGTGTGGCCTACGTAAACAGTTGACGACAACTTCTCCAAGTGAAGCAACCCAATTGCAAAAGTTGCGGCCTTGTGGATGGTTGTTGACCAAAAGGAAACGCGGTGGAGTCGACCCCTCTATCATCGCGGGATCCACACCGTCCCAATCCATTCCCGCGTATCCACATCGGTCATCGGCCCCCCGTGTCGAAACCCCTCCAAAGCTCGTCCACCCTCCACATTGCATCGCTCTTTCCGCCCGTCGGCTGCCCGCCCGGGTCGCAGATAAATCCCGGCGTCGCACATGGATGTTGATGGATTGCCGATGACTCCTTCCGGGTCTTGACGACAGCTGGTCCTGGTCCGTCCGTACGACCGCGTACAACCTGGAAGGTACAAGTGTACTTCCTTCAAGTACCTCCTGCCTTTTGGTGACCTTGAGTCCGGTTTTCGTTTCTCCCTCTTTTCCGAGTTCAACCTCGCAATTGCACATCAGAAACTGAAGAACTGACAGGATGCGGCTCCAATTCCGACTTGAGGTTCCACATATCATTCTCCCCAATTCCACCTGTTAGCACCGCCGCCGCCATCTGCTCGGTCTCCGTCTCTCGTTAAGCTCAACACTAGCTACCTCTGCCCCTTCGCAACATCCGATCTGTCGTCCGAACCGCTCGTTCATCCCATCCTCCATCGAGCGATACTCTACTTGTCGTGTCTCCTTCCTCGACAGCTTCCGGCTTCGATACACGAGACCCGAAAGACCATGGCCGCGCCCGCGCAAAACTTCACGGCCTCCCTCGAGCGCCTACCGAACGAACTGCTACAGCCCATAGCCGAAGCGCTCGTCCCGCAACCTCCATTGACCACGCGCTTCGCCCTTCGTCCCGTCGGAACATGGGCCAGTCAAGAAGCAAAGGACCAGCGTGCGGCATGGCATCTCGCCCACCGTGAGCTGCTTACCTTCGCCCAGACCTCCCATCGCATGCTCGCCGTCGCCAGACCGCTTCTCTGGCGGAATATCCTCATCTATAACGAAAGGGCACTCGTCTCACTGTATCTGCGCATGATCAAGCATCCGGAAATCAAGCCTTGGATTCGCCATATCACATGCATGGCCAATATTACTGGCACTAGGATGATCATGGGGATACATCGAGAATGGGAAAGACAAACTGGAGGTAGGATATCTGGATCCCGGTGCTTGGGTCTTTGTTCACCTTCTAACCGCCGTCAGTGAGATGGCAGGGCCAACCCGGCGTCAGTCCCGCTTCCATCGGCTTGGAGCTCCTCATGATCATCACTTGGCACGCTCCCAACCTGAGAGACCTGCTCTTTGCTTTTCCCGACCACCCCTTACCCAACCAGGAACTCCAAGACCCCACCGCCAACGACGTGTTACTCCCGGCCTTCCGCACCACTATGTTGAGCTATATGAACTCGCCCGAGCCCGTCAACCATCGACAGACCTTCGTCGCGCGGTACTTCCCCTTTCATCAGATGCGCAACCTATCTTCTCTGCGCATCTACTGCCATAGAGACGAACAGCCGAGTCGAGATGCAACTTTCCCTCAGCTGCTCTCACACTATACCATTGCTTGCTTACCTGATCTCAAGAATCTCAAAACCCTCGAGCTTTGTTGTTCCTCGGCGTCGAACCTCTTCTACGACGACATGACGATACCTCCGCTTCCCCAGATCCAACAGCTTCGTCTATACGGCAGCCGCATCCATGAGCCGAGGCTGGTTGCGCTATGTCTGGCATGTACCAACCTACAGGATCTTCTTGTCCATTTCGAAGAGAGCACCACGGACGATGACAGGGACTTTTTGCCCGAGGGGAAAACCCTTGATGTTGCGCTGACCGGTCTATCGGATTCGCTGCGCAGCCTCGAGTTGGTTGCTTTGTCGGAGGGCCATTATCTTACGCGCGGGAGAGAACGTCCGAGGAAACCGGAGAATCACCGACTCAAGTGCATCCCACATCTAAGACGGCTTAAGAGCCTTACCCTCGACTACCGAGGCGTTTTCGGCACCCTGGGGATTCTCGAAGAAGATGACGGTGAGAGGCTATGTCAGCTGCTTCCGCCATCGCTGCGTGACTTCACCTTGGTGTGCGAGTGGGGAACTGCTAAAGAC
The DNA here is from genome assembly GCA_009805295.1 of Neurospora sp. FGSC 6877. Taxonomy (NCBI): domain Eukaryota; kingdom Fungi; phylum Ascomycota; class Sordariomycetes; order Sordariales; family Sordariaceae; genus Neurospora; species Neurospora sp. FGSC 6877. The sequence goes on along the minus strand of RAON01000064.1, from coordinate 112,052 downwards.
TGGAAGCAAAGCTATCTTGCCAACCTCGACATGATACTGCACGGCGTAGCCTGCCTCTGCGCTACCCAGTCACCGGAGCTATCGAGCATATCGTTGGCCATTCACTCGTGGCCTGCAAAAAGCAGGTTCCACAAACGCTTCAACAGAGAAGTCGAGGAAACAAGGCTGCGTTGTTTGAGAGCAGGCATCACCTTCCGGACGTTTGACTTGTTCCCTTCGTATCAGGATGAGGATGACGTTGAACCCCTGGACGAGGGTAACTTTGAAGACGAGGATGGAGGTGACATATTACCCGAAATGGGCCATGGAGGGTTTGAAGAAGAGACCGAACTTGAGCTTGAAGAAGAGGATGAAGCGTCCGAATACTACTTTTCCGGCGACGAGGAAGAGGATCCGGAACGCGAAGCACGGAGGCCTCCTACATTTGCGGCATTCATGCAACAGTTGGGAGAGGACCATGGGCACAGCTTCGATGAACTTTTCTATGCGTACCATGAAGATCGATGGGATGAGTATCTCTTTTGAGTATGCTATGGCTTGGGATGGTAGCCCATCGCATTTCGACATTGTCAGATAACCCTATCAGGAATCGGAATACCGAAGGGAAGAGCCGTATGATACGGCGAGGATATTGGTTATCATCCAACTTCTCACCAGACGAAGACAGGTGATTGTCTGTTCAGAGCAGCATCGGAGCCTGAAACAATCTCTCATCACCGCATCAACCCGTTCGGCAGATATGGCATTGCCTCGCAGCCGTTCTTCACTTTTCGGCTGTTACCCTCTTCATCTCATGTCTTCTGATGAGTGGTGGAGACGAAGAGGACGACAAGGACTGCCTGGCCCAACCACGCCAAGGTAACGATCCATTTCAGATTGGCTTTGTAGTTGTGTTGCATACACATACACACTTGATACCCCAATATATCGACCTTCGATTGCGCAAGCTCCTTGCTCTCGAACCTCATTCCCGTTGATTGGTTCTCATTCTCCCGCTTATGACCCCAGTCCATATGCCTGAGGATATAACCTGTACGGTTAAATATTTAATCTGGATGTACACGCAAACAGGCACAAATGTCGAATTGCTCTCCGAGTCCCGAGCAAATGAGCATTTCTGCCGGCCCAGTAGCCCGTGTCACCAAACGACTGCCGAAGGTTGGATCTGTTGGACCGTTGCCCTTGCGTGCCTTGTAATTTTCCTTTGATTTCCCTCCCCATTGTTTTTTTGCCTCCCTTTCCTGACGCAATCAACTTTTGGGGCGAGAGCTTCCTTTGGCTGCCTTTGTCACTGTTCAAGATGTTGGCCCAAATTATGTGTCCAAACCTGGCAATTTCGACGGCCAGATCCCCGATTCAGAAGCCGTTTGGGCTTGGAATGTTCCGAACCGTTATGACGCATGGCCGCCAGTGTGGTAACTGATGATCCCGTTTGCAAAGTTGAGGCCCCAGTCCGTCTCCAGATATTTCTTTCTCTCGCATCCCCCGTTATCACCAAGCTGGGAAGGCTAGACCATTGCACTGCCAAGCCTTTTCTTTCTTTCATCAGCCAAATTCAGTCATGGTGACCACAACTACATGGCTTTGGGGCCTTTTGGTCATGACCAGCTATCTCATCAACCTCACCTCAGCAGCTTACCCCTTAACCACCGACGCCAACTGCCACTGCTACAGAACCAACGCCACCTCCACAAACTACTTTCGCCGACACGAGTTCTTTGACTTTCGCAACCTCCAACAATACGCCAAAACACCGCCAAACCCAATCTCCACATTTGAGGGAAACGCCGCCGCCCCTCCGACTTCTTCTTACTTCGATTCGAACCAATGGAAAGACAACTGGGGCATCCAGACCTGGAACAACACCGAACTAATGCGCTTAAACAACACCGACGTCAACGACGCCACAGTGCCAATGGTCAACTCGTTCAACAACATTTACATCGAGCGCTCTTCTGATTGGAACGCTAATGGGCAAACATACTTGGTGATGCGAACAGTTCGGCACTCTTTCGGCGGCCCTTCCACGCCCCATGGCTCTGGCTCTGGCTTCCAAAGTTCTGCCGAGTTCGAATCCAAGCTCACCTCCTACCAATTTCTCTCCCTGCGCATGCTCACCCGCACCCGCGGCTCTCCGGGCGCAGTAACAGCCATGTTCACCTACCGGCCTCCTCCTCAGCCTCAACAACTTGCGCTGGTTCAGGAAGCCGATCTGGAGATTCGCACGCAGGATCCGCCTAGTTATGTCCAGTATACCAATCAACCGGCTTGGAACAGCACTAGTGACATCAAAGAGGCGACGAGGAACGCGTCCATGCCAAGTGGGAAGAAGTGGAGCGACTGGGCAGTTTATAGGATGGATTGGACGCCTGGGCAGTCAACTTGGTTCGTGAACGGCGTGGAGGCTAGCAAGATTAGCTTCCAGGCACCGAGGGATCCGAGCCAAGTGATGTTCAATGTCTGGAGCGATGGGGGCAGCTGGTCAGGCGTTATGGGGCAGGGGGGGAAGGCGGAGATGCAGGTGCAGTGGATTGAGATGGTTTATAATAGTACGGAGGCAGCTGGGCCTGTGACTGGACCGTGGGGAGACAAAAAGGGTTGTGCCAATATCTGCAGTATCGACGAAACGACCAAACTGGGGACCCCGGTGCTTATTAGCAATCCAAACGGTAGGTTTTCCCCGTCCCGCTCAGCTCACAGCACAGTTTTCGAAGATCATCTCACCCCGTCCTTGTCCCCACTGTCTTCTCTATCCTCAACCTCATCACCCAGCTTACCTTACTCAGCCTCCGCCCCGTCCTCATCCGCTACCTCCTCCCCTTCTCCAGCCCATTCGTCATCTTCTCCTTCTACCCGTCATCCTGTCCCCATTTTCCCCGTCTATACAGGAGTGGTGTTTGTTCTAGTCTCGATGTTAACAAGTATATAGGGGGTAACCCACCCGCCAACAACCCGCCCGCCAACCCTCCAAGCAGCTGCACAACCGCCAAGTACGGCCAGTGCAACGGAAAGAACTGGAGTGGGTGCAAGACTTGCGCAAGCGGGAGTGCATGTCGGTATCAGAATGATTATTATTCCCAGTGTCTGTAGGGCAATCCTAGCCGTGTGAACATCTAGTCCGGTAATGGGTGATACAGGAATGTGGGAAAGCTTGTGATTTCGTTATGAGGGGCGATGTCTGGGAATGCTTCTGCTGGCACGGAGACGGCTTGGAGGTGTTCTGTCGGGAAAATTAAGGGTTTGATACTACATCCATGCGGTTTTCTTGTCTGAGGGAGGGGAACGGAGTCTGTTTCTTGTTGACAGTTAATACCAAATTGAGTCTTTGTTAATTGAGCATGTCGTTGAGCCTGATGATGTGTGGAATGCGCTTCTTCTGGAACCATGGAACGAAGGGGTGAGTTTAGGCCACTTTTATACTCGGGTATCACACACAAAACTGGTAAGACAATATCTAAGCCGACTTCTTATCAATGCGTCCCCAAGTCCTATTATGCGGCCACTCCACCGTCTCAACACCCCCCCTCTCCTCCTTGCTCGTCAAACCATCTCTAAAATCCCGAAGGAACCTCCAATGTCCCTTCTGTACCCATCCCTTCTTCACAAACTCATTCATCGTCGCCGGATAGAAATCCACCACGTCCAACAACGTCTCGTCATGCGCAATCGCCACAAACACATTATCGAGCGCGTCAGGCTCCTGCAACTTCCCCGCCGTATCAATCGTCTGCTCAACATCGTGATGCCAGGCCTCTCCCCTCGCGGCTTCATAGAAGCTCTTGGTTGGTAGGTCGGGGTTGGGCAGCAGCTTCTGGAGCGCCGCGCCGGGGCATTTGCTGTCGCAACCGGCCGAGAGGGGGAGGAACGGGTTGGGAGAGATCTCATCGGGCAAAGGCTTGAAATTTGAGGGTCGGATCTCGCCGACGTGGTGGACGGCATCGCCACCTAGGCAGATAAAGCTGTCGTATCCGTCTGTTTGTTGGGAGGTGACGCGTGCGAGACCGCACACGTGTCCGATGGCGTGGCCGGGGGCATCGAGGAGGTAGAAGGAGCCGTCGCCGAAGTAGTCTACTGCTGGGAAACGGCCGATTTGCAGGCGCTTCCAGTCTTTGCCGTCTTGCGCGGCCGAGGTGAAGTCCACTTCGATCAACTCCCGATCCTTATAATCCGCTTCTAGGATCGGTGAGTCCGGGTTGGCTGGGTACCCCGGCATCAACCCCTTCTTGAACCCCGGTCCGACGATCAAGGCCGCCTGCGGTCCGATGGTGGTGATGTCGCCGATGTGGTCGAAATGGTAATGGGACCACACCACCCCTTCCACTTTCGAAACATCAAAGTTGTTTTCCTTCAAAATATCGGCAACGTTCTTCTCCACTGATAAAGTCCACCCGATTTCGTCAAAGTGGTGAAGCAACTTGGGAGGCATATTCTCGAAGTCTTTGCGCATGCCGAGGTCGAAGAGGAGAGAGCGGCCGGTGGCAGGGTGCTGGATGAGGAAGGCGAACATGGGGGCTGCGAGCCAGTCGTGTCCATGTTGGGGAGGGGAGACGAAGGATTTGGCAGGCACGCCGTGGAGGGTGGCGGTTGTGTTGATGATGGACACCGAGACGGTGGAGGGGGAGGGAGGAACGTTGAGATCTGGAGTGGGAGCCATGTTGGTAAGTTCCCTTTGGGATTGTCGTGCGGTTGTTTGTGATGCTTGGTGGTGAGGTTGTTGCTTTGGTTCGTTCGAGATGGGGCACGAAGGGGATCCAGTTGTTTATATTATATCCATGTGTCCGTGAGGGGATGAGGGATCAACCGGTCGCCCGAAGATGAGGAGGTGGTGCGGAGATCTTGATGGGGAAGAGTTGATCTTAAGCCCCTAGACAACTCTTGGCCGGATATCCTCACCCGAATTCCAAGCTGGCGAGGTCTAGGATCGGCGTCCATCGATTATGTTATCCATTCATTGGCTCGCCCAAGTGACGCCGAGGTACCGTCGACTCTTTCGAGACATTGCATCCTGGAACGTCTGGCTTCCTCATTGTTCACTGTCGGGTGGTCAGATTCAATTGTCAAAGTTGAGAGCGATTTCGAGCTTCAAAACTCGCCCGAGTTTCAGGTGAACCCGAAATTCGTTCGGTGTTGGAAGCTCCACATCGTATCGAAACCCATTTTAAACGACCAACGGTCAATGTCAGGAACGTCGTTGAACGGTGAACCGCGCGGGAACGTTCGAGAACATGATATCCAGTTACCGGTAGGTTTTCGGTCACACTCTGTGGTAATATTGTGCAAGCCGCCGCCCAGTCCGCGTAGATCTGGGGTTGGGTAACACGACAGCCGAATGAAGGCTGGGGTGCATGCTCGTCAGGTTGCAGCGAAACCTAACGTGTCCACAGCTCCAGCCAAAGGCTAAAGATTTATCTTGCGTTCCAATGTCGGGTCCAGCTTCGTTCGCTTACCTCTGGTGCACATGGGTCACTTCATACGGTGTGTGCGTTCCATGGAGGCCCTCCCGGGGGTCTTCTTCTCTTCACTCGCTAAAGGTGGTAGGTGAGACCATTCTGGTGTTGTCCAACCGCTTCATTCATTGCTTTGAGTTAGTCCGTATTGTCTTTCGTGGCCGTCGTTAAGCATCGGACTGGAGCTGGCAATGGAAGATGTCGTCCGATCCGATGAGGGGTCGAGATCTCAAGGTGGGGTCGGGGATCTCGCTGATTGACAGACCCCTGTTGACCCCGCCACGTGCCCGCCAACCTGAGTTCGGCCGAACATCATCCGATAAACTGACATGGGAAAACTTTTACGGCGGGTGCACATTCGTCCTCATAGGGACTGGCTCTTGATCTCGCTATCAATCAAGGTCCGCTGGCTCAATGGCAGAGCGTCTGACTACGAATCAGGAGGTTCCAGGTTCGACCCCTGGGTGGATCGATTCTTTTTGATGTTTTCTCATTTCATGTCCTCTCTTTTTGTCCCCTGGTCCCTCGATATGTCTTCCTTCTGCTTTGCCTTCAACGTCCCCATCCTTTCATGTATTCAAGGTTCATGCCGGCACCGTCTGTTCCTCAACCGCTGGTTTCTGCCCATACCAGAAATACATCCACATATACCCGTGAATCTTTGTATCGCTCATCGCCTTCTTACAACCCTCTTGTAGCTCTTTCACTTCATCCTCATCGAAACATTTCCTCATCGCTGGCGTTGCCATGATAGCGGATATCAACCCCTCCGTCGCTGCTCTCATCAGACTTCCAAGATTCTTCATTCTCCTGTCACGTATTCTGTCAGCTTCAATCTTTCTTTTTCCAATCTCTGTGCACTTTAGGGGGATGAAATTGGAAAGGGGGTCTTACTCGTCCCTGGGCCATGGACCCAGCGGTACCTTGAACTGTCTACATGTCACGTTGACGAAGCCGGCATCTTTCATCATCTCTCCTATCTGGGGAGTGATGCGGTAGTCGGTGCCTGCTTGGGCCCAAGCAATGTTTGCCAAGTCCATGAACTGCGGGGGCGGATACATCTCCTTCGCAGGAATGGAATTATCATCAGACTTGATCTGAGGGTGGAGGTCCTGTGTTTCGATCCAGCCGCCTGGCTTTAAATGACTTTTTGGCCTTGTGTTAGCCTCTCTTTGTTCTTCAAGAGCAGGAGGATCGAGGCTCTGGCCTCGGAGAAGGAAAACTCACTCGAAGCATTTTCCTATCATTCCCGCTGGATCGACTACCATGGGAAGCAGATATCTGGCATGTACAAAGTCGTAATCACTCCCCTCTGTCTCAAAGAAGTTTTCCTCCTCATCCTCAACATCATCGACCCACCACTCCACATTTTCCGGACTCATCACCGGTTGAATCGGGCTCAAATCCACTCCCACCACTTTTGCAAACGGGAACTTGTCGGCGACTTCCACTGTCCATTTGCCTGTTCCGCAACCGAGATCCAGAATCTTGTTGAGGTTGTCGCCTATGGGGGCCAAGAAGTGGCGGCCGTAGGTGAGGCCTAACGACAAAAGGTGGAGAAGGTCTTCCCGATCTTGTTCGGGAGGGTCGTTAGGAAGGATGTAGCCGCAGGAAGACTGGAAACCGTGGTAGCGGCGGCCGTAGGGGGAGATGTGATGGTGGTAGAAGGCGGGAGTCAGAGAGATGTGGGAGTTGTCTGATGCTGTGGAGGCATTGTCATGGTCGGAGACGGCGTCTTCTGCTTCTGCCTGGGTAAGGTGATGAGGTTCGCCAAAGTGGATGAGTTCATAGTCTGAGTCTGCCGAGACGGTGCTGAGCCGGCGGAGGTAGTCGGCTGTGAGTTGAGTATCAGAGTCCTTAATCGGGTTATGATCGACGAGGATCAAGTCGCTTGACTTTGATGGGAGGGGCATGTTGGCGGTGGTCCAGGATAAAATCAGTCTCGGTAGTTGGTAAAGACGATGACAGGGAAGTGGAGAGGCACTTGATCTCGAAGGAAGAGACCTTGGCTGAGGACAGTACTAGATATAGGTTGCCCCTCGCAAACAAAGGCAGGTCGTCGGTAAACATCAAAAGCCCACATGGCATGCACGAGTCCAAACTTTGAGACAACCTAACCCAACGACCTAGGGTTAAGTGATCACCATCAAGGTAGCATAGCGTCCGCACTGTCCGGTCTACATGGTAACATCGTGACATCAATAGCGAAGAAAAGGGTCCTTCGAGGCTTCGTGGCTTCCAACGAACGTGGCAATGCAGCCGCAAAAGAAAGTGAGAAACAAATGTCCCGGGCCGCGGCACCTCTGAAGCAATAGTGCAACCTTTGACGGCCGACTAGTCTCGGGCCGCGGGCATACTTAGGCGTGTTATCAAGACTTGTGATGACCTGAATGGATGGGTTCCAGAAAAGAGATTGACGAAAGGTGGGAAGGTCTCACTTGAACCTTCACGACAGCCAGCCACTACTGCCATTGTGTCGGCTGGACAGCAAAAACGTCAAGAAAAAAGATGGCGGTGGGGGGGGAGGTTTTGCCATGCCGCTCATGACATGCTGTGCCATATGGGCCATGATCTTCAAACGCAAACTATCGACGATATGCGGTTTGTGAATCGGTTACATTGTGAGGTCTTGGGTTTGCCTTGCGATACGGAACGATGTGGATGGTGAAGGGTCTGCCATGTGCAGATGACCCAGTATTGGTCAGAAATATTGAAAAGAACAGCTGGCTTTGCCCGCTTTGCCCGCTTTGCCGTAGGTGTTATCGGGCTGTCACGGCCAACAAGCGGCAGAATTCGTCCAGTCAGGTAGATGCCGTAGGTTGGGAGCTAGTAAGAAGCTGCAGCGACGTGGAGGTCGAGTCGGTGTTTGGTTCGAATCTCGAGAAATGGTCAACAATGGTTTGGTGGGGTAGGCGAGGGTGGTGTCCGAAATTATTAGTGCAGTACGCTAAAACGGCAGGATCGGGCCACTAAGGAACCGCCCGCTCTTATATAGCAGCGGTATCAAGGGCACTGTACAGAATAGGGGTGATGTAGTAGGGGAGCACTGACTGCAGAGTTCCAATATTTGTATGGGCCGCGTGACTCCCTGTCTCGACAACCTCAATCTCAACACTGTTCAACCTTCATCCTCACCGAACCCATTCACATTCCTTCTTCATTGTTTTCACATGTTTGTCACTTCATTACACTTGTGGCTTTGTTCGCCATTCTGTAATTCTCATTCTGTACATATACCTACCTCACACTTGCTGTCTTTCCGATTACTGGCTTCAATCAGCACCCACGCCTCAACGTCCCGCCAACACCCTCAACGACGCCCATCACCTCACCCCGCCGTTGATAAAATCGATAAACCATCGCCAGTCGAATACTATCTCGGGTCCGACCACCGTTAGCGGCACAATCAAACACCCACCACACCTCACCAAAAGCGCGCAAATGTCACTTGATTCGCTTTCCCTTTCCGAAGTAGACGCCGGCCCCCAATCCCGTGCACAAGCGCCACCTCGCACGTACACACTACACCGTGCGCCATCGTTCGAGTCTTGCACGCCGTCTTCCACGGCATGTCTCGATAGCCCAACAGAACCTCCAGGTTTGTCATCCACCAAGAAGATCACCACCCTCGATCATCTGCGCTCCCTGGTGCCTCACTCTTACTGCATTGGTATCGATGTGGAGGGCATCGAGGGGATAGCGCAGGGTGTCACATCAGTTGGCATCTCCGTCCTGCCACCCGTCTTCTCCCTCTCCACGGCATCAGAGGATGGCTCGTGGCCATGGCCCTTCCCAGACCACCATCAAGGGCAAATCGACCTCGACACCATCGCCTCTCACTATCGTCTGCAATCTTACTGCTTCGCCATCCTTGGCCGTGAGCGTGCCCGGTCTTACGAGCATTTCCACTACGGCGAGGTGGTCCACCAACCCATCACCCATCTTCAGTCCGTCATTGTTTCAGTATTCCAGTCCTTCCGCCTCCATAACCCCACGGCCCCAATCATCCTTGTCGGGTTCGACATGGAGCTTGAACACCGCGCTATCAGCTCCGTTTTCCCTTTGTTGGATGATTATGTTACACACTGGTGCGATGTCTCGCATACCGGTCTTGCAGATGCGAGATGGGAAGACAGAAAGGAAGCGCACAAGACGCATCTCAAGATCTCCTTGCGGGATACCATGTTGGCTCTCAACTTCAGGCGTAACCATGGGATACAGCCCCGAGCGAGGCACCACTCGGCTGGTATGGACGCTGTGCGCACGCTGGGAACGATGGTTGCGCTTCTGGCGAGGGCGCCAGAGGCAGGAGGTTTGGTGGTCAAAAGGTTTACGTGGGAGGAGCATGGGAATAGGAAGCTGTGGGAATGGGTACCGAGGCCAGTGGAGAAGTTTCCTTGGACAGTGAAAGTTGTACCGGTGCCGACAGATGACAGGGACGGAACAGCGCACCTGCCGGAGTCCCTAAGCAGACCAGCACGGTTGTTCAATTTCGTGACGAGGAACTTCGGGGAACCAAGGGCCGTAGCGGTCTGTCCCCCGGCTAGGTCGGGGCCGCTGAAGACACATGGTTGGGTGAGTCTACATAGTGAGGAAGAGATGGAGAGGCTCATAAGAAACTGGGATGGGAAGATGGTTGTCGATGGGGTTATGTTGAAGGTCGGAGAGAGACCGCCTCCTGAGAACCCCCCTAAGACTCCACTTCAGCGCCCGAGGAAAGCCAATTCCAGCGTAAACCAAGTGAATAAAAGATGTAAGTTGATGGCCGATGAGCAACAAGATGAAGAGGAGGAAGAGCGAGATTCGTTTCTCGTAGAGGAACTGTCCGCCCTGGAGCTTGATGACACTGGAGAGGTAGGTAGTGCGCTAGATTCCTTGTTCCAATCGGACGGTGATGACAGCTATTCGGGTGATATATGCCGTACTTTTCCTCACTTGAAATGGACTGGAAGAGAATCTTAAAAGGCAATGAGGTTCAAACTGGATCATCGGCGATTTGCCGTTATAACCCTAACCCTTCTCCGCTGCCTGTGTTGACTTGCCTGCCGCAATGCTACGACCAGTTTCCTTATCCCTGCGAACCGCGTTCTCCACCGGCACTCTCCACTCGCAGTGTCCACCAGCACTTGCAGCTCCAAGTTCAATTGCGACAGCGACTTTCGCTTTGCGATTCGGTTCAGCCTTGCGATTTCCATCTTCCCATGTTTCCATCTTCCCTCTCACTCGCTATCCCTTTCAATCCAACAGCCTCCCACAGCCATATAAACCACAAAGCACGATGCTAAAATCAACATACAAACCCTCTCCTGGTGCTCTCCCTCCCCTGCCACCAGGCTGGACCGAACACAAAGCGCCCACCGGGCACACATACTACTACAATGCCTCGACCAAAGAGTCAACCTACAAGCGCCCTAGCGTTACTCCGACTCCCACTCCTCCCGCCACCGCTTCTCCGTTCGGTCCTCCGTCCGTCTCGCCAGTCCCCGGCGCCCACCCGCTCGTCGCGGCGCCAGCGAACCCCTCCATGAGCTACCTCCAACACCAATCCGTTCCCGCAATAAACCTCTCCGATCCACGCGTTGCCAATGCGTTCATGGCACAATATGCCCAACAGTCCCAACCTCAGCAACACGGCGGGCGAGGGGGTTTTGGAGCAGGAGGCAGAGGCGGCAACCAGCAGCAGCAGAGGCCGCGACCACAACCCGTAGACAAGCCAAGAGCAAAAATCGCCATCCCGGGCTACGAGCCGTGGTTCCTGGTTTACACCAAATACGGGAGGAGATTTGCTTACAACCCGGTCAAGAACGCGAGTTACTGGCGGATTCCGGAGAAGATCTTGCCAGCAGTGGTGGAATTGGATAAAGAAAGGATCAGGAGGAAGGCGGCTGGAGAGCCACCGCTTGAGGAGGATCCGAAATACAAGATTCACGTGAAGGAGGAGGAAAAGGTGGAGGGGAAGGATGCAGGTTCGGGACAGCAGGGTCAAGAGGGGACGCACGACTACGACAGCTCAGAATACGAAGAAGTAGAGGTCACCGATGACGAAGGCGCAGACCACGACGATCCCGAACACCCCTCCAAGCGTCAGCACACCGAAGACGAGAACCAGGGACCGATCGAGTTCACAGAAGACGACTTCGCCGCTCAGCTGGCCATGATGGAAGGCGATGGTATGGAGATCGACCAAGAATACGATTTTGCAGCACAAGAAGAAAACGTCGAGCCTCTCTCCGATACCGACGCCCGCCTCCTCTTCCGCGACCTCCTTGCTGACTTCCGTATAAACCCATACTCTCCCTTCCAAAAGCTGATTGATGAAGGCGACAAGACGGGTGTCTTCTCCGACCCGCGGTATACCGTTCTCACATCCATGCGCGAGAGGCGTGAAGTCTACGACGAGTGGTCCCGCGAGGCTATCCAAGCCTTGAAAGAGGCGAGGGCGAAGGAGGAGAAGAGGGACCCGAGGATACCTTACCTGGCTTTCCTACAGGAACACGCGACGCCGAAGTTGTACTGGGCTGAGTTCAAGAGGAAATACCGGAAGGCAGATGTGATGAAGGATTCGGCGCATCATAGGAGCTTCAACGACAAGGAAAGAGAAAAGTTGTACAGAGAACATATCAACAGACTGAAACTACCGCAGTCACAACTCAAGAGCGATCTGAAGAAGTTGCTTGAGAGTGTACCCCTCCGGCAGCTGAACAACCGGTCCTCAGTAGCCAGCCTCTCGAGTCAGATCTTGGCAGACATCCGATACATCTCCCTCGACGCTAAAACGCGCGACGAATTCATCGAGGGGTACATCCAGGGTCTTGCCCCTCCCCCAGAGGCTGAAAGTGCTGCAGGAGAAGAGGAGGACGAGGTACTAAGGAAAGCTAGGGAGGAAAGGAAGAAGAGAGAGAAGGCGTTGGAGGAAAGGGAGAAGAGGGTCGAAGAGGAGAAGAGAAGACAGGAAAAGAGGTTGGCGGTTGAACGGGCGAGACTCAGGGAGGAGGAAAGGGAGTTGCAGAGGGCTATGGTTGTTGATAAAAAGGGGTTGCAGAGTCAGCTGGGTGGTGGTGCTGCAGCTGGCGGGGAGGCGCCGAAGGACGATGGGGCGAAGGAGGAGAGAGGAGGGAGTGAATAAGTGGCCGTCTCACGAGACGGCATATACCCAAAATTGTTTATCAGCATAGCGCTCAGGAGTTTCCATCTTTATATCACGCTGCGGGTTTCAGGAAACACCCAGATATCATGTATTCAACGAGCTATTGTACACCGAACATGGGGAAGAATGGAAGTAGATACGCCTCATGAATCATATACAGGGCAAGCCAAATTGGCATCAGGCCTTCGTGGCACACCTCGTCGAGCCATCCATCAGCCGTCATCACTTATCAATCATCATTGGGCCCATTGTCACCCACATCCACAACTCTTCACTCCCTTGGCCTAGCAGTCGACCTAACCCTCCTTAGCGTCGTCAGCGTAGTCGCTACAACCGTTTTCGTCCCTTCTTTCCTTCCAAGCCCAGGAAGACCCACAGGCCCGCGGTGTGCTGCCGCCTCCAAGTCCAGTTCCGATACCGTCCCATTCCCACCATCCACTCCATCCATCCCCGCCCGCCTCCTTGACGCGCCCGCCGCATACGCCTTAAACAAATTCAACACCGTCCAATACGCCGGCTTCTTCACATAATTGTTATCCCACATGCACGCCTCCCCCTCCGTCGGAATTTCGCTCGGCACCCACGAATACTTATCCGTGAAATCCCACACCGTCACCCCCACGCATTTCCCCCCTCCGCCTCCATTGTACCCCTTATTAACCTCCAAACAAGCGCCCACCACCTCTCCATAATCCCTCGCCTGCGCGTCCCACATCGCCCTCGTGCTCGGCATTGGTTTCAGCGGGCTGTGTCGGATATCCAGCTCCGTGATCGCCACCTCATCCACCACCTCCAGGAACTGCTGCATGGTGTTGACGATCTCGGCGCGCGAAGGGACGAGGCCGACTTTGAGGTGAGATTGGAAGCCGACGCCGTGGATGGTGCCGCCTTGGGCCTTGACGGTGCGGAGCATGGCGAGGGTTATGGAGATTTTGGGGCCGGGAGAGAGGGAGGGGGATTCGAGGGCGTAGTCGTTGTAGTAGAGTTTTGCAGAGGGGTCAGCTTTGGCGGCAGTTTTGAAGGAGAAAGTGATGAAGTCGAGGCCCATGGCTTTGTACACTTGGGAAATGTCAGTTCAGCGAATGGGAAGTGACGGAGGAAAAGGAGGAAAAACGTACTTGGACTTTGCCTAAACACTCCGTTGTCGTCGATGGCTTCATTCACGACATCCCAAGCATAACACCTCCCCTTGAAGTGCCACGCCAGATTCTGGATGTGTGCGGTGAGGATCTTTTCCATGTCGGCGCGGGAGTACGTCGTCTCAACTAATGTTGCCTTCTGTCAGCCCTTGATCACTCAAATCATTTCCCATCCTTCTTCCTCTCTCACACCAGACTTCACCACAATCCTCAGTCAGTCATTGGAAGATCAACCTACCCCAAGAAGGCAACCCCTTAAACCAAACCATGGTATGACACCTCAGCGTCTTCTTCCCTCCCACCCCAGCTTTCGCCGTATTCGCTACAGCATCCGCTTCCGCCCAAGTAAATACTCCTTGGACCTCCTCGATATTCTTCCATTTTTGTGCATTGATGGGCGTCAGCGAACCAAACTCGCCAGTCCCCTGAAGCACAGACATGTATAGCTCGTTGTAGAGACGAGGGTTGTCGACGGCTGTGCCGAAGTAGGAGAGCCCGGCGAGTTTGGCGTACTTGTCGAGTTGTGCTGAAGCCAGGGGAGGGGTGGAGGCGAGGGTTAAGAGGAGGAGGAGGAGAGGAAACGGGAGGGAAAGAATGAGGGAGAGAAAAGGTTGGATAGCGGGAAGGATGGTGGATGGGAGCAGCTTCATCTTGATTTGTTGGAGGGGTTAGATGATGGAGTGTATAGGGAGTCTAATCCAGCTGGAAGGCGTTCGAGCGAGCCGCCTCTTACGTCGAGGTCCAGATTTTACAAGGAGCGAGGCTGTTGGAGGCTGGAAAAGGCGACAACGAAAAGGGCTTGATTCTGGAGCTGTCTAACGAAAGAGGAGAAACGGAAACCAGGGCAGCCTAAATACCTGGAGGGGAGTGCCGGTGAATGGGCGGCCTAGAGTACGGACTTCCAATAGAAGCTCAACACTCATCTTATACTCCGACCTTCTTCTCTCCCGAAGGTCTGATCAGGAACAGGCAGGCGCGCGACGATCGAGAGAACCTGGAGGCAAGTGCTACCTTCCACTTATCAGAAAGTCCAATGACCATAAGCGGCCACCAATACCCTCTGTTTCCGCTCCTCAGTGGGAGTCACTCATCAGGACATATTTCCTAACTGAGCCTTCCCCTCCCCAGTTCCAAGTCCAATTGATGGGTCATCCCAAAGCTTGGAGCAACTGATCGGAAAGAACCGAGCAGAAGTGAGAGAGAGGAGTGATGGGAGAGGGGCAGCTCGGAGCCAGTCTCGGAAGAAGCTCGGAATAAAAGCTGACGGCGACACAAAAACGTTCCTGTTCCCGTGACGATGGTGTTCGGAGTAGTGATGCTGGTGGGTGTGGTATTGAGCGGATGGCTGACGCCACGATTTCTGCTCAGGAACTTGGTCGATTCGTCATGTCCTCAGATCTTGAAGTCCAGCGCAGAACTGCCAAGTCTTTCTCTGCTTGCTTCTGCTACTCGTCAAGGAAAAAGTCAGATGAGATATCGGAGCTCGTAGATCTGGATCTAATGGAAGCAAGTAGGCGGCGCAAGAACGTAGTGCCCAGCCGGTGATGAACTCCGGAGGCAGAGAGGTTGACCGCGTTTGAAGACAGTCAATGACGCACTTAAAGGCATTGTAGCTTCTGTGTCAAGATCTTGGGACCGAGAGAGACACAGGTGACTGGACGGAATGTAAGTGTGTGAACAAATGGAGCCTCAGTCATACTACTAGGAACACTGGACTACTGCGGCGTTATTCCATCTCTTCCAGACTTTCCAGTTCTCAGATGTTGGGCTCCAAGCTTCACTCATTGATTCATCTGCCCCAGACTGGACTTGCCCAGATATTGACCTGTCACTTCCCCAGATTTTCCCCAGACTTTACTTCTCCGAGATACCAACTGTCTGGGCCACGTTTTCACCAGTTAGAGGGTGAATCACACCTTGTAACCATCCCAAGATCAAGTAAAACTGTCGGAGATAAGGTGCTGGACCCAAATCCACGGTGGTCATCACGCATCACGAGTAGATGTTGTGTCTCCATGATATAGTGATAGTCTGGCTGACAACAACTCATCGCTGCCGTCATTGACGGATGAACTCATCCTTGGCTGATGACCAAGACAGGGAGGTTCAATAATAAGGCCGAGGAAAGGAGTCTTGAGACTTCAAAACTGACAGCAGGATCTTGCATTTTGTTTTGTTGAAAATCTGACAATGTCACTGTAAAATGCCGATGCCAGTGCCCGTCGCAATCTTGTGACGAGCTAAAAATCTGCAATGTAGTCGTGACAACTTGGCTGTGTCACCTTCCTTGTCTATTTTATTCCAATCGAGGACATTTCTTACTCCAGTCGACTTTCAAATTGGGTTGTGCTACTCATCCGGATCTTGGGAACCCAGGCCATGTGAGCGCTTCCCCTCCTTAAATCCATTTTCGTTCCTACAGCATTCAGTGATCAGTGAGCTTTGTGGCACCAAGCCCTCAACCTTCTCAAGCTTTCAGACTTACAGCTACAGTCCTCGTGGCCTTTCGGAGAGCATACGTAATTTGAATCCCTTTGCTGGCTGGAGCTTGGCGCTGTCTGGAATGGAGGGAGTGAACATGATACTCGGATCCCGCCTTTAAAACAAGTCAACAACCGGACTACCTCATTCGTCAGCAGTGGCGCACCTCCCTCTTGCCATTTCAGACTTTGGACTTCAATAAATGTCCGGCTGGCTGGCCCGCCTTTTCGTTTCAATTTTCGTCTATTCCTCGTCAAAAGAAGATGGTGTGAATGATAGGTAACACTCAAACTCACCCACAAAGGTTGGGAGACTTTCACTGACGACTCTGAAGTGACAGAACGGCATGGGCAATACTCGTCTGTGCTGTATTAACAAGTTTCATGAATGGGTATAAGTACTACAAGACCCTCGCTCTTTCCAACCAACTCGCTCGCTCATGACACCTCTCCAGAAGACTACGAAAACAACCACCTTTCCCAACGTCATCCAACCCTATAATCCTACAGCTTACGCCAACCAATCCCAAATCTTCTCAATTATGGTAACAGGAGGCTTATACTCTCTCTGCCAATGCTCATCCTCCGCATCAAGCGCGGCCTTTCCAGTCGTGAGATCGGCCTCCAACGGTTTTATGACTTTCGGTCGCTTGATAATCTTCCAGCCACCGTAGAGGAGGAAGAAGATGGGGATGCCAATGTAGGCGGCGATGAAGTCTGTTTGAAATCATTGTTAGTACTTCTATTGAGTGAAGCAAGGATACCCCCGGAGGGTCTCCACGAAGTGGCCGCCACATAGGCGAAACGGAAACAGGGACGAAGTCGGGGGAGACTTACCAGAGACATCCCAATTGCCCTTGATGAAGACAGCAAACCCGCTGAATATAATGATGATAGCAAAGTAGATAAGCGCGAACCAAGCCGTGTAAGGTTGGAACCTGCTCTTGAAGACCAAGGTGTCGCGGTTAATGCCCTGAGCCTTCAGCGCCTTGTAGAAGCGGAGGTAAGCAATGCAGATCGAGCACCAGGTGAAGAGACTAGCAATGGTAGTCAAGTTCTGGAACCAACTGAAGGCCTTTGCGGCACCACCGTTGGGATCGACAGAGAGGTAAGTGAGGGCGCCGATGAGAGCCGTGACGGCAACAGCGTAGTAGGGGACACCGTTCTTGCTGCAAGTGAGGAAGATGCGCGGGGCCTGACGGTTCTGCGCCAAAGCGTAGAGGTAGCGAGAGCCGGTGTAAAGGAAGGCATTGCCAGAGGAAGTGGCGGAAGTCAAGATAACAGCGTTGATGATGGAGGGCAGGACGGAGATGCCAGCGTTCTTGATGCCGATAACCCATGGGGAGGCAGCAGCGTCGGAGCGGCCTGCAGCCTGAGCGTCGAGAAGGCCCTTGTCGTCGGAAGACACAAGGACACCAATGGCGAGAGAACCCAGGACGTAGAAAAAGAGGATACGCCAGAAGACACGACGGACGGCCTTGGGGATATTCTTGCGTGGGTTTTCGGCCTCACCGGCGGCAACGGCGACCATTTCCACACCACCGTAGGAGAAGGCAGCGTTGACGAGGGTGGAGAAGAGACCCAGAAAGCGACCAAGGTCGCCGTGTACCTGGGGCGGATATTCTTTCATGGCGCCAGGGTTTTTCCAGTAGCGGAAACCGAGACGTTCGTGGTGCGGGTTTCCGCCGAGGTCGACAATGAAGGCCATGATGAGCAGGCCGACGATGGTGATAATCTTCATAGATGCAAACCAGAACTCGGCTTCGCCGTAGAGTGAGACGGCAAAGATGTTGAGGAAAATGATGACAACCCAGATGATGCTGATCCATACCGCGACGTTGACGCTTTGAGCACCTTCCCAGAAGCCGATGACGAGAGAGGCGGCGGAGATTTCGGCGCATAGCGTGATGGAGGCGGAGTACCAGTTGTTCCAACCGACAGCAAAACCGAGAGCATCGTCGACGTATCGAGCGCAGAACTGAGGGATAGCACCGGGAAGAGGAAGCCATGTGGCCATCTCACCAAGACACTGCATCATAGCGAAGACAGCGAGACCGGTGAAGGTATAGCCGAGGAGGATGGAGAGAGGGCCAGCATGGGTGAAGGCATTTCCGATACCAAGGAAGAGACCGGTACCAATGGTTCCGCCGAGAGCAATGAACTGAATGTGACGCGACTTGAGACTATGGTTGTCGTCAGCGACGTGATTGCTGAGACAAGATTGGAGTGGTACTCACCCACGGCTCACGTGGCCATACCTGGCCGCTTCGTCTTCACCAAGGACAGCGGCGCCCTCCCTGTAGGCATCATTCTTCCTCTCGGATGAGCTGTATCGTGGAGGGACGCCGGCCAATTCCGGGTCGGAAGAGTGTAGGTGTTTTTCCGCCATGGTTTCGACGTCGATGTTTGGGAGTGTCGAGTCGAAGCTGAGCGGGAAGAGGGTGATCAGAGTAGCATCAGCAGTGCGACA
The DNA here is from genome assembly GCA_009805295.1 of Neurospora sp. FGSC 6877. Classification (NCBI taxonomy): domain Eukaryota; kingdom Fungi; phylum Ascomycota; class Sordariomycetes; order Sordariales; family Sordariaceae; genus Neurospora; species Neurospora sp. FGSC 6877. The sequence continues at coordinate 93,369 of RAON01000064.1, read as the reverse complement.
GAAGACTGACTGCAGGCGCAACGCGACAGTAAGGGGGGAGATCTGGGGATTATAAACGATGGGTAACAAGACGGGAGGGGAAAGGCACGTGTGTGTAAGGTTAAGGTTGACGGCAGGGGCCTCCCTCGTTCATGTCCCGTCCAGCCCAGACCCAGGCAGCTTGTTCATCCAATTCCGCGTGCGTCCCTGTGTCTCTTGGACGGCATAGCTACGTACTGGTAACTGGAGGATGAAGATGGCTTTGATTCTTCTTTGTTACACTTGACCGGGGTCGTTGTCGGTGTCTCATATTGCAACCCACCCATTGCCGGGTAGCACGCCACCAGTCTGCATGGCCAAATGCCCTCCCATATGAGGGGCTGGCCAATGGGCGTAATCTGGTGAGAGATATACTCTCAGTATCGCCGTAAGACAGTCCAAGGACACCTCACTGGGTTGCCAACCGCAGCCTTGGTGTTCGCAGTCGATGGGGTCCAGCTGCGGTGATGGCGTACGAGGCTGTGTGGGGGGTTGACTTAAATGATAACAGCTCCATTCTTGGCATAAGGGAGTCCGCCCCCCTCGAGCTTCTTTGTTTTGGTGGTCATGGAACGGGTATGCCGTGGTTTGGGAATGGTCGACTGGCTGCCATGTCCGTCACTGGACGGGAACCGGGATAGTCCTTGGCCACCCTTCACGCCACTGTCTTCAGAGAGCTCTGATATGATATCGTATTTGCATCACACTGAAGGAATTCAAGGTGTTAGTGACAAGTGAAAAAAAAAGAAGGGGATGAATAGCACTGCATTGTCCACTGGACTGGATATCGGAGGACCATAACCGATTCGAAATGCTGATCCGGCATCTTCTGCCATACCACTCTCCTGGGACACTTTAGCATGTGGTCTGGCCTCTGCTGTCAGCCCAACCGAGTGCCATGTTCCTCTTGATGCCTTTGTTGGGTTGTGTGTCCCCACCAGTTCCCATCCGTCTTTTTGGTCTCTTGTCTAGATGGCAGTGGTCATGGCAAAGCGACAGGGCAGATTCTGTACCGGAGTGACACCGGGCAAGGCGAGGCGAGGCAAGGCCGTTTACCTGACCAGAAAATGGGATAGGTCGGACGGACTCCCAGCTGGATGTGACAAGTGTGTGTAAAAAGGCGATGCGTTGCTTAGTTGCCGGTCGATGTTGGTGTCGCACTGATTGTTCGGTTAGGTGATTGTTTCTGGAACACATCCCGCCCCGTCTCGGAGGGTGAGGGTCGTCGCCAATTGGCACAAACAGGCAGACACTGTTCTGTCACTCGGTCATTCTAGCGGGAAGGAGGTCATCGTCGCGAATTGGAATTGCTCTTGCCGTCCAACAACACTGCCCCCGTCGTCGTGTCTTATCACTTGACGTCGCGTGATTGGTTTGAGTGGCAGGCGAATGGTTCCCATCCGGGGAAGGTACGGAAAGCCACTCTGTGCCAAGAACCCCAGACCGGAAGGTGCGCTAAAATCACTAAACAGGGGCCCAATAGGCCCACTATATCCACTGACCTAGGCCCCTAAAAGTGGGCGCTACTATCCACTCCACTCTTCACTTCAGCCAAGCCGGGGCGCCTTCCTGTCATCCGCCCTTTGTCTCGACTTCATTCGATCCTTCTCTCATTCAAGCCTTTTCTCCAAGACGAACCAAGCCGGGACAAGACAAGTCAAGCAGGCACGCCAACGAAAGGGCGATCAAGCAACGGGCTAACAAAGAGGCAAGAACAGTTAAGCTTTTGGAAGGGCCATCGGTTAATGAGAAGAGGTTAGTTCTCATTTCCCTTTCCCAGGCAAAAGAGAGAAAGAGGAGCACTCCAATTCGTTCCTTTCCGATGCTGTCAGTTGGGCGGCCACGATACCGTATCGTACGCGTTTCTTATCACGAACTTGTCCCATTCCGGCCACCTTTCCCACCCCCATTCCTCGCTTGGCCAATGTCGTCGCGCTTCCCCCTTCTCCCATCATGATAAGGAAGGTTAGCATGGAATGATGCTCAAGTTCGGAATGTGCCTCTTTTTGAACATGGAATCGAAACCCTTTCCGAAACCATCTCCAACCTCCTGTCATGGTCGTCAAATTGGACCCTTTCGTCATCAACAAAGACCAGTGTCTGCGCCTTGGACCATCACTTCTCACATACGATTCCATGAAATACCGGTCAGTAACCCCTTTTCCTGTGCTTATGCCCAGCCCGGAGTATATTACACTCAATTCACCAACATTCCCGTCCCATTCGCCAACCGCTTCGACCACCCAAACGAAGCCATTCACCAAATCAATTGGGTGCCATCACGGCCATGGCTTGCATCCCACCAGGGGCAATTCCCAAACTCCATTTGTGCGTACCGCCCCTCATTTCTTCCCTTGTTTTGCTTGCTTCTTTCCGTTCGTCGCATGGAAGAGTTACCTCGAACCGAAGTCAAAATCGAGAGGATCCTGTCGGACTACGGTGCGACCTCAAGCGGCAACTGAATGTCAGGATCATCTTCATCCTTCAATCCTTCACCCGCTTCAACCCGTAAGAACCGATAGCAAGCGAGCTGCAAACGGTAAACTGCCTTCTTCACACGCATTCCAGAATGCGGCCTTTCATGTCGGGTGCAAAACAGTTCTTGACACCTTACTTGACGGGAAACCTTTGCATTGGTCCAGTCCTACAAACATGGTGGCATGGAGCTGTCGTTGGCCGTCTTCATCTCTTATCTTCACCGTCGGGTTCTGACCATTGTGTTCACTTCTCGGTCAGTGAAAGACAACCTTTCTTTACTGTGCCATCTTCATGAAGCGGCCCAACGGTCAAGTGTCATCTACCGTAGGTAGAGCTTTCTTCTCTTCTTACCGCCTCTCTTGGTGACTTCATTTCACTTGGACTCAACAACTTTGGGTTTTGGTAAATTTTCGTTTTCGCAATTCCCTGAAGCAAAGATTGCCCAAAGGTAGACTTTGCACTTCACAGCCACTCGGTCTAACTAGAGCCTCAGACACCAGCTGTCCAATGCCCATCCGAGAAACAAGATTCTCATGTCTAAGGCGAGGTTCAGGCAAGGTGCCACAGACACACGACCTTCCTATTGCGTGCATGGCGTCCCCCCTTCAAGGCTTCGCATCGAGGCAGACAACTTCTATTGCAACACAACAACTCAGCTCCCCAAAATGCTACCTTGGGCTCAACTAGAGGCAACCTCAAAGCGAGATTCGAGGTTCCAGAATCCTTCTCTTCCCTACGATCCCATCCAAGCATTTGGTTTGGACATGTTGGGCACCGTGGCCGCCCCAGGGACCATTGCAGGTCCCACACGCACCGTGAGCCACCATCAATGAGCCATCCAGCTCCTTCGTCGGGGGTTCTGGTTGGGTGATTACGTATGTTGCTCAGCATGAGAGTGTACCTCTAGGTGGCCGAGGTATATGCCCGATGTTAATTGGAACGTGTGGAAAGCGGTGTTCGGTGACGAATTCGCCTTGTCGTTCGTAAACCGTACGTAGCGATGTACGAAAAGAGGTTTCTGCTTGAGTACTTTAACCCTTGTGCCATCAACTACGTACATGGCTGCAAAGGAGATTCAGCTGACAGTGCAACACATGTTGGTTTAATGTGTTGAAATGCTATATTTCTCTTGGCCATCCAGTCATGACATTTCTGCTCATTTCCTTACCTAACAGTGGCGCCATCTCCTTCTCTTCCCCGGGCCAAAGGACCGTTGTATTTGCCTTGATGGCTTCACTTCCCCGTGGGGTAATCCCCTTACAACGTTGGGGTGTCTTCCCGTGTCTGATACCTGCCTTGAGGGTACCTCTTTCTCACTTTCTCGATGAATTCTGACAAGAGGAGTGGCATGGAAGAGTCATTCAACGAGCTTAGGTGTCAAACGAAAACGCTTCTAATGTCTTACACCGTCTGTTGTATTCGAGTTCGACCCTTATAGGATATGATCCTCCACATATACCAAATCCAGTCGTCCGGAGGAGCAGGAGGGTGTCACTGATTTCTTTCGCCTTGCCGGCAGTAAATACCGGCGGAAGGGATCAAGATCTTGCAGATAGCACACCCTACAAGGCCATCTTCAAGGCCCACCACATACCCCCGACCCTTCCACAGAGGAGGAGTGATTCCGTATCACCATGTCACATGTCACCAACTTACAGATACCGCAAAGCAGCATTGGAGGTCAACATCCGATTAGGACGATGTTCGATGAGGTGAAATTCGACACATGATTCTGTAGGGTAAGCTACCTAGTTTAAAGGTAAACCGACCCAATGGCCGTTCAGTTTGACGGGCCGTCAAATGACCTACCGGTCTTTATGTATGGGGTTGTGCATGTCCTACCAGATGAGCTCACCTCGACGGTGAGGTGACCATGAAGACTTTCAGCTCAAGAGTGCCGGTGGACTTGCTTTACTCATTGTTCCACTTCAACCGCGCTAACAGTATCTGTCATAGCTCTCCTTCCGGTGGCCACTTGCGGCCGCTTTTCGTTCCTTCCGTTGTCTTTTTTCTTTCGTCTTTTTTTCCTGTTTTCTTCAAAAGACGGCCATAACTGAGTCAAGAGATACCTTCAGCTTTGGGCCCCGAGACCCTCAATCTGACGATTGGAGCCTGAATCTGGATAAGTGAGGGCCACCCGCTGCAAAGGACAAACTGACTCACCTTAATTGAGCATCATCTATTTCGGGACGCGGAGATGCGTACTGTACGCCGTTTCAATGTTCTGAAATCAGTTTTACACTATAGGAGCCAAACGTTTCGTGTTACTGAGCGAGTGCGGCAAGCTCCGGGAGGCTGAAGGGTGCGGTTTGAGTCCATGTTGAATTTGAAGGGAAGTCGACCCTTCCTGCCGTATGTCGAGGATCAAGATGTCCAATGTTTCGCGGCCGGCAAATTCATCAGGATAAGATGCCTGCCGGGATGGCCTGGGGTGCTTGGCGTGCACGTGCGTGCTCGATTGCTTGCGGGGGATAAATCACGCTGGAGCTGTGATTGGTAGCGGAAAGACTGCAATAATACAGTTCAATGCTGGAAAGTATGTTAGCGTGGTTCTTGTGACAGGGGGTCTGCAAAACTCCACAGAAAAACAACGGGACAACCACATAAAAACGGAAAATCGGATAAAGGGTATAAAGCCTCCAAAACGCATCTGCTTAATACCAGCTTCTTGCATAAAATATGGTGGAGTGGAGGTTCAGTTGCGAAGAGTGCGTAGTGAAGTCCCGCGCTAACGAACTTTCACAGGGGTGAACTGTACTGCCCCGCTATCACGGAGAAATGTCGTTAAAGGTGTAAAGCAAAAAGTATAAGGTATTCAATTTTTTGGAACATCAGAACAATGCATGTTCTTTCGTCCTTGTCTTTAAAAAATTATCCCAGAATCAACAGCAGTTCTCACCGCTAACAAGTACGTATGCGGTTCCGATTCGGCGTTCTCCCGGAGCTTTCGGCAAGTCTCCGCAGCGGGGGCTTTGATGATCTTCAGCGCTAACACGCGTGCGACGGCGACGGGAATTGGGAATGGGGTCAAAAGTGGGCTCGGCATGAACGCGTGGGAATCGAACGGGATTTATGACGCCGTAGCCAAGCTTATAAATCGCTCTCACCTCGGATGCTTTTTGAACCACTCCTTTCCCCTTCGAGTCTTTTCTCCTTTCACCAGGTATCACCAAACCACTGAACACCACAAACAAACATCACAATGGCCTCCAACCCTCCCTCTAAGTGCTGCGTCATGGGCTTCCGCCATGAGTAAGTGACAACCAAACTCCCTACCCCAACCTCTTCTTTACATCATCGTCACTAACACCAGCTTGCTTTCAGGGGCGAGCCAACCGGCTCCATGACCAAGGTCGCCGACAAGTGGGACGCCTACATCGCCCAGCCCTCTGGCTCCCAGAAGACCGGCAAAGCCCTTCTCTTCCTTCCCGACATTATCGGCATCTGGCAAAACTCCAAGCTGATGGCCGACCAGCTGGCCGCCCAGGGCTACCTTACCATGGTTCTCGACATCTTCAACGGCGACCCTCTCCCGCTTAACCGCCCCGACGACTTCGACCTCATGGGCTGGCTGACCAAGGGCAGCACCGGCGATAACCCGCATACCAAGGAGGCCGTCGATCCCATTGTGCAGGCGGCGATCAAGGCTCTGAGGGAGCAGTATGGAGCGACCAAGATTGGAGCTTTGGGCTATTGCTTTGGTGCCAAGGTAAGCTCTATCCCTTTCCCTTTTCTGCCCATTCAAAAGCGCTGGCGACGCTGCGCTGCGCTGGTCCTTTTCCCCTCCTCGCTGTGCTCGCTTTCCCCCTCAGCTGCCAGCAGTCACTGACATCCCCAAAGTCCCTAGTCCGCAACATGACGGCCACCGCCCCCTTCACCGGCATCGACGTCGGCTTCGTCGCCCATCCCTCCTTCGTCGAGGAGGAGGAGCTCGCCGCCATTACCGGTCCTTTGGCGATTGCCGCCGCCGAGACCGACTCCATCTTCCCTGCTGAGAAGCGCCATAAGTCCGAGGAGATCCTCAAGGAGACGGGTTTGCCCTACCAGGTCACCCTGTACTCTGGCGTCACACACGGCTTCGCCATGCGCGCCGATCTCAGCAAGAAGCAGGAGAAGTTCGCGAGGGAACAGGCGTTTGCGCAGGCTGTGGCTTGGTTTGGAGAGTATTTGGAGTAAAGGGGATGGAGTAGATGAGATACCCGGAGGGAGGTGTTTGCTAATTACTTGCCTGGGAGCGAGCGAGGGAGCGAATAATGCTGTTGATACGTATAGATGTGTACGAACCACAACGATCTGATGATGAATATGAAGAGAAATGGTACAGTCACATACAGCCCACACACCAATATCCTTCTTCATGTCATGTCCGCTTCATGATCCATCCGCCCAACTCCATGCTGCTCCATTCCCTATTTTTTGTTTTAGAGAGTCTTCTGGTAAACCCTATATCTAGCCTTCCTCGCCAACAACGGCCCCAGCTCCGGGATCCCCTCAGACAAATCCACCTCCTTGACATTTTCATACCCGGCTCTTTCGTACCACCCCGCCAGCTTCGTCTTCTCCTCATGTTCCCACCCGTCTCCCACCACCAGCTCCACCTGCATCTTCTTCCCTCCCAACTTATCCCTCGTCCAGTCCTCGGCGAACTTGAGCAAGTCCCTCCCCACTCCGGAACCCCGGTATTCAGGACGGCAGATTAAACATCCGAACTGTCCCATGGGTGACGATGGATCGGGGTTAGAGTGGGAAGTGGTTCGAGAGGCGGAGGGCGAGGGAGGGGGCAGGAGTTGCACGCGGCCACAGCCCAACAAATACTCAATGCCCGGCGGCCGTGAGCTCCCCGGGAGCCACGCAACGGCGAGGGTGCCGCTGGTGATGAAGGAGCGGACCTCGGCCGGGTTGGTGCGGGTGAAGGGGTCGATGGACCAGAAACCGCGCTCGGCGTCGGTATAGATTTCGTTAATGAGGTTGGTGAGACTGTGGACGAAGGTGTCGTCTTCGGCAAGGTAGGCTGGGGCGATGGAGATGTCAGCGTTGATACGGCCCCGGAGAGGAGGACTGGGGAGTTGGGATGTCGCGACGGCCTCGTTGGTGTTGAGCACGGCGACTTTTTCGTCGGCGAGAGGGGCCGAGGGGGCGGTGGATGGGAATTCTGTTGAGGCGGTCATTTGAGGTACTGAAGGTGAGATAGCGAGTGGTGAACTGTTTGTGTTCGTGTGTTAAGTCCCGATGGGTTTTATATCTGGAGTCATCGGTGATACCCCGAACTCTTGCAAGTGACTCAATCCACTAGACTATTTCTTGATTGGAGAGGCGGCCGACCCTTGTCGACGAAAGGGCGTGGTAGACCATATCAGTCACAGCATTTCCATGTTGAACCGCGTCATCGGAACGAAGATTCCTTGCCATGTCCTCGAGACATATTCTCAATGTCGAGCTTTACAATATTGCCCGGCGTCGGTTTTCCGATCTTACTCGGCCGACGAGGTTTATGAAGGTTGAAAGGCGACAAGGGGGTGTCAACCCTAACCCCAGACAAATGCCAGAAGAGGCTAAAAGCTCCCCGTCCTTCGGATGGACGCCAGGCTTTTCCTATCGAATTCTAAGGCCTACTAATATTAAAATAACTCGCAGGCAAGCACAAGGTGTCTAAGAGAGCAGACTCCCTCAATGGGTGGTTGAGCAGTCAAAATCAGCGAAAGTCGATGCCAAATGGAAGCCACGGCGAGTACTGATAAGGTTGATAAGACATGTTGCCAGGGGACGCTTTACAGGGCTCTTCAGCGGCTCATTACTGGAGCTACCTTAACGGCTAACAACCGCAACGTCATTGGCGCCAAGGCTGAACCACGCGCCGATCATCCACTTGTTCTTTCTGTCCGCCTCGTCCATTCTTTGATCTTTTGTCAGTCCACGACAACCGTCTTGCTCTCGGTTCCTTATGTGCCCAACACCAGCAACATGAAGACACTGGACCAGTCATAACAACTATACGAACTGCGGTAAATACTCCGCCCGGACGAAAACCATGGAGGGGGACACTGCGGTCCCAAATGGCGGACAACAGAACGGCCACGGTCCGCTCGCCACCGTCTCCAGCCACGACACCAACACACAAGCACATGCTCCGATAGCCGCCGGTTCAGAACACCTACAAGTCATTGATAGAAAAGCAAGCGCCGAAGATGGTGACGAGCACCCCAACACAGCGACCAGCCATCTCCCATCCCCGCGCCTCACCGCAAGCAACCTCGCAGCTCGAGCTGCCCACAACACCGACATGACATCCGCAAAAGCTACGAACGGCACCACGGCTCCAGAACACTCGAACGACCGCCTTACCCCCGTCAACGAGACATTGTCATCTGCTACTCCGACCGAACCCTTCGTGCCTTTCGTCCATCTGCCTACACCCGAGCCTGAGACTCGACTAACAACTCCGGCGCAACCTCTCAGTCCCAACCGCTCCAAGACCCAAAGCCGATCAGGGACAAAGACAGGTGCTCATGATGGAGTTCGCCGTCTGTCTGCGTCCAAGATTCAAGAACTGACGAACGCTCCCGAGTCTCTGCCCATTGCGACAGCTCCTGACCGCCAGCCCGCTGAGCCTACATTCTCCCCAGCTCTCGCCCAAGTAAGCTCCAGACTCCAGTCTCAACTGGGAATCGCAAATGGGAATGGTCACAACACATCAAGCACAAGAACATACCCACAAAGGCCTACAATCGCCCCGCGAACCGTGTCTACTCCACCGATGAGCAGGCGTCTGACGGCCACGGCCGCGCAACAAGCTCATCCAGCTCAGCAAGCCTCGATCCGTCGCAACTCGTACCAGCCGAATGCTCGACCGCCGCCTCTCGATCTCGATGGAACAAGCAACTTAAACCCTGGCGCCGAACCCAGGACCGCCCCTCCACCACGCCAGCCCGAACCTGACCCGGCGCCCCCATCCCCCATACCGCCGTCTATCCCTCTACCGCCCATGTCAGTACCTACACTCTTACAACTCGAGCTGGCTGGATCGCGACCGAGTCCTCTTTACATCCACCACTCATACACAAGCGACATCCCCTACGAGTCGAGCGCAATCAAGTTTGAGCGATTGAAGAACTTCTTGGTTCTGCCCTTCGTCCTCGAGCGATCTATAACCTTTGGTGCTTTGGCTTGTCTGGACGCTTGGCTATGGACCTTCACTATCCTACCTATGCGCTTTGGTATTGCCGTGTCAATTCTCCTTCAATGGTGGGGATACGTTATTGGCAAGGAAACTCGATGGGTGGTGGGATTCGTGTGGTACGGCTTGGGACGGATGTGGAAGCGCGGTCGTCGGGGTCGGTCGGAGTCAGTCGCCAGTACGGATGGTCAGCGGTCGAGGAGTCAAAGTCGGGTACGGGAGCAGCCAGTCAATAACAGTACCAGTGCCACCACCACCGGCGCCGACACCCGTCATCCTAACCTCCGCATGGCTCCCGGGACTAAGCCTCCCGGTCCCAGCCGCCGTGGCAGAGGCTACCTTGGCCACCGTCGAACTAAATCCAACCCGTCCAATCTGACGCACTACAACAAAGCCGACCTGCTCCAAGGCGCCGTCGTTATCGTCTCCTCCATCGCTCTCATGTCCCTCGACGCCTCGCGCATGTATCACTCCATCCGCGCTCAGTCTGCCATCAAGCTGTACACCATCTACAACCTTCTTGAAGTCGGTGACCGTTTGTTGTCTGCGCTCGGGCAAGACATCTTCGAATGCTTGTTCAGCAACGAGACGTTGTCGAGGGATAGTCTAGGCCGCAGCAAGGTCTTGCTCCCCTTGGGCATCTTCTGTCTGGCGCTGGTGTACAATATTTTGCATGCGGTCATCCTGTTTTATCAGGTCATTGCGCTGAACGTGGCTGTCAATTCCTACAGCAACACGCTGTTGACACTTCTTATGTCGAACCAGTTCGTCGAAATCAAGTCAGCCGTGTTCAAGAGGTTCGAAAAGGAGAATACCTTCCAGATGGCCTGTGCCGATATCGTTGAGCGGTTCCAGCTGTGGATCATGCTGTTGATCATCGCCATGCGCAACGTGGTGGAGGTTGGCGGGCTTAGTGTGCCCGGGGCAGGCAGCGAAGATGCAGGCCCTAGTTCTTTTCCTCTACATACGGCGAGTATACTGCCCGCGAGCTTTACGATTCTGCCGAGCTGGCTGTGGTCCGGCGAAGTACTGAGCCCGCTCGCTGTGGTCATTGGAAGCGAGATGGTGGTGGATTGGATCAAGCATGCTTATGTGAACAAGTTCAATAATATCAAACCGAACTTTTATAGCAGAATTCTGGATATCTTGTGTAAGGATTATTATACGAATGTACGTTCACCCTCTCTCCCTTCTTCCGTTCACCAGCTAACAGCAGTCCAGGCCTTCGTAACCCCCCAGTTAACCCGCCGCCTCGGCCTCCCCCTATTGCCCCTATCCTGCCTCTTCATCCGCGCCTCATTCCAGATCTACAACATGTTTGTTGCCGTCCACGTTCCGACTCCCCTGCCGCCTTCGACCCAAACTTCTCTCTCCGTCGATTCAGCCACACCCTCACCCGCCATGCTAGCCGCTTTGGACCGTCTAGACAAGAAAATCCGCATCGCTCTGGGCCGGGCAGTGTACGGCTATCCTTTCGGAGAATCTGGTGGATTGGGAGATAACGTTTCTGGACCGGCCGCGGCTCCCATAGGGGATATACCCGAACCAGCTGGCCTCGCAACTCACATTTGGCACTCAGTGTCCAAGTGGTTGCCGGAGTGGAAATGGACATCCGACGACGTCATTGCTTTCCTGACGATGATAACCGTCTTTCTTTTGATCTTCTTGGTGCTTCTCATTTTCAAGCTTTTACTGGGGATGTTCTTGTTGCGGTATTCCAGGGACAGGTACGCCAGGATGAAGATTAAAGAGGCTGCCATTGCTGCTGGACAAGCGGAAAAGGAGTCATTTGAGACGAAGGGTAAGAGGGTGGGAGGGTATGGACAGGTCGAAGTGGGAGAAGAAAGAAGAAGGTGGATCTTTGCGGATGATCCTAAGGGGCTGAACAAAGTGCGGGAGAGGGAGAAGGGTGGTGGAGGAGGGAAGGGAGGAGGTGGTGGAAAACAAGAGAAGGATTTGGGAACTGTGATGAGGTATGAGATGATTGCCAAGAGGATATGGTAGAGAGATGCCATTCTGAGAGCAAAAGGAAACGAAGATTAAAGTCGTTTATTAACGATCTCGTAAATGCAGGGAAATAAATCACATATAATTATTCCTATAATATACCTGTCATTAGAGTTCGGGAAGGTCAAATGACAACAAAACATCTTCCCTTCCTGATAGCCTGCACAGCGTTATTGTTCTTAGATCTTGTGCCGGCACCCGTGGTTTGGCAATGCTGTACTTCAAAACAGAGGCACGTGAGTCTTCCTTCCCAACAAGTCACCCGTTAGTCACAAGTGGTGTTTACAAAGGAATAACAACACCCTTATCCGCCTTTAACCACCCCTTCTTCGCAAGACCATACCGCTCGGTTGCTAATCTGTCCAGATGTCAGCTTTCTCGGCCCCTGCAAGGAAATGGAATGGGAGGTACGGACGTCCACTCATAATGCCCCGTCATGATCGTGTACACCAAGTGCAGGTACTTCTCAACACTCTCCTTCACCGTAGAGTCAGGATCTTGAGCGGCCATCTCCCGGAGTCTCGTTCCAGCTGCTTCCATCTTGTCACTGATGTGACCAAGCTCCTCAACGAGGAGAGTGATGGACTTGTCCAGATCGAGATCAGAGGTGCGGTAGGTGAGGTAGATGGCGACCAAACCAGGCCAGTTAACCTTCAACTCTTTCGGCAGGGAAAGGATGTCATTCACGCTGTCACTCTCTGTCAGTCGCATATTCACAACAGTCACTCCGAGAGATGGAAAGACGGAAGGAAGGACTCACATAACAACATTCCTCGCCAACTCCTCCCACAGTGTCTTCATCTCTTCCGTTTGGAACAGATATTGAGGGATCCTGGTCTCGGTCATGAATTCTCCCAGACAAGAGAAGAATCCAATCCCGTTCGTGCCACGCCTATAAACCCAGTACTCTTTTTCGGTAGGTACTGTGCCGTTGCCCCCCGCGTAGGTAGCTACTTCCAACGCGGAGGAGTGCAGGTACAATTGGATCTCGGAATAGAGTCTTGTTCGTTCAGTGAGGGTGCAGCCTTGTTTGAAGCCCTCGGCTGCGGGCTTGAAGAGGACCGAGTACTTCGTCGGCGGGGGCGGCTCTTTCGACAGGGACGAGAGGAAGAGGGATTCGGGGTCGGAGTCTGAGTTATGGCTGGTCGGCGGAGAAGAAGGAAGAACACATGCAATGTTGTTTGAAGGTGGGGGGGATGGAGGATCAAGACCCAAGTGGAAGGCAACGTATCTCAACGCCCTTTCACTTAAAGTGGTCTTTGAGTCCAAGTCCAGGTCCTGAGTTGTTGACTCCTCGGCCTCGTCATCCCAGAGGAAGATCCAGAGGAGAAACCAGCTAACCGTCTCCAATCGCTCAAGTGAAGAATGGGGATACCAACTGCATGTTTCAATGTCCATCAGTCTCCGTTTTTGGTGCCCGTTGCAAATGGTACCTTGATGTTGACGGGTGGAAAGAAGATGGGTACACTCACTATGCGCAGAGCAGGGCAATGTCGATCTTCTTCGCTTTCGCCCTTATATCCGGTTCATCGATCTTGTCTTCAATGTTTTTCTCCACAATCTCATGGAGTCGGCCATAGTGCGGGCTAAGCTCCGTGGGAAAGGAGGAGAGAATCGATTGAAGACTGGGAAAGCGGAGATGGAGGCCTTGGAGGTTGGAATAGACTTGGGCTGTTGTTGGTCTTTCAGAGGCGGCGGTGGCCATGGTCACCTCCAGCGTGAAGTAGGAAGTATCTAGGTTGTAGTGTTCAAAGGAGGAATTGAAGTGAAGGGATGATGTGGGAGAGTATCGATCGACGAGTTGAAACGTTACAAAGAATCGAGTGGTATATTCGAATGGAGCGTTCAAAAACGAACAGAATACTATGTGGTATATGTGGAAAGGAAGTAGATTGGTCGAGATAAAGATGAGTGTCTCTGGCCCAGTAACATTTCCTTTCCTTGAAGGTCTCCCTTTCTTATAGACTTTTTGGGCCGCACGGAAGTTCTGTAACAAAACCGCTGGTACCGTTGGAATCGTCATTTCCAGCTCACTCTAACGATAGCTTGGTTAGTCACGTACGTCAATCCTAGAGTCCGGAATCCGGATCCGAGGCCTGAAGTCTTCTTCGATTTCATTTTTTTATTTCCGCCCTACATAGTAGTTATATGACGAAACCGTTTGCACGCTGGAAAGGCCTGGCTTCCCTTATTGCATTGGTGGTATGTATGGCTTCGTACGACTGACGTTGAGGCCGGAATTCGACTGCGAAGGTCGAGGTCCATTTATTTAGGGATGATGTCACGGGTCTACTGGGTTTGCACGACAGTAGGGGTGGAACAGAGCTTGAGATTTTTGACAAGGAGGAAAAGGTCTGCAGAGTTATTCAAGATAACAATGCGTGGACTGGGTCTGGCTGGCTGGGACTGCTGGCTGGAGGTCTCTGCAGCAGCTGCATAGCCGGCAGTACGCGCCGCTGGCGCAGGAGCACAGTCCTCTCCTCATCTCCATCTCCGTCTTCTAGACCGGCATTTATACGAGCTATACAGGCACTGGGCCGTGAAAGCCGCTTTGATCGTCGGGGTTCATCGCTGTTGCTGGAAAGGGAGCGCTTGGGAGGCATGACTGGCACGGGTTGCGGGTGCGTCGGTGCCTGGTGCCTTAATCAATAGGGGGGATCCATGCGAGTACAGAGGAGTAATCAGATTGTAAATACCCTCAAGATTGGTGGTGATATGGGCGAGTGAATATTTTACTGTCGTCACATACCAACAGATTTACGATGTGTGTGTATGTGGTGGTCAGATTCTAAAGTGGGGACTGGCAAGGCACAGCTATGTACTGGAACCCTGGCCAACCAGGGGGAACACCCAGAAGGTTTGCAGGCCTGAGGCGAGATGTCTTCGAGCCAACAGCCTCGATAATCATGCACTCCCACCACCGAGGAACGAACTGAGCGGCGTAAAATGACACATCCATGTCCGATACCGAATCGCTTATAACCGTTCCTCGGCAAAGTTTGTTGTTAGACCTCTATGAAGAGCGTTAAGGTATGAGAAAGGCAAGTTGAGGAGCCGTGCAGCAGGACTGGTAGCAGCAGCAAGGCGAGAGGATGTTGGGGAAACGTAGTATTCGAAGTCAAGTCTATAAACAAAGCTAAAGGATCGTTTCGTTTGAATCTGACAGTAGCTATAACTAAACATATGCACTTTGAACCAACAGACTTGATGTTAAAATCAGGTTGTCACAGCAACTTGTGTCCAGTGATGCACACAAAACCAAATGGTACGCAAAGCAAAGCAAATCTACCCCCAGATTTGCTTTGTTATCTTTGCATATTTGTTTCGTCAGAGCCATGAGATTTCTGCAGCAAACATACCTCTCCATCCGATGCGTGTGGTGTGACTTTTGCTGCAGACGTTCGGGTGCAAATGTAGGCGCATTGATGAAAAAAAAAAAATTAAAAAATCGTATTTTGGCCGGGAAACGAGGGATCATGGTGATTTTTAGTGCTTTCGACATGGGATCTTGGTGTTCATGTTTTTGAGCGTCTCATCTTCTCCCCTTCATTACCTCCCTGTTAACCAGACCTGTAATATATACCGGCTAACAAAGCAAATCAAATATCACTGTAAACAAAGCAAATCCGACCTCAAAATCTTGCAAACAAATCAAATCAGTCGTTGTGTGGGTCACTGGTCGTGTCTGTTTGTATGATAAAGAGGGGAAGAAGAAACGAGATCAACCAGTGCGGTATCGACCAAAAAATTGACAAGGACTATTGTATCCAATCTGAGAGACGACCAAAAAAAAAAAAAAAAAGAGAAGGAGACCAATACCAACCACCTCATGCGCCATAGTTCCTGCCCCAATGTTCTGTTGAAGTTCCGCCGCGGCCGCGTGTCCAGCACATGTTGATTGCTCCGGTGGCAACTGTATCCCGATATCCAAATCCATTGATTCCATCCCATCCTGTAATCCCAAGTTCCACCTCTTGCTAGCCGAAAATGCCAAATTCCATCTCTTGTCATGTTCATATCCAGGTTCATATCACATCATTCCTCATCCCATCATGACCTTCGCCTTAGTTCGCTACACTCGCGGCCCTCTTCACATGGCGCTCTCCATGTCCCTCCTTGGAGGTCCGTCTCTCCCTTTCCTTCCCATCCCTCTCGCGCCTCTCCTCTCTCTCCTTGGTGGCGATCTTCTCATCCTCCTTATCCTTCATCTTCTTGAACAGCGACTTGATCATGTTGCTCTTCTTCTTTCCGCTGTCTCCATCATCCAGATTCACCTCCTTGCTGCTGCTGGTGCCGACTCTCGAAGCCGTCTTTCTTTCTCTTTCCTTGGTGTCCTTCTCCCTCTCTCTGTCCAGTTTTGAACGTGATGAGGAACCGCCAGCTTCGCTACGAGTGCTTGTCCGGTGAGAGCGAGAGCTGCGGTATGACACTTGGGAGTAGGCGCCGACTTCGCTGGTGGCTTTGTCTTTCTTGTCGCGGGAGGATTTGCGGTCGGGGATGTCGAGGTCGTCGCGGTGGCGTCTGCTGCTGCTGGTCTTGTCTTTGCTGTCCCTATCCCTCTCCTTGTCCTTCCCATCCCGCTCCTTGTCCGAATGACCCCCAACAGCATCCCTCAGCCTCTCCCTCAACCCACTCGGCTTATACTCCTTCTTCACCGTCGTCCGTCTCGCCAATCCCACCTGAGAGACCGAATCATCCGGACTAACCTCCACCACCTCCTCCTTATACTTCTGCCTCAGCGCCTTATCCGCCTCTGGACTCCTCAGCTCCACCTCCGCCTCCTCCTCACCCGTCACCACAATCCCGCGTCTCCAACACTCAATCGTGCTCAACTCCTCATCCAACACCAGCGCATCCTCATGCCCTCCCGCAGCAGCACCAGCCCTCGCCCCCGCGTTGAAACCCATGGTGCCCATAGCAGGCCCATTCCCATTCCCATTCCCATTCCCAGACACCGCATTCATCTCCACCGCCGCCTCCTTCTGCTTCGCGTTCCCCTGCGTAATCTTCCTGATAATCTTCCACCCGCCGAACATAACCACCATCACTCCGGCCGCAATGCCAGTGCCAATCAAGAACTGCGGCGAACAAAGCAATGCGTAAATCGCCGGACTGCCACCCTTCAGAAAAGCCAAGAACGCAGGGCTCATCTTCCCGATGATCGCGCTAAGCTCAGCCAGCGACAAGGCAACAGCCGCCGCAGCTTCCGGGTTCTGCTGCAAATTCTCAATCATGCACGACGCCGAAGCCTGCAAGCAGTGCGCTTCGAGGAGGAAGGACTCAATGCGGGAGATGAGGTCCAGCGCTTCTTTTTGCTCGGGTTCTTGCGGGGTGAAGTCGGGGGCGAAGGTGGGGATTCCCTGGGGTGGGACGGGGTAGGAGTGGTTATCGTGCGAAGAGCGGTGGCGGCCGCGATCGAGGTCGTCGCGCAGGTGCAGGTCGGGAGGGAGGTCGCCGTAGGCTAGGTCATGGTCCCGGTCTCTGTTCTTGTTTTTGGAAGAAGGTGGGGCTTCAGACTGGCGACGGTTGAAGGGGTTGCGACTCCTGCTTCCGGAGGCGGCGACGTCGAAGGTCGGGCTGGCGGGCATGGTGTTGGCGTGGTTGAGGGTTGGTCGGCTGGCGAGTTCTAGGTCTTTGCTGTACCCCTTTGGCGGCTTCGACGGCGCTGTTGCCGATATCTCCGTGTACGTTTTGAGATTGCCCTCCGTCAGCGCTGTCGAGGGAGTCGGGGCTTGAGACGATGATCGCTTGCGGTGGGACTTGCTGCGCGATGCGGAGGTGTAGCGAGAAGCGAAGGAACGGGTGTCATCATCGTGGGATTTACGGCGCCCACTGCTGTCGCCGAGAAGCTTGCGATCCCTGATGTTGCCGCCGTCGAGCTTCTTGATGGGACCCCGGGAGTCGTATTCATCGTATTGTCGGCCACGAGGAACTGTGATATGGACTTCTCCCCGTGATCGACCAGAGGAATAGTTGCCGTTCTGGAAGTCGCGCTCCGCCTTTGCGGCTTCTTTCCTCTCACGGTATGTAGCTTTGGCATCCTTGAAGATGCCCATCAGCTGCCTCCCCTATATCGGCGTTGTTAGTGAATTTCCAATTGGCGGGTGAGACATGGTGGGTGACACATGTGCCAACGGTCTGCCCGAAAGACAGACAGGGGAGTCCTTACCGTGCTGATGATCTTGCCCGAGTTGTTGACGATGGTGATAATCTCTTCGCCTGGCATCTTGGCGGTTGGTGTATGTCGTTTTTAGGTGTTGTGGTGTTGATATGCTGGACCTGAAAGGACCAAAGGTGCTGTAGGCGTTGTAAATGGCGGGGTACCACGCCTGGAGTAATCGAGTGTTATTCCCAGCTAGTGGTTGACCCGACCGTGGCTGGCGCTGGTGGGTCGTTTGGGGCCGTTGTTGTCGTTGAGGGGGTGTAGGTGTAGCTGACGAAAGAACAACAAAAAACCGAGTAACAAAAAACGTATTGTATGGGAATATGGTCTTGGTGAGTCAAAGAAGCAAGATGCAAGAGTTAAAGTGGTTTTGGTCAAAGGATCGCGCGGTTCGCTTCTCTTCGCTTGTCGGTGCCAGCCCCCCGGGAGGAAAGTGTGGATACAGCGCCACTCTTCTCTCCTCTAGGACTCTTGATGTTCCACTCTCTGGGCTGACCTTCGATCAGATCAATTGAGGCAGCCGGGATCTAGGTTGTATGTTTCGATTTTAGGTCGGTCATATGAAAAAAATTCGAATGTGAAGAGTCCAGTAAGAAGTGAGAAGAAAGAGGAGAAAGAAGAGAAGTAGAGACAAAAGCAAAAGCCAAGAAACAAAGTCAGGGTAAGTAAGGTCCAGGTCCAATACGCCAGGGCCGGGGATATTACCATTCGTTAATTCGTCATGCTATGACATGCCCTCCCTCGTAGGTTTTGTCCCTACAAAGTCAGTCCAGTCATATGTAAGCCACCATCTTTTCTCTTTTCTCGTTTCTCTTTTCTCACTGGAGAGAAGAAAGTCTAGAAGCAGGGAGGGGGACGAGGGGAAATGATTTGGGAATGAGAATCGGAACGAGACCTCCTCCACTGGGAGGGACCTTGAATCGATTCATGCTTCATGCTTCCTCCAACCCGAGTCTTGTCCTTGCAAGCCCTCCCACGTTTCCCCGTTCGGAGACGAGAATATCGGCAGCCAGCCAGCCAGCATGCCCAGCATACCTACCAATGCAAGCAATCAACGCAAGCAAGCAGCGGGAATGGCGGAAGATGCGTAGCATTTCCAGGGCTGCTTGCTGCTACTTGGAAGTTGACGACACTTGACCAGTCAATGTTCAATGATACTGATTAGACGTTACCATTGATTGGGCAAGATGTCAGAAGTCGGGCTTCCTTGCAGTTTGTCACATTCGAGGAATTCCCGAACCTCAGTCGTCTTCTCACCCTCTTCCTCTCTCCCCTCTCTTTCGATAAAAGCTGAAAGTATCACCGCGGAGAGGGGTTTTCAATCCGATGACAAAGCCCAGCCCAGGATCGGGGAAGAACATGAAACTCTCTTCATCCCCACTCCCACCAAAGAAAATGTTTGTGGATCTCTTCACCGCTCGTCTCTCCGCTCTCGATTCCATGAAGATGGCCCGTGCTCCTTCGGCTACCTCCCCCGGCCGGCGGCGGTTCGCTTGGCTTGCTTGGAAAGTTTGGAAACGAGGCGCTTCACCTTGTTTGTGGCGCGCTTTACCCTGATCAACCAATCTGATCTCGAAGAGGAGTGTGTGGAACCACTCCAACGGCGTCCCCAGCCACTTTTGGAATGTCCAATCGTCGTTGAGGTCGGCTAAGGTACTATCGACCGAATAGTCCCGGTGTCTCCAGTATCCACCGCTCGTCTGGTCTCGGTCAGGAACACCCGCGGACGCAAATCTGGGAAGGTGAACAAGGTGAGTCGAAACACCCAACCCGCAATCAGAGCGACACGCGGAGGGTACACTAATGGACAAGAGAAGATCATGATCTTCTTCAACTCCATGAGTGAAACAACATCAGCGCCAGTTGCTCCGTTGATCGGTAGCTGACAGGTCTGTCAACCACCTGTCGTGTTACGAATAGCGCCTGCTAAAAACCGCTGCACCCCGTACAAAGACCGGGCCGGCGGAAGCGAACACTGGCGCTCTGCAAGACAGGCAAGCAGAGACAAGCAAATCGTCCAATCAACCGCCAACCACCTCGTCGGCCTTGCTCTCGAGACCACGGAAACGGTTCGTCAGTGGTCGAAATGGTTCAAAGAGCATACATTAGGGCCATGCCAAATCATCAATCTGCCCCACTCGTACCCTCGTGGGCTTGCGAATCTCGCGAGAAGTCGTCGGTGTTGGAATGAGGTCGCGTTAAGTGCTTGCATCAACTACCCTTTTCCCCTCACTCACCCACCTGCTCATTGTTCTCTCCCGGTTTCTCTCCTCGCGATCCTGAACTCTGTCTCGTCTGTGCGAGTCGGCTTGCGCGTTGTTCTTGTAAGTCGCAGCGCCATTATCGGGTCGAAACAAGAAAACGACAGGGCAGAGAACTAATTCATTTATGGCGTTACCATCCTCAGAAAATGTGCCTTTGCAATTGGAGACACGACAGCAGTCCGATTTGTGTGGTGTGTGTGTGGGTGTGGGTGCCCGTCTGAGAGCCATCGTGATGGATGGTGGTCTGTGCGGTGGGTGGCTGGTCCTGTGGATGAAGCTCGAAAAATTAAATCGCGAACTTGTCAGCCTCCGAGTGAGGAGACTGTCAGGAGGACCACCCCAACGGCATTTCCACAAGTTAGACAGGTAAATCCAGGTGCTGAATACCGCTGATAATATACCCTGACATGCATTATAATTACCTATGATGCCGCACCGCTGCTGGTTTTCGTCGTCGAGATGATACAAAGCAAGAACGCAACGCTGCAGACTGGAAAATGATCGAACGACAATAAACATCAAAACCAGCAGGCAAAAAAAAAAAAAAAAAAAAAAAAGAAAAAAACATCAACGCACAACAAAAGCTCAAATCAAGCCCTCGTCTACAAACTGACCAACTCGGACCTTTTGCAATGTCAAAATGGTATCATAGAAAACATCATCCGTCCCCCTCTGGAACGGACGTGGAGGATGAAGGAAAAATTAGCATGCAAGCCACGCCATCATCGTCCTCCTAGGAGATGAAAACAGGAAGCCGACTGCCTCTGAGTCCGCTCTTGGCATATTCCACTTGCTTGTCCTTGTTGTCGAAGTCGTGCAATTGCAACCAACACAACATTCTGAAAATCAGAGTGCACCAAATTTCCTCGGCCTCCTCTTTCGCCTGCTGGGGCGAAAGAGGCGCCTGCTCGGCCGCAGATATCGTGACTGGGTCGTCTTCATCCTCTGATGACCACTCCCAGTCACTGCAGTCCACGTTCAAACTCTGCTGCGACGCGCGCTTCGGCTTGACGACGGTCTTCGTGCGCATACGATTTTCGAGGGATTTAAAGGCACGATCGCACACCCAAGGGAGCACATGGTTGAAGTACCTCTCCATGAACGTGCGCTGCCTATCTTCTGGGTTGGCAGCACTGAGCTCATCGAAGAAGGGCGGGACTGTTTGCTCTTTTGCTGACTCGGTCGCTAGCTCTGCCTCTGGCTTTGTTGCAACCTCCTCTGGCTCGTCCTTGGCAGTATGTGGTTTCGCACTCCCATCCACTGGTGGTTCCGTTGGCTCGTTGATCATCTTGAGAACTTCTTGGATATGCTCACGAACAACCAAGTCCAGTAGGTCGCGCCTGCAGCCCTTCAAGTAAATGTCGCAGGTCTCAATGGCCCGATGCAGGGAGGTGAGGAGAGGAAGGTAGTATCCAGACAGAACCGGCGGATAGTCTTTTTTGGCCGCTTTTTTTGGTTTAGACTGCTTCGCATCTTCCGCATCTTCCGGATCCGTATCTTCCTCCATCACCTCTTCGTCGTCACTGTCGGTTTCCTCGTCTTGCTTGCCTCCGTCGGGTACTTTCGCTCCAGCGCATGAGGCTTGCTCCTCATCAGTTATTCGCGATCGCTCTTTTGGGTACAGCGCCCTAGGCCAGCCAGTAGCTCCTCCTTTGTCGTTTGTTTCCTCACTGGAAACTGGCTGTGGCTTTTCCTTCAAGGTATCATTGTTTCCTTCTGGCGTCTCATCATTTTGGGTTGCCTTGGCTTTTTTGATCAACCTCTCCCTTCTCTGTTCTCTCCGTATGACGTCTTTCTTGTCACCTCTTAGTTGCTTCGTGACGGACTTGGCATGGTTCTTAAGAGCAGCAATATGAGTTTTCTCGCTCTGAGGTCTTTTGAGATCGAGCTTCTTTCCGAATTCTTTGATGAGCTTTGGGAGATCGAAGAAGTTCTTATCCCAGACGTAGGGTGTGGGATTGGGAAGCATGCGATAATAGCTGTTCTCCATATAAAGGGACTTGCCAAGCATACCGATAATCTCAAATGGGACTGTATAGCGTAGTCTGTCAGATAAAAGTTCTTGGGGAACAAGGTCAGCTTGTATACATACCTGCGAACAAGTGCTGGTGTCTTGCTTCCTTTGTCTTGAAGTAATTGGCGGTGCTGGTATTGCACTGGAGTTGGACCATAGTGGCAGCAATCTCGAGCGTGCTTCCAAATTGGAGCTCATGGGGATCCTTGGCATCAAGCCTGCGTATATTCTCCTCCTCTTGAAAGAGGGTGGGAACATAACCAAAGCAAAACGATTTGACGCCGTCTACAGGTATGATTCTGTTCTCTCGGAAGCGGGCCTTGCCGCAGATTTGGAAGGAAAAGCAGAGGCCTAGGTCGGGGACAGTGCTACCGGTGAGCATGTAACCGTTGCCTTCAGCGCGGTACTTATCCCTCGATTGATCGAACTCCTTCCAGTAAATTCCCATCATGGCGGCAATCTCGACTATATGGCACATGGCAGTGGTGGCATATGGCTTCTTGACGCCCACAGGCATGTTATCCCAACTCTGGGGCTTGGGCTGAAGGGCAACGATCAGGGTGTGTTTGGCTTTAGGCAAAGGTGAAGGAGGGTAGTCGGAGTTCTTGGGTTGCACTTTGATCCATTCGGTCTTGTAGGCTTGCAGGCCAGATCTCTTGTGATAGTTCTTGACCCATCCGCGACTCTCATATTCCATCTTGTGGATTTCTCCCAACAACTTTAGCCAAGTAGCTTCTTCGTTATCTGCCGTGTGGACGCGGTTTTGTTGGCTTTGCTGCTTTCCCTTGCCGTCTTTTTCAGCCTTGTTGGTTGCCCACAACTTCTTTATCAAGTTGAGCCAGGCTTCTCTGAACCACTTTTGGATCTGACGGAGCTTTCTGTTCACCTTAGCTTGTGGTGTCCAGAGCAAGGCTTTTAACTTGCTTCGTTGCATTAGACGACGCAG
The DNA here is from genome assembly GCA_009805295.1 of Neurospora sp. FGSC 6877. Taxonomy (NCBI): domain Eukaryota; kingdom Fungi; phylum Ascomycota; class Sordariomycetes; order Sordariales; family Sordariaceae; genus Neurospora; species Neurospora sp. FGSC 6877. The sequence continues at coordinate 70,305 of RAON01000064.1, read as the reverse complement.
CTCGTCCACTGTTGGTTCTTCCCGTTCGTCCTTCTTCCAGAGCCAGGCTCGCCACCTGCTGCCCCTGTAGCCGCTCAGGAAGCGAATGTCCACATTTTTAACAGGACCGAATTTGTTGCCGGGCTGGCACACGAAAATAACGGGCGTTTGAAACTGGACTTCGAAGCGAAGCTCACTCCGACGGAACTTGCGTGATACCGTCTCGAGCCAGCCGCCGGAGAGACTCTTTTTACAGTTGGCGTAGCCTGTGGCAGATGCGAAGTATTGTTGGAGGACTTGCAGGAAGGTGCCAATCAATGCCACGAGCGAGATGACAAGGGCGGCGGTTTCGACTTTGTCATCGCTGCTGTTGCCCATGTTGACGATCTAGGGGCTGGTCCCAGGCGCAGGAACGAAAAGAGACCACTATGGACGGGTTGAGTTGGGAAAGGTCATGGGTGTAGAATTGGATGTCGTTTGGGTTTCCCAAACGTTGTAGCAGTGACCCGTGTCGGGGTATGGCTGTATTCGTGATCGTGATGGTGGTCTCGTGGTTGTTGTTGGTGTCGTTGAATCGTAGGAGCGAAGAGGCAAGTGTAGTCCGACGGAACAGGATGGAACTCTATGTAATGGACATAACCTGGAGCAAGAAAGAGAGGTGATAAGTGTTAGATTTGTAGCAGACAGAAGAGGTTTAGGGAGGCGCAGCAATATCCATTGTGACAGCGACGTACTTGGACCTCGAATGCTAAGGAGGCTCTGCCGCCGCCCTGGTGTGTGCGACGGTAAACAACCATTTTGGGTGCGACATGCTGGAAGAAGTCTGAAGGTGGTGATGTCGGGCGGATTTGATAGGGTAGGACGGGGCGATGGGGGTGGTCGGGATGGTCGAACATGGGTTCTTGTCGTGTGTGTACCCGACGAGGGTCGAAAAGAGGACAAGGCCACCAATGGTGGTGATGGAAAGTCGAAAGTTTGTTGAGAAAGGTTGCATTCGAACTGGACTCGATGGAGATCAGATGGCGGAGGCACTGCGCTAACAATGCGCTAGGATTTGGGGTAGGCACCCGCCTGCAGCAGGCAGACAGCTGTCACTCCCGGTCACTGTTACTTCCCGCGCTCCATCCCATCTGTCGTGGTCCCTTCTTTCCCTTTCTCGATCTTGAACATGTCAGTTTTCTTTTTCATCTTTCGCAACTTCCGTCTCCAAATCTCTCTTCCTCCCACTTTAGCTCTCGTATTCAAAACACCGAAAACTGAGCGGTCAACTTCATGGAAGGCGGAAATGAGGTGACCGATCCTGTCGCGTTAGGTTGCTGCATGTCAGCAGAGACTTTTTGCTCTTGAGAAATGATTTCCTTTTCAGCCCCCAAGTTCCATCACGTACGAATGTTCTGGCCTGTTTCATCGTGGGCGACCTCCACTACCACCACGGCAATATCTCCGACTGTGTCTTTTCATCGCCAACTTTGACCCGCATCGCCACAATGCATGTCCATAGTGGTTTCTAAACCTAGACCAAATATCCACCAAGTTGCCCAGTTGAGCACGCGCTGAGTTGGCCTTCTCCTCTTCAACTCTTGCTGCGCCTTGTTGCTTGCGTGGCCAAAGAGGGGGTTACACTCACAAAAATGATTTGTTTACGTTTGACAAAACAGGAACTACGCCTCCCGCACTTGAACATTATACCTAGGAACTTAGACATCACTTTAGCATATTGTCAGCATCCAAGCAGCCAAGCAGTCTATTTGTATACTGGGACCGAACCAGGAGCTCCCACTGGTGGGAGAGCCGGCGGGCAAGAGGCCAAACATAATGGACGGACGAAGCCGGCCATGTGTATAAGTCAAGGGAGCCCCGCTGTCTCCACCGCTAATCCGGGGCGGACCGGGGCGGACCGGGACCGTCCCGCCTAGGCTCGTCACAGTTTGTGCGAGCACTGGCATGGAGATCCATGTTCATGTTGTTGTGGTGAACGGCGCGACAAAAAAGTCAGAAGCATTGGCAATCCCCTGAACATCCTCAGTTCGCCAGAGAGTGGCGTTCGAGATCAGATCGAAAGAGTGGACAGTGTTGAGATCAAACCCTATGGACGAAGTCCCCAGGTACAGTCCGAGTATACGAACTCGAGCAAACATACTCAGGATATTAATCAGTCAACTTTTCTACTCGAAGCACTCTCCAAGGTTTCTACAAGCGTTGAATAAGAATGACGTTCAGCAATCCCCCTGGATGAACATCAGGTCCATGGAAGTGCCTGTTACAGGTTGCGCAAACGGAGCATTGAGCACTAACAGTTCACCATAGCATTTTGCCAGGGATCTGTTGTGCTCCCCGCAAAGCCCAACTACACTGGTAAAACACTTTAGCTTCTTTGGCGGCAGGCAACCATTTTCAACTCGCGGGGCATTGAGGTTCTCAATCACCATCGTGACGTCACTGATGGCTTGGGGACAAGAGCTTCTTGACCACTTCGTTCCTGCAGTTGATTCCCAGGCACATTTCCATTTTCTTTCGCTCTTTCCTTTTTCCAAAAATCATCTCGCCCTAAAGAACTGTCATTCTTTCCATTCTCCCTCCATCGCCATCCCGACACTAAACGTCGTCAAAACCACCATCAAAACCACAACCACAACAATCTCAACCACCACCACCGCCAACATGTCTTCCTCCTCCTCCGACAGCAAACACCACATCACCTCCACAAAATACAGCTCCACGCGCGAAGACGTGCCCACCCCCTCCCTCGCCTGTCACGACCCCTCCAACCCCTCCATCCCCGGCTCCCCCAAAACCACCCTCTCCTCCACCCTCGAAACAGGCGCCTCCCTCTCTCAAGACTTCTCCCCCCTCAAATCCATCTGCGCGCACCTCAACGCCTTCCACGTGTACGCCTCGGACCCAACCCGTTTTGTCGAAGCAAACCACTACTGCGCCCACCTAACCGAGGACGTGCGACAATGTATTCTCTACGACAGTCCGAACCCTGGTGCCCGGATCTTGGGAATCGAGTACATGATTACCCCCAAACTGTACGAGACGCTCCCCCAAGGAGAGAGGCGGTACTGGCATACGCACGTGTTTGAGGTGAAGAGCGGGATGTTGATCATGCCGAAGCCGACGGGGCTGATGCCGCAGGCGGCCTGGGAGAAGGCGGAGAAGACGGAGATGGAGCAGGTTGTTACGCTCTATGGCAAGGTTTATCACTTGTGGCAGGTGGACAGGGGGGATAAGTTGCCGCTGGGGGAGCCGCAGTTGATGACGAGCTTTACGGAGGAGAGCCAGTTTCCGGATATGGAGAGGGCGTTGGATGAGAGGGATCAGAGGTTCCCGGGGGCGGATTGGAGGGCCAAGAGGGAGAGTAGGAAGGATATTGAGGTGCCGGAGCTGCATCCTGGTGAGTTTTCTTCTGGTGATCTTGACATGCTCTGGTCCTTGTTCTCGTCTCTCGGATGTACGCTAACTTTTGGCGACAATAGATGCGGATTGGACCTGGAAGAAGGACAAGCAGCAACAATGAACGAACATATCTCTGCCGTACCTAGATTGTAATACATAATGGATCGAACCTTACGAACAAATGTCCCGCGACGCCGTAAACACTGCAAACATACAAGAAAAGAAGAACAAGACACCGAAACCCTTTACAATGCCGTCAATGCTTCGACCATTTGTGTAATCCCAAACCGAGGCCCGTCCGGTCCGAGCTTCATCTTCGACCCAAACACGCCGATCGTAACCGCGTCACCTTCGATCGCAATTTCCACGTCGATTGCGTCCTGTATTCATCGTTAGCATTTGCCGTCGTCCAAAGGAAATCCGACATGGTCAAACTTACCGGATACGTGTTCCTAACCGCATTGTTCTCAAGCTCCTTAGGCACGACAAACTCCCGCTGCTCTCCGATCTCTCCCATCGCTTTCACTTCCTCCTCGCTCACCAGCTCCATCCTCACCACCTTGTCTTGCCCGTCCTTGCCCGCCTCATCGCTGTTGGAGTCGGAAGAAGACATAGGAACACTCAAAAAGTTGACAAACCCATCCACCACCACTCCAGTCCACTCCTGAATCTCCCAAAGCCCCACTCCCACATTCTCCGGATCCGAAATCTTGTACAGATCCTCTTGGATCCGCTTGGCCATGCCCAGCAGACTCTCTTGGACCCGAACGCGCAAGGGCACAAGACAGAGAGTTGGGTATGGGAGTTCAGAAAGGTCGGAAGAGCGGTTGGCGAGGTAGACCCCAAAGATTACGTCCCTCCATTTTGCCCGACAAGTTTCAGAGACGAAACGTGCGTAAGCAGCGAAGAAGAGAGCTTGGATTGAGACCCCAGCCGCGGCGCACAGCTTCTTGATGCGAGAGACGTCTGCAATAGCGTTTCGCTGGATTAGAGAGACGCGCCGCGAGGGTCGATGTTGCTCTGGAGCTGGAGCTGGGGCTGATTGCCATATGGTTCCTGACAAGAGACGAGAAAGTCCGTCTACTAACGGTCGGAGGAAGTCTAGTAGCCAGGTGGACTGCGACGATGGTGCTTCCTCGGCCTTCTCCGGAGCTGATGCCGTTGTAGATGCCTGTAATCCTGTCGATGACGATGTCGCCATAAGGTCCAGCATGGGGTCAATTGGTGTCGACTCCGCGCCAGCGAGGTATTCCGTCCAGAACTGCTTCGCTCTCGCACTCTGCTGTGTCCGCTGTCGGGTATACCCCTTCCAGACCTGGAGAGACTTAGAAGCATCCGACTCCCCAGTGATGCTGGCACCGGCGCACAAGGTGGCGAACCGGTCAACCATCATTGGCAAACTCAACGCATCGTACAAGGCATGATGGATCTTGAAGCTCAAAATCCAATCCCCATTGTCAACCTGTTGGCCATCCATGGAGTTAAACGGCTGGGCTAATCCACTTCGACCCTTGCTTGACAGACTTGACCACTCGTGTCTTGGATCGCTATCTTCGACTGAATTGTTAACAACAGCATCGGGTGTGAGGATGACCTGTACTACCGGCGTCTCGGGCTCGTCATTTGCCAAGAAGATGGTCCGCAGAATCGGGAATTCATCAACCAGAGATTTCCAAACATCCGAGAGGGTGGACTTGTTGACGTTGCCGGTGAGACGATAAGTGAATGTCGCGTGGAAGACATCGCCTCGGGTGTTTTGCCAGACGGAGAGCATGTGAACTTGCATGGCCGTGGCAGGGAGGACGGCCTCGATTCTGTCAATTATCGGCTCAGTCGAGGAGGGAATGATGCCGGCTTGGGAGAGGAGGGCGGTGATGTGCTTTTCGTCGGCGTCCTGTGGGGGGAGAGGGGTGTTTTTGGCGGCGTTTATACCATTGTCAATGGCATTCGGGGCCGGGGATTCGGTCGAGGTCGCAGCAGGCTGCTCTCCGGCCTCAGTGGCAGCCTGAGCCATGGCGGAGATACTCCTTGCCTTCAACAGCTGGCGGAGCGGGATGGAAACCCCCTGTTTTCGTAAGAGAGAAACGACCTTGATGGCGGAGATTGAATCCAGACCGAGGTGATAGATGTTGTTGCCCTTCTGGACCGCTGATACCTCCAGGCCAGCAACTTCTGCAAGGACAGACCTGATTTTCTCCTCCAGATCCGACCACTCTCCACCAACATCTGAATCGTCCACCAGATCCCTGTCATCAACGGGGACAATGTCTTCATCAGTCGCCGGAGTAAAACCGTCCAACCCACAAACACTCATCTTGCCCCCCTCAAACTCCAACACGTTATTCTCCCCATTGTCAACCAAATACCTCAATACCTTATCCAACCTCTCCAGCAACTCCCCCGCCCCCTTCTCACCATTCACAAATCGCGAGTCGCACGCCGTTCTCCAAACCAGCTTTCCCTCACCATCTGCGCCAGAAATAATCTCCATCTCCACACAAACAGGGTACTCAACAGCCGAAGCACTACCCACACTCCTCACCAACCTCTTTTCTTCTGCTCCTCCTTCACTATTCACCTCTTCTGCGCCCGGAACTCCTCTTTGGAGCACAAAGAGCGTATTGAAAAGTTGTCCACCCCCTTCCACCAACCGCTGCATCTTCCTGAGCGGGAAATGTTCTCTCCCACCGATATCGTTCGCAACACTCTGCATGTACCGCAACCACGCTCCCACATCTCCATGCAGCAAGCTTCTGACTGCAACCGTGTTCATGGTAGGGAACATGAGCTGTTCGGCTTCTTCTGAACCGGCGCGGCCGGAGTGGACTACGCCGAACATGACGTCTAGGCTGCGCATGGCGGTCGCTAAGACAGCGGCATGGCAGGCTTGGCCCAGTGTTTGAAGAGTTATGGCGTGCTGCTTGGTGAAGGACTTGATCTTGGCGAAGTCAAGTTGGGAGACAGTTTCGTGCCGGTAGACCACTGAAGACTGATCGAGGGAAACCTGGGGGTAAAACGTCGGTTTCGCGCCCGCCAGGTATCCAGACCAGAAGGAGGTTGATCGGTCGTCGCCTGAGCGGATAATTTCCTCCAGGTATGCTTCGTACGATGGGCGGGTGTTGTACCGGTCCTCGTAAGCGGCTTGGACGTCTTGGTGGAGGAGGGAGAGAGACCACCCGTCGTAGAGGGCGTGGGCGATTGAGAGGATTACAAATCTCCTGTCACCCAGTGTCGCAAACACCAGTTGCAGAAGGTCGGACTTTCCATCAGCTTTCCGAGCGCGGGCGGTAGCAGATTCGGTGATCTCTAATAGGTCTTCCTCGCTTTCACTTTCCATATCTCTGATGGCTTCTTCGGGAAGTTGATGATGGACAACCTGGAAATAAGCAAAATCCAACGCGGGATCATTTACCATAGAGAAGGATGTCCGCAAGATCGGGGAGTTGGCGATCACGGTCTGCCACGCAGTCTTGAGCTTACCCAGGTTGACGTGTGGTTCAACCTCCATGATGTCGTGGTTGAAGTACAGCTGGAAGTCCGAGTGGATCATCTCGGCGACCATGCCATCTTGGAGGGGAGTGGCGGGCAATATTGCGTCCACGTCTTCTTGTTCCTCGCGGATCTTGTCGGTGAATTTGTTCCATGGACTAGAGGAGCTCTTCATGTTCGTCAGTAACTGGTCGCCGTTCGCTTGCGTGCCGTTTGTGAGCTTTTGTTCCTTCAAGTAAGGAAGCAGTCCCTCAATCGTCTGTCCCTTCATCAACTCGCTTGGCTTGATGCTGACACCCAGCTGTCTCAACCGCGCAGAAAGCTTGATAGTGTCGATACTGTCCAGACCAAGCTCCAGGATTGAGGTTGTCTCGGTTATCGTGTCAACAGCCACCTCCGCCAAGGTAGCAATCTGCTCGCGAACCTTCTTGGTCGCCTCAGTCCAGACAAACCCGGAGTTTACCCTCCCTTCATTGACCTCCTCCACCTTGTTGGCCTCCTGTCCAGGTTCTTGCTGCCCCATGACTGAGCCGATCCCATCACCACCCACGATCACCGCCTCCGGGTCCTTTCCTATCTCCCTCAAGACCTCCACCAAGCCCTCCATCAAGCCCTCTACCACCTCCTTACCAACTACCGCCTCCTGTGCAACAATCAACAACCTCACCTGCCCATCACTCGTTAAAGTCGCCTCAAGCGCCAGCGGATAATCAGCCTGCGTATCGGCCTCCTCATCCATGACTGTCCACAACTCCTTCCCCTTGTTCATACCATCCACTTCCGCTTCCTGGGGCTTCGAGGACTGCTCTTGCTGAAACGAGAACAACACCTCAAACAGCCCCTTCCCGGCCTTTCCAAACCACTTTTGAATCTCCCTAAGCGGTACATGCTGCCATTCCACCACCTTGGAATTCCACTCATGGCAACTCCTCACTAGTTCCTTATACTTCTTATTCCCAACCGAAGCATGGAATGGTAGCGTATTGAAAAGTGGCCCAACGACACGCTCAGCACCCTCAAGCTCGATAGCCCGCCCCGAAACAATCACTCCGATCGTTGGGTTACTGACACCGAGCTGTCTAGCGAGGACGGAAACCCAAGCAGCTTGCAGGAGGGAGTGGTTGGTAACTCCTAGTGTTTTGGTCAAATTATGGAGAGTGAAGGGAATGGTTCTGTGGGAACTGAGGGCTTTTGTGCTGGCGCCTTCGATGAGGGCAAAGGCTGGCTCGGGTGTGGCGGTCTTGAGATGCGAAAGCCAGAAAGGCTTGGAGTGTGTGAACGATTGGAGAGGGCCGTGGTAGAGGGCTTTGAGGAAGGATGGTTCCTTCTCACCCTGGCCGGTCTCGCCACGATATGCAGAGGCCACCTTCTGGAGGATCATCTCCAAGCTGTTGGCATCGTAAACGCCGTGGAAGATGTGCAACACCAAGAGCCACTCCTGCTCGAGATCGGGCTTGAGGATATCGAACAGCTGCAGCTCCACCGTTCGTTTAATGACCTCCTCAGCGTTCTCCCGCAGCCACTCCCTTCTCGTCTCCTTCACCGCCTCTTCCACCTCAGCCTCTTCCTCAACCTCCAACCGCTTCCAAGCCAGCCCTGAATCCGTCGCTCCAGGCTTTACAGCAACCTGAACAAACCCCTCAGTGGTCTGCACGAACTTGGTCCTCAGAATCGGGTACTCCTCCACCACAGTCACCCACGCACTCTCCAACCTCTCCACATCCACCCCTTCCGCTACCTTAAACCGGAAGGTATTATAATACTTCTCCCTCCTGGCAATCATACCAGCTTGCAACCCCGTACAAGGAGCTACATATTCCACCTCCTCCCTCTTCACCCCGAGCTCTTTACATGCATGTTCCAAATGGCGACGCTGGCTCGCTTGCACAAGTTGTTTAGCAGCAGCTACTTGCGCCGAGTTCGAATGTGTCTTGGCCGTGTCTAGAGCGTTTGACAAGTCGGCAACGAGCGGGTGGCTGAGGATTAGTGACGGAGAGGCTTGAGCAAAACCGGATCGCTTGAGCGCGCGGCTGAAGCGGAGGGCAGAGATGGAGTCGAGACCTAACTCGAAGATGGAGGTAGAGGGGTTGATGATGTCAGGAGAGATGGAGAGCATCTCGGCGAGGACGGCGGCGATTTTCTGGCCGGTTGGGGTCAAGCTGCCGGGGGCGCTGGAGGCAGAGGGTGAGAGGCTGACTAGCTCCTCCTGGGTCAAGGAGGAGAAGAGACGCTTCAACTCCTTGATCTCCGCTTTGTTGTTCGCTGACAGTGGAATGTACGGCAGACAGACGACGTAGGTTGGGACCATGTACCCGGGGAGCTTTGTGCGACAGGCTTGCCGGACCTTGTGAACAAGTTCAACAGTGTCGTATCCGTCTTTGATCACCTCCAACTTCTGCTGCTCCACTCCTCTCTTTCTGATGGCAGTCGTCACGAAAGCAACAAGGAAATCTTTACCGGCTTTTTCGTTGCGTATCACCACCGTTGCCACATCCTGCACCTCCTCCACTCCCACCTTGATCGAGTGGTTAATCTCTCCAATTTCCAACCTTTGCCCTCTGAGCTTCACCTGATCATCCGCTCTCCCCAAAAAGTCGAAGCAATCATCATGCAAGACTCTGACCAAATCGCCAGTGCGATATACCTTCTCCTCTTGGCCAAGTACCCGCAAAGTGGGGAACCTCTCCTTGGTCAAATCTTCCCTTCCCAAATACCCTTTACCGACTAGCTTGCCAGAGACGCACAGCTCGCCAACAGCACCGCGGAGGACAGGCTTATCCGTCCCTGGCTTAAGGACGTACGAACCCACATTGATAAACTGCCGCCCGATATTGCTCGCCCTTCCATTCCTAGGAACCCTAGGGAACACAGTCACACCAATCGTCGCCTCCGTCGGTCCGTAAAAGTTATAGATAACCGCCTTGTCACCCCACACATCCAGAATCTCTTGCTTCAGACTCTCTCCGCCGGTGATGAACACGCCACGGCAAAGACTGGGTACATCATCGGGGTGTAACAACCTAGCCAAAGAAGGCGTAAGGTCGATGTGGGTGATTTCCAGTCGGGAGATAGTCCCCGCGAGATCTTCGAGAATGAGGTCCTTAGGCGCGCCGACGAGGGTAATACCCACGGACCAGGACCAGTATTGTTCAAGGACGGACACGTCGAAGTGAAGAGAGGCGAACTGGAGCCAGCGGGATGTGTCTTCCCAGTGACCAGTGAAGATGTGCTGGAAGGCGAGCATGCATTGGACTGTGTTATCGTGTGTTATCTCGCAACCCTTGGGAGTGCCGGTTGTGCCGGAGGTGTAGAGGCAGTAGGCCGTATCAGACCGGAGCAGCTCCCGATCCAAGACCGGCGGGTCAGCCGACACGCTCTTCAAGGCCTCGAGATCAACGCCCAAAACAGGCACTTCCACCACGAAATACATCTCTTCGGCCTTTCCAGTCGTGGTCAGCAAGGCAGTAGCCCCAGAATCCTTGACGATGAACTCCTTTCTCGCTTCTGGTGCTCCAGGATCCAGTGCCACGAACGAGCACCCAGCCTTCAAGACACCCAGGATGGCGAAGAACGCCTCGGGGCACTTGTCAAAGTAGACCGCCACAATATCTCCAACCTTGACATGCCTTGAAAGTAGGTTCGCTACCCGGTTTCCGTTAGCATCAAGCTCGCGGTAGCTCCACTCCCTCCCTACGGGCTTTCCATGAGAGGTAAACCCATCAGCAAAGAACAGAGCCGTCTTCTCTGGAGTCTTGAGAGCCTGGACCTCGACGAACTGATGAAGGAACTGGATGCTGTCAGGGACTGGTAAGACGGGTTCTTCGGGAGGAAGGATGGCGAACAGCTCCGGACGTAGCTCCAACAGTCCATCCTCGTCAGCAGATGGGTGAAGAGCGAGATACTCCACCATTGCTTGGAACTGCTGCAGCAGGAGCTGAGCTTCCCCCCGAGGGAGGACATCGTCGAAGAAAGTAACGGCGTACTTCACTTCTCCGCTGGGCTGAGGCTCGACTTCGATAGAGACGGGGTAGTCGATCGTCACGGCATCCTCGACCAAGCTCCACGGCGCTTGCTTTCCAGTCATGGAGGTGGTCGACGAGAACTTTTGATAAACAACCAACGTATCAAACAATCTCGTATCTGGCCTTCCAAGCCACTGCTGAATCTTCACCAACGGCTGATGTTGCTGCTTGTACAGCTCGGCATTGTATTTCATCATCCCCTGCAGCAACTCCTCATTGCTTGCGGTGTTAGCAGCGATGACCGGCAGCGTAGTGATACAAGGAAAGATCGCATCCCTCGTCGCTTCCGTATTCCTGCCGGAGAGGACCACCGCAAATGTCACTGACGACTCTCCTAAATACGCCGACAACACCCGGGCCCAAGACGCCTGGATGAGAACTTGCAAGCTGTACCCGGACTCCGCCGCGGCTTTCTCTAGTTCAAGTAGCGACAAGCCTCCCTGCAGTGTCTCAACCTTTATCTTCCTCGTTGACTGCTTCAAAGGCGTCATCACAGGGAAACTGTTGATGACCGTCTTCTCCGCCTGCCCCTTCCAGAACCTCTCGGCCGTCTCCCGGGAAGTCTCGATTTGCGTCAGGATATCGGCCACGGCGGTTTCCGTTTCAGTCGACATCAGCGGGATCAGAGCCTCGCCAGAAACTGCCTTCATCAATTCCTCCATGAGGAGTTGCAGAGAATGGGCGTCATAGAGAACGTGGTGCATGCCGACGTGCATCGTCAACCCATCATCACCCTCGATCAAAGAAACACCCCACGGCACCGGCTGCCTTCCGCTCAGGATGCCGCCAGCGAGATCACTCCGCCACTTCTCAACGTTAAAAGGATGTCCTTTGATCGCAAGAACCGGCTTCTTGACGGAGTCAGACGCATATTGTACCATGACAAATGCGCAATCTGCATGCTCCACAGCCATACACCCAGTGCGGACGATGGGTTGAGCCAAGAAGAGTATCTCCCACGCCTTCTCTATGTCTTGCAGCCCAACACCCTTGGAGGTGTCAATCCGGTACTCCAGAAAATTGAGGTAATCTCTCCCTCCGTTCTGGGTAGATCGCACGAACTGCATCCACATTCCGCTTTGCAACGGGGTACAAGGCAAAACCTTCTCCACGCTCTTGAGCTTAACGCCCTGGGACGCTAGCTGCGGTTCAAGCTGGGGCTGGACCTCTTTACCGAATTTTGCGATGTCATATGTGATAGTCTTTGGCTCGGTATCAGCGGCCTTACTGTTAGCCTTCTGGCTCTCAAGGAAGGCGGCCAACCCAGCACAGCTAGGATGGGCAATGATATCGCTTGCGTTGACCTTCAGCCCTTCCGGACCCAGTTCCTTCCGCAGCATCGAAGCGATTTGCACGGCGGAAATACTGTCTAGACCGAGTTGGTAGATGGTTGTTTGCCTTCCGATGCAACAGTCCCTGTTGGTCATGAGCGGGGTAAGGACATTGCGGATACGGGACTCAAGATCGGTCCACTCTTCCTCCCCATCGTTTGTTTGGGCATGGGGAGCCGAAAAGGAGGTTGGTGCTTCACTGTCATCGAATGGCAGCTGGATTATCTTCTCCTTGAGGCTTGCTGGGAGGGTGTTGAATCGCCAGATGTGCGAGGCTGGATACTGTACGAAGTTGTCGAGGGTGGTGAAGAGGAGATCAAGAACTAGGTCGGCGAACTCCTTGGAGAAGTGTCCACTGTTCGAGTGTCAGCACGCTTTTTCCACCGCTTGGGAAACCAATTTTGAGATGACTTACCCCTCCAAATGCAAATTCACCAACAGCTCATCGTTCTTCGCGTCAGGCACGAACTCAACAACGATAGGGACCTATGTCAGTTATCTGTTAGCACGTATGCGACCAGCTCCCACCCCTCTCACCGGGAACATCAATAAATCAATCAGCAAAAGTGAACTCACATCCATGCCACCCTCATCCCTCACCACCTCCCATACGCTGTTCCCCTTCTCCCCATCTCCTCCACCTTGTTGCAGCAACAAAAGTGTGTCAAAAAGCTTCTCTTGGGCTTGAAGAAGTCCTTGCACCTTCCGCAAAGAAGCAAACCCAGGGCCCTCGAGAAGTCTAGCCCCCAGCTGTCCAAATGCCTTGACCAAATCAAGATTCCTGCCTCCGTGAAGGTCATCCAACCTCATCCTCACCGGGACCGTGTTGAAGCAAGGCGCCACGAGCTCATCGATCCTTTCGAGCGGCAAAGTACGACCGCTAAGCACATTACCGAAGCACACATCTTCCGTCCTCAGTAGTACCGACAAGACGGTGGCCCACGAGGCTTGGACAAGAGAGAGAAGTGAGACGCCAGAATGTTTGGTCCGCGAGAGGATTTGACTGAGGGAAATGGGGATGGAGTTTGTCAGTAACGCCGGCGCTTGCAAGTCAGCTGGGTTGGAAGAGAAGTAGAACGATTTGGTTAGTAAACGGGGACGCAACCCGCTAAGCTGCTCCCTCCAGAACGTCTCCGTCTCCGGTGCCCGAGCAAGTGCCAGACTCTCACGGAGGAAAGGCTCATATTTTGGTGCTGGAGGTAGCTGATTGCCGACAAGAAGCTCTTCAACTTCGTAGAGCAAGCGCTGGATCGCCACTCCGTCGTAAAGAGCGTGGTGGCAGATGAATGACAGAAACTTGCCGTCTCCATTGCTGACAATCGCAAGCGAAATGGGCAGCTCAAAAGTGTCGACCGGCTCGGAGAGGGTTGAAACATGATTCTCGATGGCTTCGTCCACATCCTTAGATGAAGAAGCGTCAAACTCCAACCATGGTATCTCCCAACTCCCAACTTCCAATACAACCTGAATCATCGGCCGCTCCGAATCCTCAGTGGACACAAAAGCCGTCCTCAGAATCCCCTGCCTCCGGCAGGCCTTGGCCCACGACATTCTCAAGTTTTCCACATCGCAACCAGCTCCGAGCTTCAGCAGCATCTTGTTCACATACGCCCCGCGCCCACGCCCAACTGAAGCAGCAAGCATGCCCTCCTGCAGCGGTGTACAAGGCAAAACCTTTTCTACCTTCTTTCCCTTCTCTTTGAACTGCTCATTAATTGCCTGGGTAATCTCTTCCGGAACCAACGGCTCTAGGGTTTTCCCCTTCGCCGCTTCCGCTTCCGCTTTCTCTTCTGCTGGTGCCGCTGCCGAAGAACCGGAAGAGAGCGACTCCGACAACGCCAACGCAATTCTGGCGACGGTAGCATTTTGGAGGATCGCTGAGATTGCGAGGCGCTTGCTGCCGAGATGAGATGAAAGCTGCTTAGAGAGCTCGATAGCAGAAATGGAATCCAATCCGAAAGCCGTGAGGGGCGTCCATCTTTGCACACTGTTCCTGTCAACCACAAAGATGCGGCAAACAATTTCTGCGACTTTGCTCTCGGTTTCTGACCACTCCCCGCTGTCATCATCGCTGTCGCTGGAGCCAATGGAAGGGCTAGCGGAGGCGAGGTACTCCTGGGTTAGGGAGGTGAAGCTCTCTTCGAGGAGGCGGCGGTCGAGTTTGCCAGATGATGTGACAGGCAGCTTGGAGAGGGGGATGATGAACGAGGGGATCATGTAGCTTGGTACTCGTGCCTCAACGGATTGGAAGATGGAGCGGACTTCGCTTTTGAGGACATCGTCGAGCTCGAGGATCTGGAATGTTGTTTCGCGACCATGGGTACCGGGAACGAAGAAGCTGACGATTTGCCCTTGCCCTGTGCCAGTGGAAGCTGCTCCTTTCTTCGACTTGAAGAACAGCGTCGCGCACTCGATCCCGTTGCCCTCCATCTTCCCGTCCTCTTTTACGGCCCCCTTTTCTTCCACGCCATCCGCTTTCTCCACCGACTTACCTCCCAGCTTATCGGCAGCACCTACCTGAGCCGCCGCCTGCACAGCAGCATTAACCTCACCCAACTCAACCCTCTGTCCCCTGACCTTGACCTGTTCATCCGCCCTTCCCCAGATCATCAAACTACCATCAGCCAGCATCCTACCCAAATCGCCCGACCTATACACCTTTCCCCACCCCTCATGCACCACAAACTTTTCCCTCGTCAGTTCATCCTGCCCCAGATAACCCTTAACGACCTGATCTCCGCCGAAACAGAGCTCGCCGAACCCTCCAACCGGGACCAGCTCAAGCTTATCAGAGTTGGTGTCGGGGTACACCACGAACGCGCTGGTGTTGGGGAAGGTGAAACCCAAATGTCGGATTCTGTGACGGGGAGGGGTAACCATCCTCTTGACGGAGCAGATGTTAGTAGTCTCGGAAGGGCCATACCCCTGCCATAGCTGCTTGTGCCATTTGCTTGCCACCGCAGCGGTCATAGGTTCGCCTGCTGTCACCAGGAATTCCACATTGGGAACATTTTCGGGACAAACGAGCGAGGCGACGGTAGGCGTCATGGAAAGATGGGTGATTCCAAGTGAACGAATGGAGCGCTCAAGATCGGCGAAGAGGACGTCGTTGGTGCCGGAGCAGAGGGTTATGGATTGGGTCCAGGCGAAGAAGATCTCAAAGACCGAGACATCGAAGGCTTGGGAGCAAGATTGAAGGAGGCGAGATGTACGCGGGGTGGATGGGTAAAGGCGAGCCAAGACGTCAAGGTTGCTGACGATATTGAGTTGGGTGACGCAGACCCCTTTGGGTACGCCAGTAGAGCCGGAGGTGTAGATGATATAGACGATGCGGGAAGGATCGGCTGGGATATTGAGGTTTCCGTCGGAGAGGCCGCCCAGGTCCGCAGTTTCGAGGTTGATGAACTTGACCTCTTCAACCTCCTCGAACTTTGTCGTGGAGTCAGAATCAACCAGACAGTGCCGAAGACCAGCCTGCCCAAAAACTGTCTGTACCCTCTCAACTGGCGTGGTGGGCAGCAAAGGCAGATACGCACACCCAGCCTTGAGAATGGCCAGTATTCCCGCATAAAGAAGTACTGACTTCTCCATGACAATGGCCACGATGCCTCCCTTTTCCACTCCTTGACTTTTCAGAAGCCGGGCAATTTTGTTGGCCGTTGCATTCAACTCCCGATAGCTCACATTCTTCGCTTCCACGGTGCCATCTTCCGCAATCCACTCCGCAAAGCAAAGTGCCTCCTGATCCGGGTTTGTCTCAACGGCTGCCTCAACAGCCTTTGCCAAATCTGGCACGCCTTCAAGCGCCTTGGGGTATTCGTTATAAACAGACAACAGTTTCCTTGGGAAGACTTTCCTAAGAGAAGATACTTCCGTGTCCAAGCTGTTGAGCATAGCCTCAACAAGAACACCCAATTGTTCCCCCATGACGCCGATCTGTGCCTCCTTAAATGCATCAGTGTGATATGTGAGCGCCAGCTCGTACCCATCCTGTTGGGGCTCGACTTCAACGAGAAGTTTCGTCTCGAGCCAGTCCCGTCCTTGTTCCAGCTCCACAATCTTCCTCTTTCCGCCTTTGTCCGCATCCCCAGTCAGGTTGTCGAGTGTCTCCTGGTAGACAAAAAGCACCTCAAACGGACTCTGTCCGGCATTGATCCCCGCAACCCTCTTAATTTCTTTCAGTGGCAGAACGCTATGCCTCACCACCTCCCTACCCACCGCCTGCACACTCCCCAACAGATCCCTCACCGTCCTTACACCTCCGAGATCCGTCCTCAATGGCACCGTCGCAATACAAGGTCCGACGATCTCCTCGATGCCTGGCACTGGAATAGTTCTTCCTGATGTTACGGTGCCGATGACCACGTCTTGACTTCCGACGTAAACGCTCCACAGCCAAGCTAAAGCAGCCTGGAAGAGGACTTGCGGGGTACAATCCAGTTCGCGAAGTACGGACTTGACGTGCTGAGGAGAAAGAGAGGGAAGATGGACGGAGTGGGACTGAATAGTGGAAGAAGGAGCGATGTCGGGTCGCAGTTCGGGGAGGGAAGGGGGTTGGAAATCGGCGAGGTGTTGAGCCCAGAATTCGCGGGCCAAGTTGTAAGAGCGGCGGTAAGATGCGGAATGGTAGTAGGTTGTGACGGCGCTGAATTGGGGACGGGAATCGGGAGTGGAACCGTTGATGAAGGAGTGGAGGTCGGAGAGGAGGAGGTCAGTTGACCATCCGTCGTAGATGGCATGATGGATCTGGAGGAGAGCTGTGATTTGGGGTGTGGTGGTTGAAGGAGGGGAGAGGAGGATTCGGAAGGGGCGGAGAAAGTCTTCATCGCTGATGAAGGTGAACTCTTCGGTAATATTGCCGGCCACCAATATCAGGGAGTCGTCGAGGGAGCTGAAGACGACCTGCAGGAATTGGCCGCCATGGTGAACGAACCCAGTCCTTAGGGCCTCGTTTGACTGCGCCAGCTGAAGAAACCATGACCGGACATCCATCTCCATGCAGCCCTCCGGAAACTTGAGCTTCAGCCAATTGCAATATGCCCTTGGGTTGGCAGTCGTCTCGGATAACATCGCGGCCTGGAGCGGCGTACAAGGCAGTACAGCCTCAATACCCTCCAGCCGTCCCTTCAGCAAGTCGTGGTTGACCGCAATCTCAGCCGGCTGATACGTCTTCATCTCTTCTGCCTGGTTCTCCTCATCATCGGTGCCTTCAGCCTCAAGATCCCTAAACACGTCCCTTAGAGCTCTTATTGTCCTAGCCCCCAGGATATCGTTAGCTCCAATTCCCACCCCCATCGTCTTCCTCAATGCACTCGCCATCTTGATGGCACTCAACGAATCCATGCCCGCATGCATCAAACTCTGGGTCGGGTGCACGACAACTCCCAGGATATTTCGCACCAGCACATAGATCTGCCTCTCCTTCTCATTCCTGAACTCTTCCTCTTTTGGCTGCCCACTGGCCTGCATGGCTTCATACTCCGCCACCAGCCCCTTTCTGTCTGCCTTCCCTGACGCCAAGCGAGGAAAGTCTTTCATGACAATAATGTCACCGGGGACCATGAATCCAGGTAGCCAGGCTTTACAAGAGTCTTCAATCTTGGTAGCCATGGAATCGACTGAGTCGACAGCGCAAAAGAGGACCAGGATTCCATTGATTACCGCTGCAAAAGCGGAGTGACACCCGGGAGTACGCAATGCGGCATGTTCGATTTCTCCTAGCTCGATGCGCTGACCGCGGAGTTTGACTTGGCCGTCGCCAATTCTACCCATACATTGCATTGTGCCATCGGGGAACATGCGCACCTTGTCCTTTGTGCGGTAGAGCAGGCCGTAGACGGGGTGGGAGACGAAAGCTTCAGCTGTGACTTCTGGGCGGTTTAGGTAGCAGGAGGCTAGTTGATGGCCGCCGATGGCAAGTTCACCAACTTCGCCCAGGGGGACAACCTTAATCTCTGAGACGTCAGCTCCCTCCTCTGGCATAGCCAGAATGAAAGAGGAGACAGTGTCGAAGGAGAAACCAATCAGGCCGCAGACAGAGTCTGCAGCAAAGGCGGGTTGAACAGTGCAGTGGATAGCTGCTTCGGTTGGGCCGTACATGCCCCAGAGGATACTGTCCTTGGTATCATCGCCACCGAATTCGCGAACGACAGGTTGCGTAAGCATCTCACCGATGGTTAGCAAGAGCTTCAAGCCCGGAGCGTTCTCCCGCTTGCGCAACAAACTTCCAGCCACCGAAGGCGTAAGCTCGCAAGCGTCAATCTCTAACTCATTGATGACCCGAGGCAAATCATTGAGCATAGCCGACCTGTTACAGCTAACGAGTGTCTTTCCCCTGAACAGCGGGAAGAAGATTTCAAAGACGGAGACGTCAAAGGTAGGTGCGGCAAACTGGAGGAACCGCGAGAACTCAGGGATGTGTCGATCATGTGCTAGCAAAGACTGAGTGGCAGCATCGTGGGTGATGGGCACGCCTTTGGGAGTTCCTGTCGAGCCGGAGGTGTACATGACGTAGGCTAGGTTGGTTGGTGTTGGTTGCCTGTGTTCTACTGTCTCTGTTGATGTGAAGACCCCATCGCTGAGTATCAGAACCCTCTTGCCCGTCACATCCTCGGGTACCCTCTCCGCCAGCTCCGGAGTGGTGATGACCAGGGCAGCCGAGACTTCATTAAGGATGAACTTGGCTCTTTCCAGGGGAATATCGAGGTTAAGCGGACAGAAAGCGCCTCCGGCCTTGAGAGTGGCTAACTGGGTAATGTACAAATCTGGACATTGGGGGATGAGGATTGGAACGATAAGTTGAGTGTTGCCGTCAGTTACCGGCCCGACGAGAGACGATATCCTGGCCGCCAAGGCGTCAGATCTTCGATGCAGCTCGTGGTACGACAGTGAGACTCGCGAGCCATCAGAGGCGAGGTAGTCGACGGCGAGTGCATCATTGTCTCTTGTCTCGGAGCGGTGTTGTACGAGGTGATGAAGGAGACTTGGACCTGGGAGTTTCGTTGCTGGGTGGTTGGCGATGGAGAGGGCAACGTCTGGGTCTGGGTCGACAGTTGCCATTGTTTGTTGTTGGTGATGACCTCTTTAGGCCGTTTGTTGTTGATTTGGCGTGCTAATGAGGCCCTTCAGAACGACGATCTGCTGGTATTGCACCGGATAATGCCCGTTTGTAGCGGTTGCGCAGCGAGTGTAGTGGGACACCGGCTGCTGTACGTGATAAGATCCGGTGAGACTGTCCAATAAGGAATCAGGGCGTCCTGAGTAACTCCAGTTGGTGTTGCTGATACGCAGACTGATATGCCCAAAACGTTAACCCGAGTCCCCAAGGCGTCCATCTTATTCGCTACTTGCCCGAGGGCGGCCATGTGTTATACATAAGATATCAAATGGACACAACAGAGGGACACTCACGATGTCTGGTATTGGTGATGGGCTGTGCTCGGAAATCAAGACTCAAAGAGGGTGAAGTGCCAGTTGATGTTGGATGATTGGATTTCTGTGTAGAAATATTGGTCAGCGGCCGTCGACATGCAGAGGTTCAACGTTGCAGTTGTGGTGGTGTGTGGTGATAGTACCACTGAACAAGAAAGCTTCTTCTTTTCTTGGGATGGGGAGTCTGTGATGGGCCAGCTATCCCGGGAGTGCCAAGCCAAGCGGACGGGGGTGCAGATCTGTGTCTGGTTGACGACGTCGGAATCACGATGTTTGATGAAAAGAGAAGACGACGAACGTGATGTTGGATGACTTCCTTCCTTTGCGATAAGCCTGATAAGAAATCTCAGTGGAGTTGCGATGGATCGCTCGAAACTTGGAAGTTGTGATGCAACTGTCCTCCCTTCCAGTAGGTTGTTTGCCGATGTTTTGGAAGGTGCCGGAAATTGCGTCTTGTTTTGAAACATATGTTCCTTCCGTGTTCTCATCTGCTGTCCCGTGTTTCCTCCGGTTCCGGGGCTGACCCAACCTCGGTGTTCAGAATAATAGAGGGCCGTTCCGTGTCCGGTTCCGCTCCCCGTCAACTCCGGCCGCCGGTCTATGCAGGTCTTGGCCTGTTCCACTGGTGATCCTTCACATATGATATGAGATCTTGCAAGGAGATCCAGAAGTTCTTACCTCGATCGAGATATGCAAGGCACCGCTACCCTTATTTTTCGGTACTTAATGCCGGTCTTCGAAGTTATCACATCCGGATGTCGTCGCAAATGAAAGACAAGCTGAAAATCGAGATACCTTTTTGGTGGGTAGCGGCCTCGGACGAGAACGGAAGCACACCACAGTCCCAGTTCTCAGACACAACACTAACCTTTGTCAATATCCGAATCTCCAAAATACTTGATACTCGTAACATTCAACTTCAAGATCGAAATGCAAACTTTTCAAAATGCCGATCACACCGGCCGCCGATGACAGTGCGGACGTTCCTTCATCGAGAACTAAAATCCGAGATGGTGTGATGACCTGAGGTTACAGTGGAGGCGTCGTATCGATGGCCGCCGTTGGGTGTTTCCTCCACTGTGTTGTCCTTCAATTGTTGCCCGTCTTGTTTCTCACTATACCCTCGGCAATGACTCGTATTTCCATTCCCCGTTCCTTACTCCTCCTTTTCCATCCGTGCTTTTTGCCTTTTTTTTTTTCACTTTTCCGCGACGTCAATGATGATAACGGTTCTTCCGAAAAACTCAGAGTAGCATCGTTCTTCGTTTGCCAGGCATTGTACCTGCGTGACTTTTTCTTAGGCCATGTTGATCGATCCACTAGCTTACGTACTTCTCTTGCTTGAACATGTCGATTGCAGCACTCGTTTACAACGGGTTTCACAAACCCAGTTGTGATATATCGAGAACTGAATGAAACTCAAAAACGTTACTCAAGACACGTTTCAAAAGATGCTGCTAAATGGCCTTCAATGTTGCGATCAAGCCACCATCTCATTGACGCCCCTCGTTGCCGCTCTCTCGTTTGCGTCATTAACGACAGCACGGCCGGGGTTGGTGATGGTGGGAACAAACGGAGGAGCCAAAACGGCGACACGTGCAGGGAATGATCTGGCGTTTGGTCTCCGAGGTGATGGGATCATGACCCGACATTTTCCATGTGCCAAGGTGTGGATGGATGCTGATGGTAGGATCAAATCTTATCAGATCATCAGATATTGTCCCGCAGGGTGCTCCAGAAAAGGCTAAAGACCTGCCATTGCCGAACCATTGGATGACAGAATCCAGTCCCCCACAACGGGGTGCACCTCGGGTCGGACCAAGCAACCCAGTACGGATGGAGACGAGTCAAAATTTTATCCCACGGTGTGTGAAATGAGACTCGGAGTCAATGGTTCAGGGGACTGGATTAACGGAGAGGAATGACTTGTTCAGCTTTGTTCTACTCACGTCTCTACTCTCTTCACTCGGAACCTCAAGTTCAGCGTGGCGGACTGATGACCTGGAGGTAAGAAGATAATTAAGACCGATATTAATCAGAGCGTGTGAATTTACACAGACTTTAATGGTCAACTCGGCTCAAGTATGAAAACAGTCCTCAGTCAAAATGAAAGAAGACAATGGTCGGTGACGCAATCCTTGGAAAAAAACCAAAAGGCGGAGTGCTAATGCAACCCCACTCCACCCTGGTCCAATCTGATAAACAATTTTTTTTCTCACCTGCCCATTCCTCTCCATCCGGCGTCGTACTCGTGCCAGCCTTCGTAGTTTTGCTCACTCTAACCCGGCCCATGTCCGCAGTTCGGAGAGACGGAAAGAGGACTCAGACAGTCTCGGGCCATGAGGGATGGGTGAGTGGTCAAGATCAGATAAAACATGGTAAAAAGTCCCACTGATCAAATCTTATCTGATCCGAAGATAACGCCGGTGCCGCACTGACGCATCCTGGACCCGAACCCGGCGCACCCCACTTGGCACCTTCTGCGAAGCACGAACCTGGTCTAACCCCTCCATCATGGTTCGCTACCAACCCCACCATCTCCATTTCCATCGGCCATCCATCATCACCGCGCGTCACAACCAACTGAACTGAACTGCCCCCAGCAGCCCCAGGACACCGTCACAAGCTCACAGCCACACTGTCAACCCGCACTGCTGCCGTCCATCGATCGGGGCGAGAACCGAGAGTCCCATCACCACGGTACGAAGATGCCGTCCTGACACCATGTCCCTGGACTAGGAATTGCCAGGCACGCTGGACGTGAAGGGGGAAAAACAGAAAACACCATGGCGACGAGAAAATCGGACATAATGGGAAGAAAAGGTCGACAGCAAGAAAAGACACCTGACTAACTGAGATGCTGTCTTCGAGTCCCCGCAGTCCAACGTTGGAATCATGCCATGGATTGCACCACCACCCGGATAGAGCTCCGCAACCCGACCAGGATAGCCCGGTAAACACCAGCAATGGCAGCACGTCTCGTTCTTGGCCCAACTACCCGTCCCCAGCAGTGAACAGCTCAGGTCGGTTCGATCCCGACGCCGACCAGGCAGAGAGCAGTAAAGATGGAACTGCAACATGGGATGGGACACTACACCATGTACACAGAGTGTGAATGGCGACACACGGTGCATGTTTACCTATGTACCCTCCTCGTTGCTCCGAATTGCCGTCAAAGATCAACAACCCTCTTCCTCTACACTATCAAAACGGCCGCCTCTGCCACCTTTCCCACTCCCTCTTCCTTTTCCCTTCTTTCCCCTCTCCTATACCTCCTCCAATCATCCAAAGCTGCCCTCGCGGTGTTACTCGACCTCTCCCGTCTCTTCCTATCCTCCTCCTGTTCCGTCATCCATCCGGTACTACCATTGGGTTTTTTAACACCATCCCTTCCCGGTTTCTACTCTACAACTTGCGTCAATCCTTGACAAAACTACGTGGGCAACTCCGTTCCTGACATCCACCCACCATGTGCAGTTGGAGTTAACGCGTGGATTCACTACGGCAGACAGAAACCCCAAGTTACATAGACGTTATACGCCATTAACCTTGATTCCCCGCAGCCAGCTACACCGGGATCGCCCAAGCTCGACTGTTACTGTGCCACCATCATCCCGTCATCCCGCCGTATATCCGTAATTAAAGCAGACTCCCGGCGTCCACACAACTCGCACCACATTTAAAGAAATGTCGCCTCACTGCTGCAACATCATGGACGACTCTTCCTCCGTTTCGTCCAGTGGTTATACCTCCGAGCCTGTGGTTAATGGCGTGAGCAATGGTTCTGCCGCTGCTACCACTAGCCAATACAAGAACTTCTCCAAGAGCCGCCACTTAAGGCACACCCCTTCGGATGAGATCCACGATCTCGTCTGCGTTGGCTTCGGCCCCGCCAGCATTTCTGTCGCCATCGCTACGCACGACGCTATCGAGGCCGGCAAGCTTTCTGAGTCGCCCAAGGTCCTCTTCCTCGAGAAGCAGGCCGACTTTGCCTGGCACGCCGGCATGCTCCTTCCTGGAGCCAAGATGCAGATCTCCTTCCTCAAGGACCTCGCCTCCCTCCGCGACCCCCGCTCCCACTTCACTTTCCTCAACTACCTGCACCAGAATGATCGTCTCGTTGATTTCATCAACCTCAGCACCTTCACCCCTGCCAGAGCCGAGTTCGAGGATTACCTTCGGTGGTGCGCACGCCATTTCGATGACGTTGTAAGATATCAGACCGAGGTTGTGGCCGTTGAGCCCGTTCAGTCCTCCGGGCCTAACAAGCTCTTCACTGTTACTTCCCGCAACATGTTTACTAGCGAGATCACCACCTTCCAGGCTCGCAACGTCTTGCTTGCTCTCGGCGGTCAGGCCTCCATCCCCAAATCTCTTCCCCAGAAGCACCCCCGCGTTATCCACTCGAGCCAGTACGCCAGCGTGATTCCGAAGCTTCTCAGCGACCAGTCCGCTCCCGTGCGCGTGGCTGTTCTCGGTGCTGGCCAGTCGGCGGCGGAGATCTTCAACAACGTTCAGAACCTTTACCCCAACTCCAAGACTTATATGATTATGCGCTCCGAGTTCATGAAGCCTTCTGATGACTCACCCTTGTACGTTATCTATCCACTGCCCTTCATATTTTTGTTGGAGATGCAACTAACAAATTTCTCTACTAGTGTCAACTCCATCTTCAACCCCGAATTCATCGACACCATCCACTCCCGCCCCTCGGCCTACCGCTCCCACTTCCTCGCCGACGCCAAGGCCACCAACTACGGCGTTGTCCGTCTTGAGCTCATTGAGCACCTCTACGAGGTCATGTACCACCAGCGCCGCGTGCTCGGCACCGACGAGACGCAATGGCCCCACCGCATCATGGCCGCGCGCAAGATCGTCTCGGTCTCCGAGAAGGGTGATAAGCTCAAGATTAAGATCGGCCGCTACTTCTACGGCGAGGAGGACGAGGAGGAGACTGACACGGATGGACCCATTGTGGACGAGGAGACGCTCGATGTCGACGTGATTATTTGCGCTACTGGCTACAAGCGCATGGCGCATGTGGATATGCTCAAGCCCACGTGGCCGCTGTTGCCTGAGGCTGATGAGGCGTTGGTCGCTGAGGCTGTTAAGGGGTCCAAGGACAGGTGGTTTGTCGAGGGTGAGAAGAGCTTGAGGGTGATCGAGGCCAATCGCGATTATTCGGTCAAGTTTGGGGAGGGCAAGGTTGCCCAGGGCAGTGGTATCTGGTTGCAGGGGTGTTGTGAGGGAACTCATGGTGTGAGTTTTTTTTTCTTTTTCCCTGGTCTGATGACTTGGTATATTTTGGATGGTGAACGCTAACGGTGACAACAGTTGTCTGATACCCTTCTCTCGGTTCTGTCTACACGGTCTGGCGAGATCGTCAAGTCGATTTTCGGTGCTTAAGAGCATGATGATACCATGTTGTTGCTTGTGTCACAGCGAGAGCGATTTTTTTTTCTTTTTACATCGATGATTGTCTGAATCTGGAACGGAAAAATACCTTTGGGATTTTCATATGGGGCTTTTGGAAGGAAAATTTTCTTGTGGCACTTTTACTTCTGTTGTACATAATTTGTGTTGCTTTTTTGGTTATGTGTTTTCGGCATAGCATAGCTTTGCTTGTCTCGTTTTGCAGCTGAAGCAAAATAGCGTTGGGTATATTACCAACCTTTTGGACACACACCCTCGATCTTCTTCTGTCTTGCACATGTTTTTACTGGCAGGGATTCTCACAATTTGGAGCTGGCGGTGATGCAGAGGTTTCAAACACTCGCGCGATGTTTCACGTGCAGCGCGATTATCAGATCATCAGATGGAAAACAAATGCGGGAATTGGGACGGGGGGTCGGATAGATGGCCGATGATCGGATCAGATAAAAATTCTCGACCCCTGGGTGTTTCGAAATACACTCTTGTCTAGAGCCTTGGCATTAGATAATTTTTGAGCCGAACGTAACCCGAAGACACGAGGGCGGAGGAACAGTGGACCTGATAAACATGCGGACGAAAACGGCGTCAGCACGAATTCGACGGAGGTCGACGGTAAGTGGTGGCTGGGGAACTGGGGTAGAAAGACGAAAAACGGAGGCTATGATGGTTGCACTGGAAGATGCCGCCGGCGGCGGGGGACGTGGGGGGTCCATTTCACCGTCTCATCTCTCGACTCTGCGTGCTGTCTGCTGTTACGGTGGAGTAACTCACCTCTCAGCGGAACGAAGCAGAAGTGGAAGCTCCAAAGGGAAGTCTGGACGACGGCAAAGCCCGCTCTTCACCAATCTAAAGCAGATTGAGAACTTTGGCAGATCAAGAACCACCCGCCGTGACTGCAGCCAAAAATTGCCTCAACCGTTTCCTGCCCCGTTTGCGACCCTTTCGTCGAAGTTGTCGAACCCCTCATGCCACTTGCCATTTTTGTTCGGCGTCAAGCAATCCCCAAATGTCTGGACTGGGAAGGCGCGCAGGTACACGAAACGAAACGAGTGTGATCTGGATCGTTGCATGAGGACGGAAAACTGAATTGGCGAGACTGCATGGTCCCTTCCTCGCGTGGGCCGATGTCAGTATGCCAGACCTGAATGCCAATTCGGCTAAGGCCCTAACAGCTTTCAAGGAGCTCACCACCACTCAAAGTTAGTGAACCATCTGAATCTACACGTTCAACCACAGCCTGAGTGGGCCAAACCAATTCCTTTCTTCGTTGTCTTTTGCGAGTGCCAGTTTCTCCGCACAACTCAACTCAACTCGAACCTCAACAACATCCAAATTTCCATCATCCTCACCTCATTCTCCATACCCTGCGTGAACCTTACCTTTGTATTTGTAACATTTCCTCCATTCATTGTCACCTCATGGCGGGCCATAGACCAAGGCTTCCGAAACAGTAGCCCGAACCTACCCACAGCGTCCACACGGTGCCCGCCTCCTCCAGAAAAGGGTACTTCCGCCGAAGCTATCAGAACGATCATCACTCACGTCCCTGCGTGTCCCTGCCAATCAACATTGTTTCCTCCGTGTATCGTTGCCAAAGTTTCTGCTGGAGTCGCCGCTGGAGTCACCGCTGGAGACTGGAGACGAGCAAGCTTCGGCGTTACGGCTATTTCGTTTCCTGTCTACTCGTGGCAATCGTTCGACGTACCTATCTGATCAGGGGACATGCCGTTCAGTTGTTTTCGGTGTTGTTTGATCCGCCTTTCAGAGCACTTTATTTTGAGTCCTCGTTCCCAGTCTGGTTTTATTTCGGACGTTGTTGACGAGTGTGTTGACTGCTTCAAGCACCAGGTGTTTATTCTCTGCCAGTTGACAACCCACGCCTGTAATGTCAGTTTGGTGCGTACCATGAGACCCTTCTAACCCCTTTGGCCCCTTTTATCTTATTGGCCTGTTCCTAGTAGGTATTCTGCGCTCTTCGTTTGTCTCGTTCCCCAGCTGCAAAGTTTGGTGTTTCGACTTTCACTCTGTCATGACATCGAATGGCATCCGAGTCACGCCAATATTCAGCAATTCACCCGCTCTGATTCTCCCCCAGGAACTTGCTTACGTTGGCGTACCCTGTCGCAGTGGCCTGACGTTAATCGACCTTGAGGTTGTGGTAGAAGTAAACGCCTGGGTTCTCGGACTGGTTGTCCGCAACTTAGGTGCTCAAGTAAGTCTCTCAGATATAAGAGTGACTTCATCTCTGTTGGTTTTGTTTACGAGCTGCTTTGGGGCACTTTCTTCACTTGAACTTGTTTGGTAAGCTTGCATTGGCCTTTGAGCTGTACTACGAAGGGGAGGTCCGAAACTGGCCATGAATCTCCCGTGACGGCTCAGTTAAGCACCAACCTTTGCTAGAAGATCTACGAGGATCTCCAAGAGGGAGGTGACTATGCCAGATACAAGCGCTGGACCCGTTTGCGTAGGGTACCAAGCAGGCAATGTGGCTACAATATTACAATATCTTAAATTACGATATCCTTCATTTTCCCTTCTCCTCGTCCTTCTGCTTCTCATTTCCCTTTGGCTTCTCGTTTCCCTTCTCTTTCTCCTTGCCATTCATAGCACTAGCACCACCACCACCACCACTACCAACACCAACATCACATTCCTTCTTATGTCTCTTCCAATCCGCCACCTGACACTCCCTCGAACAATACCGTGCTTTCTTACACTTGGAGCACTGATTCAACTCGCCTCCATTCTCTCTATTTCTTGGCTCATTGCAAAAATTGCACCTGTATCTCACAGTGGGCTTCGTGGTTGCCGTGCCGGGTACAGGTTTGGCATTAGCTGAAGCCGACTTAGTGCTAGCAGAAGGCGGGGCTTGAACTGAAGTTTGACCGGAGGTTGAAGGCCGCTTTGGATTCAGAGCCAAACTAGCGGCTTTAGCCGCCAGGGCTTGAGTCTGGGCTTGAGTCCGAGCTTGAGCAATCTCAGTTTGAAACAACTTAGCTTGAGTCTGGGCTTGAGTCCGAGCTCGAGTCATCTCAGCTTGAAACAACTTAGCTTGAGTCTGAGCTTGAGTCAAGCCAGTGCCAGTTGAAGCCGCAACCGGAGCTGAAGTCGAGGCTAGTTTCGGAGGCCGTATTTCGAGTCCTTTCGCGGAAAGTACTGAGCGAGTGTCAGTTGGAGCCGCCGTTCGAGCCGGAGCGGAGGCCGGAGCTGACCTTGTGGGGTTGGTTCGGATCCTGTTCGCAGATGGAGGCTGGCTAATGCCGGTTGTAGCCGGAGCCGGAGTCGAAACCGGAGCTCTGGCCGGAGCTGCTGCTGAAGTTGAAACCGCACTCGGACCCGTACCTGCCGCCGACTCCACCACGGCAGCGCCAGGAGTCACACCTGTAACTGGACCAGTACGAGGATAGAGAAGAGGATGCCAGCTCATCGGGTGTTGATACGGTTCTCCAAGCCCTGGACATCCAAACGGTAGGCTGATCGCCGTCCTAACAAGATGCGGCCGGATCTCCTTCCATTGTGGAACTGGATAGTCTCCACATACTGACCAACTCTCAGGCAGTTTACCCATGCTACACGAGCAAAACACCGGATCATCCTTATGAAAGTTGGTTGCCACCGGTACCCTCTGCTTCGCTTTGTACTCACAAGCCGGTCCATGCTCCCATGTCTGGCCGCGACACCGCTCAGCAAAAGCAGGTAAAACCTCCTTCCAAGTTCTCATCGGCTGGGACATGACCGCTTGAGAATAAATAGGCATCGGCGGCTCGATGCTCCCGTCTGTCAAGAATCTGGGCAAGCTCTGGCGCAACTCCTTGGTGATCACCAGCACAGCGGTGTCCAGTATCACCGTTCCATGAGCCAAGTCCAGACAGATGCCGTCTTTCGCAATGAAGATGAGGATTCGTCTCGTCCCAGTGCGAGAATGTTCAGGTTGATTACCAGTGGTACCATCCTTGCTCCAGCTGGCACTACTGCCGGTGTCGGTGCCGCTCCCGCTGCCGCTGCCCATTCCCTTGCCGCAATCAAGACATTTATCATGGCAAGTGCAGTCCGGCGGCTTCTGGCTGGGGACAAGGTCGCACACCGCAAACACACTCCTATACTCAATATCCGCCGTTGGCGTGATAGTTGAATCCATGTGCCTCCAAAATGACTTCGGCCTCAGGATCCCGGCCGCCACGTCAAACAGCACGGACAGGGACATTTTGAACTCGAACCTGGAATGCTCGCCGGCTGTTATGAGATACCGATTTAGAGCATCAGTAAGCTGCTTGTCCTTTTCCTTGAGCTGCTTGTCCCTGTCCTCGGGACAAGCGCTTTTCGGGATTGGGTCAGCGTGCTGAGAGAGTTGCGAATGAACTGCGGTCTCGCGCATGGATAACTGGTCGTGCCGGGTTTGCAGCTGCAACCACCAGAGGCAGAAGCGGTCAGTGCTGCGGAGGTGAGGGTCCGGGAGGCAGCCGATGAGAGTGCCGGATTGGGAGAGGCGGGGAAGGATGTCGAGAGGATTACCGGAAGACGACGAGGGGGATGATAAAGAAGATGAATAGGGGGAATGTAAATATGGGAGGGACCAGTTCATTGGGGTCTGAGTGCCTGGCTCCAAATGGACGGGATGCATGAAGGATGGGGTGAAGAATGTCCTCCAAGCGAAGGGGTCGACCGGAGTTTCTAGGTCGATGAAGCCTTTGGACCGACAAGGGCGGGTTCGTCGCATTTCATGGTTGGTGGGAAGCGGAACGTCGATGAGGAATTTCAAGGGACACAAGTGGGAGTAGTTGGAGCCGTGGGAGAAGAAAGAAGCGGTGGGGTCTTTGGAGATGATGAGGTGGTAAGAGCAAGGGGTGACCGCCACCGAGCGGATTTTGCATTCCCTGTTCGCCAGTCTGTCCAGGAGACGGTCGGTGAGGAAGGTAATTCGAGTGCTTATCGAACTGATACGTTGGTGGTTGTCGTCCATATTGGCCGTCATCATCGTCTTGACCGCGGAAGGCTCAGGCTCCTAGCCCTGTGGTGTTTCCGCAAACCCGCACATCCGAGTCACCCCGCTTTGGTTTGGCATATGCTGACTGATGAACACAGATGGATCGGAACCCAAATTAGCCTTAAAGATCTTTAGGTTCATCTTCAGAGTTCCTGTTGCCATGAAAGAAAGTTCGTTCCGCCGCGCAACATCGGGGCCAATGGTAGGCACAACTTCAACAGTCACCAACCCCGTCACCGCATCCCTCATCAAGATGCTGGTAGGAACCATGAAACTGACGAACAGATCGCTCTGTCCCTCCCACCCAAGGGGATCTGTCTCGATGTTGAGCCGAAACCGAGGGGTAAAACGCCGTCCTTTGCTCTCGAGCTTACCAAACCCCGTCTGCAGAGAAGTAAAGAAGTGGCCAGGTATATTGGCGACAGGTTTACCTTCGTGGTCATGCGTAGCACGGATGCAAGCCTGCAAAGCCGGGGCGTACCGTGCCGGCACCTTTCTTCTGCCCCTTCCTCTAAAATTTGTCTCGGGTTCCATGATGTTCAAACCCGTCTCCAAACTCATCATGATGGTTTTCAAAGCGAAAAGTGTGTGGCGGGGGATCCGGACCGTGACGGCGAGAGAGCTCGGAATATTGGCCCAGTTGTAAAGACTTGAGTTGTACTTGCTGGCACTGGGGATTGCCTCGTGGTCGAGGTTGTACACTCTCGGTTTGATCAGGCCGTCGGGGTCAGTTATGGCGTGGTCGGGGGAGGAGTAGGCACCAAAATGGTGGAGGATGGTGGAGAGCTCTTGGTCAAAGGATCCTTGGGTTTCGACATAGTTGACGAGGGAGTGCTTGAGGGTTTCAAGCATCACCTCCAGCGTCCGGTGCCAGGCGGTGGTCTGGCGCGAGGGTGACGAGGAGAAGAATGGGGAGAACGGGACGGTTGAGGGGGCGATGATGGTGGATGGGGAAGATGAATCTGAGTCGCTGTCAGATGTGTCTGAGGAGGAGTAGTAAGGAACGAGGGTAGGAATGGGGGATGAGGGACGCTCGTAGGGGTCTGATCCATCGGGATTGAAGTTGGCGTCGCGGTCGGAGTTGGAAGCTGTGGCGCTGTCGTCATGGCCATCGTCGCCGTCTGCGGTTGCTGGCACCGAGTTGGTGGAAGTGGATGGGTCGGGAGAAGAACGACAGTCATCAATGACCGCTGCGAGGATTTCGCTGATATCAGAATTGACATATTCGGTGTCGGGCTCGGAAGATGTCTTCCACATTTCCTCCAGAACCGAGAAATCCATCGGCCCGATGGACTCAGTCTCAGACGGATTTGGCAGTGGCTTGCCGATGATTACCACTCGCTCCTGAATGATCTTCAAAAGCGACGCAAAAGTCGCCCGATTACATGTCCTCGGACTCAGCAACCTGAAGCCCACTCCATGTCTGTGAGCACTTCCTTCAGCATCTGGATTGCCAGCGCCATTGCCGTCGCCCTTTCTCTCAAACAAGCACTTTGACTCATACATTCTCGAGTAAACTTTCAGCAAAAAGTCCACGAGCTCTTCAGCTTGAAACCGGATCTTGCGCAGTGGCATCTCCGTCCGCTCCTTTTCCCATCTCTCCTTTTCGTTGCGGATGTCTTTCTGAACATCGAGCCCCCATTGTTTGAGTGCCTCTTCCTGCAGTTCCCTTTTTTCGAGCACATACTTCCGTCTCTCTCGCGGGATGTTGCGTATATGTTCTGGGATCTTTGCCTTGTCGGTGGTTTTCTTCTGAGATTTCTTCTTTCCCTTCGCTTTTCCTTTTCCTTGTTCCCTCTGTTCTTCTTCTTCTTCTTCTTCGCACTCCTCTGCCTCCAGAGCCCTCAAATGCTGAATGACCTTCTGTTGCATCTTCTCACAGTTCTCAGTCTCCCTCGCAAATTCTTCCAGCGTCTCACGCAGAGAGGGAGTTGGGCCAGGCCAGGTATTGTTGGTGTTGCTGATGGTCCAGTCCCTGCCGCTGCCGTCGGTGGGCTGGTGGTAGACGGGTCGCTTCCACGTTAGGCGCTGGTTGAAGTACTGTGCAACGGTGACTGGAGTGGTGATTGGGGAGGGCGCGAGGGAGGCACCAGAAGGGGGAGGAGGAGGTGGAGGACTCGGTGTTGGGAGAGTGGGTGGTGCTGGGGGAGAGATAGAATAAGGAGAAGAGAAAGTGGGTGGCGGAGCAGAGGAATAAGTGTTCGTGTAGTAGTCTACTGGTGACAGACCAAGGAGGAGGGACATTGTGAGAAGCTCGCCATGGAGAAGAGTGTCTGCTACCTCCTGGGGGGTTTTCGGTCCCAGCCTCGCATCGTTGCTGTCGGAAGGCCGAGGCAGGGGAAGTGTGTGCTCGGTGTACAACGTCGCTGCCAACCGGTTCTCGAGGAGGGGAGAGGTCGCGATAAGCACGTTCAGTGCCCCGAGATCATCGGCCAGAGAGGACGTGTCAATGACGTGAAACGACACCGGCGCTTGACACCTGTGCGATTCGCTAGGCACTGGTTTGTAATCGTCGCTGTCGAGGATCAGGGGATCGAAGGAATCTCGGAAGCGATACCAATTGCCAAAAGCCGGGTCGATGGGATTTCCAAGGGAAACTGCCTTGTGATGCTGGAGGGTGTGCGCAAAAGCGAGCGCGTCACCGACGAAGAAACGGAGGGTGATGCGGCCTTCGCGCCACGCACGGCGGAAGGAGTCGCACCAGTCGGCAAATTCTTGTTTGGCGACGGCCTCGAGGCGTTCCAGTTGGGAAATTCCTTCGTATGGGGGTGGCTGGCCGACAATGGGGAGGTAGGCAGGTGCGAGATGGAAGCCTTGGAGAGGGTCGCAAGAGTGATCAATGCGGATGCCGGGGGAGGGTGTGGTGAAGAGGGGGTTGATCACTCGGCGTTGGATCATGTCGGCGCTCCTCTTTGCCGTCTTTTTTCGCTTTTCCTGAGCCTGTTTCCAGGATTCCTGCGAGGGCACTTCCTCCTTTTCCTTCCCTTTTCCCTTGTCTCCCTTCATCTGCTTTGTCATGGTGTCCTCCAAATCAGAATCCGTATCCGTGCTCTCGTCAGTCTCCTCATCCTCATCATATCTCTCCTCCGAACCCGTCGCCCCCCACCTCCAGAAATCCTCATTCGCCACCGTCGCATGAAAAGTCGCCTCCAAGCCTACCGGCATCGCAGCCCTGAACGAGCACGCCGCCGCTCTCGTAGCGGCGTACGCGACTCCCACTTCTTCCTCCTCCCTCTTAAGCACAGCGGCGCCGACACGCCTGAAAAGGCCCTCTGATAGAGCCTCCTGCTGAGCGGATGCGGGACGACAGAACCAGGCGTCCCAGATTTGGGTGAGCAGCTTTAGAGTGCCTGAGTCCGTGAAGCGGATGCCGCTTGTGGAGTTTCGTGGGTTGATATTGCTGGTGGGAGAGGTCTGAGGTTGTGTGGATGTGTAGTCATCCTTCGCCTCAGGCTCTTTGCCCTTCTGCTTTCCCTTTCCTTTTCTCTTTCCCTTCTTGTCACTGTTGTTGTCGCTCTTCGACATGGAAGGATAGGGTTGGAACCCCCGACCCCGACCGTAAGGACTTGCGTTCCATGTTGAAATCGTTGAGCCGACGAGGCGCAGCCTCATGGCTTGCGAGCGGACGAGCGAGCTGAGGTTTTCGGGAAAGTGTTGGTGGTAGTAAATGGCAAAGAGGTCATCAGACGTGGGCGGGGGGTGAGGCAAGCTGGGTGAGTAAGGGGAGGAGGGGTCGATGCCGAAGTCAGGGTCGATGAGGAGGGTGAGCAGGAGGATGTTGCGCGCTGTGGGACAACAGAACGTCAGGTGGTCAGTCTACCTAGCCATTGAAGATGTGGAGGGGTGAGAGGAGGAGAGGGGGAGGGAGCATACCAATCACCAACCGATCGACATCACAGCAAGTGATATCCACCTGGCGGGTTTTGTCCATGTGCGCTGTGAAGAGAACATTTCGAACGTCGCCGGACCCGAGAAGCAGGATGTTGACTGGCGCCTCTTCGCCCTTTTTGTCCGGCGGGATGTTCTCTGTAAGACACACCGCGGGGGTGTCGCCGAATGGGTAGAACGTGCGGGTGACGTTGGGGCAGCCTGGTGTCAACATGGTGAGTTGCCGTTGGCGGCGTTGAAGTTGAGGTGAGGTGCGAAATCCGTGTTGAGAACGAGACCGAACGGATGGTGGGATTGGAAAAGGGAGAAGAGAGAGACAGAATGGGAGAAGAATTACGGAATAAAAGAAGATGTGCGGGATGGTAGTGGGGGTGGCTAGTCGGAGGGCTGGCGAAGGCACTGGAAGACGGCTGGGTCAAGTGAATGGAAGGTTGAGGTCAGTGAAGGGGAGGGCGCCCACTAGTGTTGGTCCGTGGTCAATGTTTTTCTTACGAGGTGTAATGAAGTTTTGTGCGGTTGACGTCTTCACTTGGACCAAGAGCACGCTGGTATTGACTTGAATGACGTGGTTATATCTTGGCCTGGCGCGTAACGCGACGCTGAAATATGGTGTTATGGTGACGATTTGTACCTTCTACAAGGAGGTAACGGATAGTTGTGAGCATCAACGGCCCTCAACAAATAACCGCTTTGAAGATCTTGTCCTCATTCTTTGTCCAGAGTTCAGCGTAGGAGGT
The DNA here is from genome assembly GCA_009805295.1 of Neurospora sp. FGSC 6877. Taxonomy (NCBI): domain Eukaryota; kingdom Fungi; phylum Ascomycota; class Sordariomycetes; order Sordariales; family Sordariaceae; genus Neurospora; species Neurospora sp. FGSC 6877. Next base: position 35,612 of record RAON01000064.1, on the reverse strand, counting down.
GTTCGCCTCCTCTTTAGCCCTGCCGTCTCTAACGGGTTCAACGTAGTTGAACTCGAAAGCATTGTATGATGTTCCTACCATAATCCATTCTCCCAAGGAATCAGGCGGAGCCCGTCGTAAAATGTACTGTTTCGATGACCCCCTCAGCAAACAAAGAACGTCTCCAGGTTCTGGAACATCAACTTTGTTGTTGCAGAACTCCAACTTTCCGTTGTCACATATGAAGGGCGTGAAACCATCGAACTCGCTTGCGATAAATTCGGCGTATTCGGCGTGATCTGCGTCGTAGAGGTAGGGATTTGCGAAATGAGTCATCGCGTTGAAGGGTTTCCGCGTATCGTCCAGGTTGTAAGGATCACGAAATATACCATCGTAGCATTCTCCGCACGTTTGAAAGAAGTAGTCAAGATCGAATGAAGACGCATGGTAAGACTTCTCGAAGTACTTGCTGAATTTTGTCCGTGGAGCTTCATCGATCAGGTCCGTAGCGTGGTCACGCATCCAGACCTCGCAGTCAAGGAGATACTGCCTGCAATCCCGGACAAACTGAAGGAGGTCCTTGGCCTTGCTCTTTGCCAGTATGTCACATCGCTTTCCAGCGATATGTACCGTTCCGATGGTCAAGGCATCGATCTCCAAGACCCTGTCCTCATGAAGGATTTTGAGAGGATTGTCCACAAAGTTTTGCCAGAATTCATGTTTTTTGCCTTGGAAGTCTGGTACCCACGACGGGCATCTCCGTCCCATTAGTTGACAGGAGTTCAGTGACAGTATATCGATACACGCGCCATCTCGCAGCATCCAAGCGGCATAAGCATGGAATACCTTATCCACGGGCTTGGAATAATCAGGTGCCAGGTCATCCGGGACCTTCCCCGGACCATAAAGCAGCCCAAGGAGCGAGTAGATACGATCCCTTGGGTCCGTAACCTTGAATTTGACGAACCTCGACAGCAGGTAGCCTAGCTGCTGCGACATTGTTTGAGACACGCTTTCCATCGGAGACTCACGCACGCGGTGCTCTGCCTCCCACGCAGTCCGAATCTCAAACAATCCGTTCGATTCGCAGCTCCGTCCGGGATCGAGCTGCTTCTGTACACCGGTTGGAAATGATCTGAGATGCACAATACCACCAAATGCCTTGTCAAGGATGGACCATGGCAGGCTGAAGTGTCCGACAAGAAACTTAACTTTTTCGCCATCCTCTTTCCAGTTCCTGACAGCCACCTCTTGTATCACCCACATCCGCTGGAACCAGGGCCTCTTGAGTAATATGTTCATCGCCAAATTACTTGATCTCAGACGATACAGAATTTGTTTGTTTTCGAGAGCAAACTCGATACAACGGTCGAATGTGCTCTTCCACGAGAACCTGTCGTATGTTGAACCATAATCTCCGAGCCAGATGTGTACTTCAGCGGCAAAGGCGAAGATGTCCCGCATTCGAGGAATCTGAGCACTCCGCTCGACCATATCTCGCTGGTTGATACAGAGGCTGTCAATCCATAGGCGGCGTGGCTCATCCTTGTTGCGCAGATAAATCAGGGCCAAGTGGAGGTTGGTCGTGACTGGATAGGAGTGATCGTTGAGGTTGATGTCTTCAGTCTGCGTCGGGTCGCCCCAGGTATATGAGATTGCAACGTAGTCGTCTCGCGGACCGTCAAGGACGACGTAGTCGAGAGTGCAAAAGACAGGGTCGTTAAAGGAACCCGGGTGGAGCGTGACGATACGAATTTCCTTGCCCTGGAGAGGCCGATGGGTGGAAGCGCCCGAAGGCTGGAATGACTCCATGGGAGAAGATCGTTGAGGCAAACGGAAATTCGCAGCGGAAATAGAGGCGTTTTTCGACTGGATTGTGGTGTAGTTTCGAAGTGTGATGACTTTCAGTCAGGAATCGTGAACTTTTGACGGAGACCTGGAGCGGGGTTGCAATTGCCTTCGTTGGGCGGCTATCTCGATGTGACCTGTCGAGCCTCGGTTGAAGCATGACAGGCCGCCGGGAAAGTGTGGCTTAGTATCGAGTGGCTGGGGAAAGAGGGTGTCAGCATCAACACGGCCATACTAGCTGAATGAATCCCCATTTCTTCAAGTTCAAAAGACCAAGAGGCGACTGGTTGGAACCAGAGAACCACTTCCATCGAACGGGCACTCAAAGGTGGATGTTGAGCGTACCTAAGACTGGTTGATACAGATGTCATACGTACCTCTATAACAAAATCCCCAAGTAGCCACCCTTTGTTAACGTGCGTGCTCGCATTCAGTCACCCGTCTAAATCAGCATCGAACAAATCAACGAGGAGGTTGTTTGGATTGCGGAGGTACAAGCGGGCACAGAACTTGTACGGGGTTCGATGAATGCCTGTGAAGCTTCCATCTTCATGTATTGAAACCAACAATTCACATTCCAAAATTGTTCTGGTTCCATGAAGCTGCCTCTTTTAACATGACCCCTTTCTAGATCCAGCGATGTTGCCATATAGCCGGTTCGTAATAATGCTTACCGGGAAACAATGAGGAAGAAAGGGGGCGAAAGGTAAAAGAGAGAGGAAATATGAAGGACATTAGGTACCTGTACTTCGCATGGTAGAATCCAGAACTGCTCAGATACTTGAAGAAGCATCACAGGCAGGACATATAACCCTCATCACCCGACATGGACAAGAAAGAGAGCAGGTAAACCCGATGTTTGTCACGCCGGATGCCGGGCGTGTGAGGGTGCACTGGGGACTGGATCCGCTTCTTGGGTTTCCGTTGGCGGAGGCGTATACGAGGACGATGGATGAGCCTGAGGGTTGGGGGGAGGTGGAGGATGTGAGTGCACCGCAGAAGGTTGTGGCGCTTGTGATGGAGATCTGGAAGTTTGCGGCTTGGTACCAGAGTTTCAAGGACGCATGGGCGGAGAGGAGCGTGTTGACGAGGTGGTTTGTCGGTGATGCGATTGCTTTTGGGCATACTTTGCAAGCCTGTGCGAGTGCCGTAAGAGGAAGCACCCACTGGTATCGCAGCCGGCATAGCTTTAGTCGTTTGAAGCTTGATGGGGAGGATTATCAGCACGACAGCTCTACCCCTGCCCCATTATCCTTCATGGTTATCGACACCTCCAACCTCATCGATGACCTCGGCGCTCTCAATGTGCTGGTAGCCACCTCCCCGCTGCTCGAAAACAACCTAGCCGCCACGATTTACACCGAGATGCTCACCCGGTATTACCGCACTTACAAAGAAGAAGCCGACAACCTCCTTTGCGGCCCCCTCTCCACTGTCGCCCTCCTCCTCGGTCTGTTCTGCGTAAAACATTCCACCGACACCTCCCCTTACCCGTCCCAGGACGCCATAACCTACCAAATGATAAAATACGGATCTGCTCTGCCCAGAGACATGCCTCCAAAGTTGTACCAGCCATACGAACGGCTGAGATGGAAGCGGCCCATAGCGCATTAGGCGTGCGCTTTCAACTCGCCACCTGCATCTCCCGAATCCATGTCTCTGCCCCTGTACCCCATCAAATTCAAGCAAAAGGACCTCGTCGGTCTAATTCACCGGATGTATAAACGAATGTTCTGGGACGACTGTCAAGACGACATCATCGCCGCCATGATGACCAATATGACCCTTACAGGCGACGACGACGGCGCCCATGAACGAAGGTCAAACCACAAACTCTACACCCCGGCTAGCTTCGCTGCTTTCCTGAAATTAATCAAGAGCAGAGTGCAAGTTGACGACTGGACCGCGACCGTTGAGGCGATCCTCGCCCTCATTGAGCGAGAACCGCCAAGGCAACCACATGGAGACAGTGAGCCGGTCGCTGATTACACTCCGGAGTTGAAGGCCTGGTTGCACCTGTTTGGCGTGTATACACCGCTTGAATGGAGGACTTCCAACAACAACACAAACTTGGTGCCGCCGAGAAAGGAGAGGCTTTGGCAGTTGCAGACGTGGAAGAAAATTCCGCCGGCGATGTGCGTGACGGTGGTGGTGCCTCAGTATAAGTCACCTGTGGTGGGCAGGTTGGAGAGGGACAATTTAGCGGTCGGAATGCCGAGTTTTGTTGAGTGTGCCATTTCCAGGCCGGGCGACGACAAAAGTTGCCACGGGTTCGCGTCGGTACAACTCGGTTATGGATGGCCGCAGCACGGGCATAATCACATAAGAGGCCCCGGGTCGATCCTCAGCGTTATCATGCGTCCCCCGAACTTGGAAGGGAAATACCATTTGATGGTATCCTTTATGGTCCCGACGTCGGTTCTTCTTCAAAATCCTGAGACGTCGATGGTGAAGGTCTACTTCCGACGGACCCCCAACGTCAGCGGTTATGAAGATGACCCTGGACCCGGACTGACCATATACGAAACGCCCCTCCATAACTACGAGCAGGTCGCCATCACCCGATACCCGCCTAGGCTGGGGGGCACCCCGACCGTGCATGAGTTCCCCAGGACCTTACCTCCCCCGGATCTGCCGGCTAGCGCCACCATCGCAGCTGGCATGGATGGCACACGATACGAAACCACCTCCCTCACCGCACGCCTCCAGGTGACATCCCCCGAACTGAACTCTCGTCTCGCAAACGGTTAGACCGCCCACTACCGCCCATTATCGCCGTGTACATACCTCATCACCATCAGGGGCAGCTTTACCGCGAGCCACTGCGACATAAATCCCATGAATGCGTCGCTCCCTCTGCCCATAGACAAACCAGAGCTATGCACATGGGAATCTCCCTTCCCCTTCTCCTTCCCCTTCTCCTTTCCCCTTCTCTCAGACGTGACCACAGCACACCTCATTACCAGCCCTGCGAGTCCTGACAGCAACTTCATCGAGCTTACCGTCGCTACCATCCGCCCAGGGGATCTCCGGGCAACCGCCCCTTCCCCATCATGGATCTTTCCCGTCCTCCTTTCCCCCCCTCTTCCCCACTCTTCTTCCCCCTTACCTTCTTCCCCACCTATGCCAATCTCCTGGTCCCTCCCCTACCTCCCCTGCATCGACGACCTTCCCATCATCGACATACAAAAAATTCGCTCCTCCCGCCCCTCATGGCGCCGCTTTAACCTCTGGCTCAGCGATCATACCTACACCCTTTCCAATTGGGAGTACGAACTCACGGAGGAGCAACGGGAATCCCTGCAAGAGGACTTGCTGAGCCCTGGAGAGCTGTCCTGTTTGCAATGGAAGAAGATAGTGAAGGGCATGATTTACGGGTTTGCGGCTGTAGGGAGGAGGCAGAATATTTTTGCTGTCTGTCTGGAAGGTGGTCAACAGAGGGTGGGGATGGTCTTCTTCGTGTCGTGTCTGGGGTTAGACGTGGCGAATCGGGGCGTGGTGCTTGATGGAGCGGTTCTCGTGCGGACGGCAGAGACGGGTGGGTTAGTGGATGGGTTGGAGAAGGCGTTGGACAATGCTGATGCTATAGCGCTGGCGGAGGCGGAGACATCGTGGACTGAAGCTGACCTGGACACGTCCCTTGATTACCTCGACACTACACCTGAAGGCATCCAGCTCTGGAAGGAAATCCTCCCAGCTTACGTCGAGCGGTGCCGAACGTGGGAGCACGACACTGAAAGGTGTGAGTACCTCCACCGCGCCGGTGCAACGGGGGTCGTCACCCCAATGGATATTGATGACGAGGAGTCCTCGGTCCTTTGTAGCTGTGGCAACGGACGACTCCCGGATAATGATAGCGTCCCGTCGAAGGTGTGGGAGAGAATCAAGAAGCATTTGGTGAGGGTGGCTATCTCTCCACCGTTTGGTTGTCCATTTGTCGAGGAACCGTACGTCCCGGAGGATAAAAACAATGTGAATAATCAGGCTCCGCCGCCGCCGCCGCCTCCTCCTCCTCCTAAAGTTGTGTGCAGGAATTGTAAACGAGAAAAGAGAAAGGATGGAGGGGAGTTGGATCATACTTGTCCCGTTTGCGGGGGGATGAAGTACTGTTCCAGGGGTTGCCAAAGGGCTGATGCACGGAAGCACAAGAAAGAGGAGTGTCCTGGTGGGAAGGGCAAAAAGAAGTGAAGACAAAGCAGGTTGTAGGGGAACACAACGTAGTAGTAAGCTTGTAACATAGAACATCAGCTCAAACTGTCCAAACGTGCTCCCCAACCCTATCTCCCCTTCTTGTCCTGCCATTCTTCCTTAACAAACGCGGCACATCGCTCCGCAATCATCACCACCGGTGCCATCGTATGCGCACTCGTAATCTTAGGAAACACGCTAGCATCTGCGATTCTCAAGTTCTCAACACCATGGAGCTTGAGCTTCTGGTCAACCACTCCTTCTCTTGGGTTGTTTGACATTCGGCAGGTGCAGGAGACGTGGAGGCTGGAGACGCAGACGCGGGARGCGTAGGCGTCTATTTCGTTGTCCGTGATTGCGCGCCAATTCGGTTTGTGAAAGTGCCCCTTTTTGGGTTCCCTCTTGGTGGACGTAGAAACAAATGGCTTTCCAGCTCCAGGCAAGAGATCCTTACCAGGCACAGGAACGGGCTCCTCATCCGCTGGCTTCTTCCTCCTCCGGATCCTCTGCAACAATCCCGTCTTGGGTTCGTAAAGGGCGTCCAAATACACCAAATCCATTCCCGGCGCAATCGTCAGTGGTGCCTCATGCGGGTACCCCGTGTTCGTAAACTCCTCCGCCAATCGCATTGTGAACCGCACCGCCTTCCTCATCGTCGCTCGATCTCTATCATCGCTCATCATCGGGTAACAGATCTTTGGATCAGCCAGCGGGTCATCAGACGTAAGTTCGATATGCCCCCTCGAATACGGTTGGATGAGCGTCGTGTACCACGTGAAGAGTGACTTGCCGGAGATGTTCACGGTCAGGCAATTGACGGGGTTGATCATGATCTCGACGTCCGGAATATTCTGAGGAAGAGAAACGTCCATGGTGTCTTGGTCAGAGTCGTCTCTGTGTGCAACGGTCAATGTATCCTCGTCAAGGGCTGTGGTGCGTACGAAGATACTTCGGGGAGTGGTTCCATTGGCGAGTACACCTTTGCCGAAGAAGAGGTAAAGGAGGAGGTGCCAGAGGAAGATGAAGGCGTTTTCTAGGCAGTGGAGGGTAAGTTTGCGTGGGAGCTCCGTGATGATGGGGATTGATGTATGGTCGGAGAGACCCTGTCCTACTGCTGAGAGGTCGTGGATGACTGGTATCCCGAGCGACTCGAGATGCTGGCGAGGCCCGATGCCACTTAGCATCAGGACCTGAGGCGTGCAGATGGTCCCACTGCAGACGATGACCTCCCTTCGCGCTTTGACCGTATACTCGCGGCCACCTTCTCGAACCCTTATACTCGTCACCCGTGTTCCATCCTTGCTAAAGAGGAGCCTCGAAGCTACCACTCCGGTACAGATCTTCAACCCCTTCCTCTCCATCACCGTCTCCCTCGGCAACCAAGCTTTGTACGCCGACGCTCTCTGACCCTTCCCATCAACAGTCTGATCCATCACAAAGCATCCTTGTGCGTTTGCACCTGGATCATTCACCCCCTCCCCCACCGGCAGCCCAACCCTCCTTGCCGTCTTCTCCACAAACGGTATACACCCAAGTTCGAACCCCGGCTTCCTAGGCTTGACCAAATCCTCGCTCTTCCTAAACCATGGTTCGACCCTATCCCAGCTCCAGTCCTCTAGTCCATAGTCTTCAGCCCACTGGTTGTATCCCCCTGCCCCACCTCTTGTCCATAACAAAGCATTGATTCGTGTCGCCCCGCCCAAGGCTTCGGCGGTCCAGAGCGCCGCTCGTCTGCCATTGGCAGCGGGGATCGGGTCGGAGTCGCGACGGACGGATTGGAGGAAGGGGAATTCGAAGTTCTGCGAGAGAAGAGGTATGCGAGAGAGGAAGTTGTCGTGTACACGGCCTTTTTCGAGGAGGAGGACGGAGACGTTGGGAGATTCGGAGAGGCGCGAGGCTAGGACGCAGCCTGCTGTGCCGCCTGTTGGAGGGGACGAATTAGCTGGGGCTGGCGCCTGGATGGGGGATGGGGAAGGAGAGGCGGGGCATGATGGGGAGGGGACTAACCGCCGACGATGATGTAGTCAAAGGTTTGATCGTGGATATCGGCCGCGTGTACTGTGGGGTAGGACGGCGCGAATGGCCACATCGTCGTGGTGGTTGAAGGCAACCGAGCGTCGAAGACAGGAGGTTGGAGACGGGAGAGCAAGCTTCTGTCCGAGCGTTTGGGCTAACTTCTGCTCAAAGCGCTGTATTACAGGCGGTGTTACGCTGTAGTGATGACGTGCGTCCCGCAGCCTCCCGTCCCGTCCCATCGAGGCTAATTTTCCCCCCACACATCACAAACACAAACACCGCAGCCTTGCATAAAAACACGCAAGGTAACCAACAAAAGAAGAGGTATCATTACTGTACTTATCTATCCCTTTTTCGAACCCATTTATCTATCCCAACTCCATTCCTTTTCCCATCAACGTCCATCTAGAACTTCCACCCGTTAGGACCGGCCCAAGTGCCCTTAACCATGGCATTGAAATACACCCAAGGGAAGAAATCCTTCTTCAAATGATAAAACGCTCGTCTGGGCGTTCCCTGATCCAAGGCACCACCAACAACCGGCAGTCCACCGAACGTCTCCTTCGGCACACCCGCATACTTGAACTCAGCCAACATGACCTTGCCATACTCCGTCACCAGCGGGCACGAAGTATACCCATCATACTCCAGCGCCGGCTCCTTGCCCTCCAGGCTCCTCAGCAGGTTGCCCACAAGAACGGGCGCCTCCGCAGTAATAGCCGCCGCAGTCTTGGAAGTAGGCAAGCTGGAAGCGTCACCAGCCGACCACACATTCTTGAACTTGGTGCTCTGCGTCGTAGCCTGGTTCACATCGACGAAACCAGCGGCATCGGCCACCGCGCTGTTCTTGACAAAGGCGTAGGGTCCCATCTTGGGGACGACGTGCAACAGGTCAAACTCGCGCGTAACCTTCTCCTCGCCCTTGGCGAACACCGCCTTGTTGCCGTTGACTTCCACAAGATCATGTGCAAACAGACCCTCCACTCCGCGCTCCTTTCGCAGCTCCTCTAGACGAGCAGCATACTTGGGCACACCGAACATGGTGGGCAAAGCAGTCGCGAAGGCGATCTGGATGGCGCCCGACGAGGGGTTAGAAGGGTTGTAAAGCCCCGCGCGCTTCCAGTGGTCCAGAGCCAGCCACATCGCCTTCTGCGGGGCGCCAGCGCACTTGATGACGCCAGCGGGCTGCGTGAAGATGGCCTGGCCGCGCTTGAGCTTTTCGATGGTGGGGAAGACCTTGCTCACTGTGTGAGCGCCGTAGATAGTCGACACGGGCGCGCTAGGGTCAGCGAGCGCTTCAGGCAGGCCCTTAATCTTGTCGTAGGTGATCTCGATACCGGGAACGACGATCAAGTGCTCGTAACCGATTTTGTCGCCGTTGGCCAGAGTGACGGAGTCGGTCTCGGGGGAGAGCTGAGAAACAGCCTGGTTGTAGAACTTGAGCTTGGGGTCGATGAGGGAAGCCTCGTCGCGGCGGAGAGAGAGGGCGTCCTTGAGCCCGCCGCCTACGAGCGTCCAGCCGGGCTGGTAGTGGTGGTACTGAGCCGGGTCGATGACGGCGATCTCCTCGGGCGAGAACTTGCCGGTGCGCAGGAGCTGGTGCGAGATGGAGAGGCCGGCGGCACCGCCGCCTACTACGACGATGCGGTGCGAGCGGGAGGTGCCGGTGACGGGGGCGGCGGAGGCGAAGCCCCGGCGGAGGAGAGGGACGGCAACGACAGCGGCATAGCGGCCGGCGCTACGGGAGGCGGCGGTCATGGCCGTCTTGGTGATGAGTGAGCCGCTCATCTTGAAACTATATCCGCTATCGGAGATGAGCTGATGTGATGTGAATTGTGCGTTGGTGTTTTGAGTGAAAACGAGTGTCGTGATACGACAGTCAGTTAGTGAGTGAACCCAAGAAAAAGACCAGACCAGATGAAAATGTCAAAACGAATGTGTGAGATGATTTTGTAACAAATCTCAAACTAAGCGCGATCACCTCATCGTCGACCACTCATCTTGCTGAGTCAACATCCCGGCCCATGCCCGATAGCCGCCGAGTGGGTCTCATTTGACGGATTCCGGGGCCGGTTGTCGGCGGTTGCACAATTTGCCATGGAGCCCCGGTCGACGGCGATTAGAGTGTGGGAGCACGGACCATCTTCCAAAAACATCATCCCACTTGATAGCTGTAGGGCGGCCCGTTCAGGTCATTCCAAGTCACATGTACCCCTTGACGACCACCTCATCGATGATTGATAACTGGGTGGCGTTCATCTCCGAGCCATAGACCCGGCCCGGCCGCGGGACTCGGTCGCGATGTGTGTGATATATCTGTCCGTGAGATTCGTGGTGTTTGAGGCGATGTCAAGCAACTGTTCTTGATCCTGTAACAACACCAATTTCAGATATTTCGACCATCACAACTTGAATCTCACCATGATATCTCTACAACCCTACCTCGCGGAAGTCTGCCAGACAATCACCGGGCTCTTGACTAGCAGCACCTACACTCCCTGTCTCTATCACATCCGACATTTGACAACAGTTCCACGAGTTCCCAGGAGTGCATCACAAATCGCCACAACAAGATTACTCAGTTCAACATCTTCAACCTCACCAACCCACAGGAGAACAGTTCACCAATCCCATCGGCCTCGCTCATCACCAGCACAAGCAAAAAGGGTATACCTCCATCGCATAAATCCCCTCCAACAACCCTCGACTTCCCGCCTCTACAGCACCGCGCCACCAGAACCATCAATAACCCCCATCTTCGAGCCCCAAACCTGCACATTCCAATACCTCCTCGCCGACCCCCTCACCCTCCTTGCCGCCATCATCGACCCCGTTCTCGACTACTCGCCCCTCGATAACTCCATTTCCACCACCTCCGCCGACGCCCTTCTTTCCCTCATTGCCTCAAAAGGCTACAAAATCGCTTGGATCCTCGAAACGCACGCCCACGCCGATCACTTATCTGCTTCTTCCTACTTACAGAAACGGTTAACAGAATTGCAGGGAGAAGAGCATAAACCCCCCATCGGCATCGGCAAACGGATCGGTACGGTGCAGAGTTTGTTTAGCAAGAGGTACGGGGTACCGGAGAAGGAAGTGAAGGAGGTGTTTGGGTACCTGTATGATGACAACGAAGTGTTTCGGATCGGGAATTTGGAAGCGAAAGCTATTCATCTTCCCGGACACACGCCGGATCATCTGGGGTATAAAATTGGGGATAATGTGTTCTGCGGTGATTTGCTGTTTAACGCGGACATAGGCACCGCGAGGTGTGATTTCCCTGGCGGGAGTGCTCATGATTTGTACCACTCCGGTCGGAAGTTACTGCAAAGTCTGCCGGATGCAGCCAAGATCTGGACGGGGCATGATTATCCCCCTGAAGACAGGAAGGAGCCGGTGCCGTGTTTGACGGTTAAGGAGCACAGGGAGATGAATAAGCATTTGAGGGATGGAATCACGGAGGAGGAGTTTGTGAAAGCCAGACAGGAGAGGGATCGGAACTTGGCGGCGCCGAGGCTGTTACATCAGAGTTTGCAGGTGAATATCCGGGCGGGCAAGCTGCCGGGGGAGAATGAGAGTGGGTTGAGGTTGTTGCATTTGCCGATCACGGTCAAGACGGACGAGAAGTGGTGATTTGGACGATCTGGTAGGAAGAGGTAGCTGAGAAGGAGGAGGGGAAAGGAAAGGAGAGGCGTCTTGCATACACTTCACTAATACAATCCCACCTTCAAGTCTGTTCACCGCGGTTGATACAGCTCGTCATGTCCTAGGTGTTCTTGAGCCAAGTTTAGGTATGCCCTAAACTCTATACCACGCCTAATCTTAATTTCTACATGTCAAAGCACTTCTTAATTCTGTGTTTTTGCTCAATGCTTTGGCATTTCAATTTGTCTCTGTGGCCTTTCGGGAGTTTTGCAAGGCCTTGTTCGGGTTCGAAGCGTTGGACTCAAGTATTGCGTTTGCTTTCACGATGGGATAAGATAGTGAGATCATTATGAGATAAACTGAGGTCTGTGGATGAGATAGTGGTTGTACAGATTAGGTACCTAGTACTCTAACTGCAGCGGCCAGCGCCTCCAGAGTTAAGTAGAAACTACTTCTACGGTACTCCGTGATGATGGCTTGCCTTGCAAGCACATTGTCCTAATATTGGGGCTTCTGATGATCGATGTGACAGCATGTGGCATGGATTCTGACTTAGAGGCGTTCAGCCATTATCYAGCAGATGTGCCCATGCCCATCACCCCATGCCTACTGAGTGCTCAAGACCTCAGACACCTGTCCGCTGCGCTGGGACGACGATGAGTATCAGAGTCCATTGGGGACTTATAACCCATGACCGTCACAGCCGAAGTCCAAGTCAGTCACGCCCAAGACAGGCGCAGTCTCGGACTGCACCGTCAAGGCAAGACTACCTGCTGTCAAGGCAGGAACAGACTTCAGCCAAACATGTAGAGATTAGGTAGCAGACCCCGGAGGAGTCAGTCTTCTTCCGAACAATCATCACATCAATGGTCATCAAGTCAGACATCACTTCGCAGTGCCTGTGTCTGTCGTCCAACAATGAGGCGCCCGAACGAGATTCGGGCTGTCGAGTTCCAGTGACGTGCGAGTACGAACTATCGTGCTACCTGCAAACAAAGACGCGAGACCAAAAAAAAGGAGTAAACCAAGAAAACAGCTAGCAAGTCGGTAAAAGCTAGCGAAAGAGATGACCGCGACAGGGCACCGGCTCCACGGGAGAACAGATGAACCACTTCACGTGCTGACCATACCACTAGGTACCATCACACAAACCCTCATCACTCTATTTAATCATCTGTCCTCCTCCACCTCCACCTCAAAGTCATACCTCTCCGGCGCCAACGGATCAACCCCCAACGCACACGATACCACCTCCAGCTCATGCTGCTCAATCCACTTCAATCGATCCTGCAGCCTCCGATACGTTCTTTCGTAGAGATGATAATCCTCGTACCAAATCCGGAACCACGAGGTCATCACGGAGCTCATGACCTCTTCGTTGGAGCGACTATCCAAGATAGTCTGGCGCACGGGTCGCAAGCCTTGATACATGTGCTCGACAAAGATCGTGAAGCGGGTGTACCGCCGGGAGAGCTCATCGAGCTGGTGTGTAGTGAGGAAGGGCACAGCGCGGATATCACCTCCTTGAATGGGAAAGTCGGAGACAATCGGCCTGCCGTACTCGGCCCTGTAGTTGGCGAAGTGTCCAAAGGGAAGACCGAAGTCATCGCGGAGCTTGTCCCACCCGAAGAGGACTTGGAACTGAGCCCTGTCGAGGGCATCAAGCATCAGCGACCTCGCGAAGGCTACCAGATGCCGTCTGAACGCTGCCATGCCATGCTCCCTCAAAAAGCACCGATTACACCTGGGCTCCCTCAGCTCTCCCAATTCGGCATCCTGCACCAAATATCTGTCTATCTCCCTCGTCTCCCTCACCGGCAAATGCGCCGCCTGGTACGCCGCGATAGGCAAACGAAACTGTGACGCATCTTGCCATTTGGCGCAACCGCCGCAGCGAATGGTGCGCATTGTCGATGGGTACGCCTTATTTTGCTGGTTGCTGAATTGGGTGAAGCGGCGGCCCGTTTCAGCAAGAGGGATAGGGTGAAACAAGGTTGGGAAGCATCTGTCAAAAAGATTGTAGAAAAGCAACTTGCGCCCGGTGGCCGCTGGTAAAGGGGGGATGACCCGCCCTCGGTTGTTGGCCGGGTTAAGACGGCGCCAGTCGCCCCGGAGAAAGCGGCATTCGTTGCAACGACGGTTGTGTCGACGGAAGCCGCAAATTAGGAGCTCGGCGTCAGAGGCAATCCGGTCGTTAGCAGCAAGAGTGTCGGCCTCTTCGTCCGCGGCCCAGAGGAACTGGTTGACTCCGTTAGGATGCGACATTTCTTCCCATGGGTGGGTGGCCTTATGATGCCGCCTCCGGACATCGGCAAGTGACTCAAGTTCATCTCGAGCACGGGTGTGGACTCGGTGCTGGATGATCCTGGCTCTCACGCGGTCATCCCATCCGTCGAGGTACCACCATTCGGCCAGGCGATTGGCCTCTTTGCTGCCGGGAGGGGGCTTGCGAAGGTCGAGCCGCAGGATGTTGTGGTTATCGAACATGGTGTGCGGCAGGAGCTTGAGGCAGCCTCCGCAAGCGTACTTGTTGGACTGCCAGTCCTTGGAGCCCATGGGAGGAGAGACTTGGACTGTCCTGCTTCTGATGAGCGGCACGATGCCGCCATATTCTGGAATCAGCTCAAGGGTGAGCAGGCGCTGGAGGAGGTTGGCGCGTGTCGGCCGGATCGTGGCTCGCAGAGCCTGGCAGGTCTGGGCCAAGTTGATCAATGAGATGGGATCAACGTATCCCAGGATGATGAGGAGAATGTCCAACGGGACTTTATGCAATGGGATGACTGGCATCTTTTGGTGACGGCTCGAGGTGGACTGAAATTCGAGGACGTAGGGTGTGGTATGGCGAGATGGCTGACGAGTTGTGTGGTTACCTCATATGCAGTCGAAGTGAGGAGAAAGTGTAATGAAGGCAGAGGTTGACGCGTCAAGTAAGATGGCCAAATCTGACGGCAGGCAATCTCAAATCGAGTGGGTATTTGTCCAGCCAAACGATCACGGTGTGTTGTAGAAGTGAGGGTCGATAGAGAAGGGCGGGGTGAAATGGCGGAAGGAGAATTTTGTGATGAGGTGAAATGAGATGCGGGTTAAAAGAAAGGAAAGAAGCCAGGAATTAAGAGCGAGACGAAATGCGACTGTCGATGTCTCAAATGGAAGGAACGTCGACTGATGAAGTTGAAGGAAAACGTCGTACGACTTGACGAAGCGACAACCAGAACAGTGGGGCATGCATCGCGCGAGGTACCCGCCGTATCTTATCTTAAAAGACCCGCTCGTGACAAGGTACGTGACTACCCGCAACGTCACCACCCTCTCTCACCAGTACTTCACTCTGTCCTAAACAACCACAGTCACAAGAAACCAAAAGATGTCACGAACAGCAAACCTTAATTAAGTTCCAAAAAGAAATCTGATATCCAAAATCATAAGTACACTAACTGTCCACTATCTCAAATCCCTCGATAAAAACTACACCCCCTCCCTTTGTTAGCTTGCATGATCATAAATCCCTGTACTTCAACGGAATAAAGCGTCTTTGCTGCCGGCGCAACTCCCAGAGTGTGAGATGATGTTGGGGTAATCAATGCTTACCACAAACTAAACAAACCACCCCCCTCTCCAACTCCTTATCCGCCTTCTGCTGAACAGTGATAGTCCTGACCCCATTCGGACACTTGTTGACATAGTCATCTTCAAACTCGATACCCAGCTCTTGCGCCGTGGCGCAAAGAGTCTTTTCGTCGGGGATCGGCTTGGCGGAGCCGCAGGTGCGGCAGATGGCGGGAGTGAAGGGGATTTGGAAGCACATTTTTGCTGTGGGTGGTGGGTGGTGATACTCTGTGGCTGAGCACTGAGTACCTGTTGTTCGTAAGTGAAGCTAAATATGTTCTGGTTTGTGTGTGGTTGTGACTGTGAGTGTGATCTGATGGGGTGAGGTAGAAGACATGGACTTCATCTTTGGTCCGGTGTGTATTCTGCATTTATCTTTTCGCAAGGTCAGGATGCTTTTAGATATTCAGAAAATTTGGGTTTTGTTTCGAAACAATACCCTTGTGTTGCTGTTGGTGTTCGCCGAGCGGAACTGTTATGTCGACACAATGGCCTTGTCTCGATGAACCGTGTTGTGGGGCGAAACATATCGGACAAAGAAAACAAGGAAGATAAAGTCTCGGAACAGACGAACAACCACGGTGACTGTACTTTGCTTTAGTGTGTCTATTTGGTCAAGACAGACAAGAAAGATCGAGAATGTAATGGTGAAACAAGGAACGTCCAACCTGAACAAATGTCAACGAGTACGTGCTTCCACGACAGATCACATCTCGATGCCACGCCGCGCCGCGCCGCGCCGTGCCTGCCGCTTCCGCTCACCGCACCCACCGGCACCGGCACCATCAAACATCATCTCTCCCGTCTGGTCCCAATGGTTCCCCAGGGGGATCTTACAACCCGTTGTCCCAACCCCATTTGCAACGTTGGTTGGCCGAGTGGACTTGGGGTTGCACACCGCTTCCCCACCACCACTCACAAGGCCATGGGTTCGATTCCCATGGTGGCGGCTGTTTTCACTCGACATGGGCTCAGGCCCAGTACTTCTAGATTCTCTAGGGTACACGAGGGATCCGTCCGCTCAAACCGTCTTCCTACGCCACCGTAGTGAACAGCTGTGAGCCTCTGGGGTGTTGGTACTCGGTGGGGTGGTACCCCTAGGTTATCAATCTGGCCAGCCAACTTCTTTTTTTTCCTGTTTTCCTGTTTTCTGCCTCAATTTCCCCTTGACATTTTTGCCTAGGTATTCATCATCCGTCTGTCAGGATCTGTCAATAACAGACCATCCAGAGTTCAGTTCCTACTGATAGAGGTAGGTAGAACCGTGCCATCCTTAATACTCTCACACCACTCGCTATCGTCACTAGCATCCATGAACCCCTACTCTTTCTCTTCATCCCCGCTCTTCCACACCCCACCAACCGCGCTGTACCTCTCCGGTCCGCCCTCAAGTTCGGGCTCTACATTGACGTTGAGCTTGCTACCGCAAGCAACCTGTATTATCTCCTTGGCAGCCTCCAGCTCAGTAATGTTGCACGTTGTCGGCACTCCCTCGGAGTAATTGCACACGTAGGCTTTGACGCTGCCAAAGGTCCAGGAGGCTTTGGAGCGCGGCAGGAGGGATAAGTGCTCGTGACTTTGGGAGGTGGCATGCAGTCTTGAACTGTCATTCCACACGTCCCTGAGCCCGAAAATATAAGTAAAACTGTTATATTGACACCAAATTCCCAGCATTGCCGAAGCGGAAAGGAGGTCGTAAGCCCGTTCTGTCTCGTTCCAAGCCCATGATGAGCTCAAATGGTCAGATGCCAAGGGACACCAGATCTTGCCCTTGGGACAGGGCCAGAGCTGGCGCGCAGGCTGTGCTTATGTGTTGACTCCTTGGTGTTGGGTGGTTGCGGAGTTTCCGGGGGAGTTGCCGGGGTAGCGAGGGTTGAGAGGGCGCGGGCCATCACCAGGGGGAGCAGGATCAGGATGTTGAAGAACAGGAGAATAACCAGGCGCATGATTGCTGATGTGTCTGGGCTCTGGGACTGGAGATAGGTTAGCGCAAGGCGGCTCAGAGTTAGAGAGTGGTTCCTCACCAGTTTCCCTGGAGAATTGGTAACTGTTCTGTTTGTAAGTGGGGAAAGGATGACTACTTCAATGATGATGAGGAAAGATACCTTAAAAGGGGGAGCACTTGCCTTTATATCCAGAGACCACCGAATTATCATCAACGAAACGTTTCATGTCTGAGTCTTACCATGCAATTTTTAGCAAAGAAGCCTTTCCGGGAGAAAGAGCACCCAGCCCTACGCGAAGGACATGGTGCTGGGTACTTTCTGTCAGCAAAGGGTACTACCACCATGCGCTTTGCTGTCCATTACATCCACGCCTGTGTCTGGTATAACATCTTGTGAGTTGTTGTTGCGATGTTTGCCCTTTTTCTGCACGGCTCTCGTCATCTTGTATCGCTCAAGCACGTTTGATGTAGGGTAACATCGTGACTGGGAGTTCTTCATGTCACATTTGTGCCCTCCCTTCTTTTTCTGGCGGAACGAAGTGCCGACTCGCATGCCTTTTTCGTGACCACGATTAATACTTTGCGGAGGGAAGGGTCAGACACGGCAGGATGGACGAGCGGAAGGCTATGCGAAGGCCAGCTCAAATTATGAAAGGAAAGACGCGAAGTAGTTGTTTCAATAAAGGTATCATAACAGAAAAGGGCGAATGGGAGACGACTCGAGTGACGATAGTAAGTCCCCGTTGCTCTTGATGAAATCGGTGAACAACTGAAGAGGGAAGAAGAGGAGACGGGAGCCGGCGGCACAAAATGACGAACGGGCAGATTTGCTCGGCACCGAAAAGCTTTCCGTTTACAAAAATCAATGTCGCGCTTGCTGGTTTTCTGAAATTGATTAGAGAAGTAGCAGGCATCGGCGAGGGCAGGAGTGACGGCATCATGGCGGGTTAGGGTTCACGATCCTTTAGGCCACCACATGTAGAATTTGGTCGACGACTGGACAGAGCTTGAAGTCGAGATCTTTTGTATGCTTCAACTGATCAGCGTGAGATATGGCGTGTGCCCAGGATTATTTCGGGCCAAGGCGGCGATCATCAGTTGACGTGTAACGTGATAACCCCGAGCAAACAAGGTGAAGATCGCGATTTCGTTGTCAAAGAGAAGTCAAGGCCTAATGGTTCAAGAATTGATTATTGATGTTTATAAATCGCGCGGGTGATCTCCTTACACAGGAGAGGCCATCCAGTACAGTTCACATTATTGTCGAAACGAAAGACGTCTTCAAATGGAGGAGTGTCTCAGATGTGTCGATGCAGTCGTTGCAATGTCGCGGAACGCATTGAGTCAGTACGCTATCGATCGTAATCCTCATCCCGGCCGTAACTAACAGAAACCTATAGTTTTCTGCGGGACTGTTGTTAAGAACTGTTACAGGTAGAGCCTCCGCTGTTAGGGCTCGCCACCTGCCGGTAATGGTGGGGTGATGGCTGCATAAAGGGACCTGAAGCGGGGTCATTCGGAGGTCCACAGGGGGTCTTTTAGCGCCCTAAGAGGCTGAAATGGTGGGACTGCACAGCGTTCTGGAATGTCAATGTCGACAACCGATGACATCATAGCGTCTGACGCAAGCCCAGGCCGTGTATTGTCTGGACTGTGACCAATCACGAGCGGCGTAACGTCATGGCCAGGGCAGAAATCCGACGTCTTGCTTTCTCTTTTCGTCACTGCCAGATCCCAGCATTGTCTGGTTTATCATTGCTTGGACACGGTGGTTTCTCGGCATACCTACCTATCAAGCCACATTCTGGACATCAGCAGAGACAGAATGCAATCATGCTGATGCCCTCGTTTGTCTCTCCTTTTCCTACTTTATTTCAACTACTACGCGATCGATAGATCTCTTTCCTCTTCCCTTCCATTTAGTCTTTCCATCTATCCACGCTGATCAACCAACCTACCTGTACATACCCACCTACCTACCTCTACCCTCCAACACCATACGCACTCGACATATCGGAACGGCCGACACCGAGAACCTCCGATGGCCGACAAAGCATCGTCCTATGAGCTCGAAAGGAAGGAGGATATGCCCAGTGCCTCCCCAGTCTCGGGGCAACTAGAGGGAGAAACACTTGAAACAACCACGCGACACGGTCATCACGGCCACAGACACCATCATGGTCACACGAACGGTATTGCCCCCCCGGGGCACACGCAACCCCATTCCTCCGCCTCCTCCGCGACAGCTGTCAACATGCCCGCTGGCATCGGCAACATCCCTCTCGACACCGTCCCGACACTAGACGACACCCCCGGCCTCCCCCGCCTAAAGTACAACATGATGGATTACAAATGGAAGCTCATCATCGTCTCCTCCCTGCTCGTCATCGAGTCCTCCCTGCTACCCATCGCCCTATTCTACGGCCTCTGGTACGGCACTGACCTCCGCCACGGAATCGTCTTTGCGATCATCACCGCCTTCTTCGGTCTAGTAACCGGCATCGAATTCGGTCTTCGCTCTTTAAAACTCATTCTCCCGCGCGACGAATACCGCCCATTGGGCACCGACCCCGTCAAAGACCGGTGGAAATTCGACTTCACCCACATGACGCTTTCGTTTGGGTACACGTATATGACGGGCATTCTCATCGGTGCCTCGATTCCTCACGAGCCGATCGTCAAACCGCTGGCGATGCCAGTGCCGCTGTTTTTCATACAGATGGGACTGCAATTGTTGTGGACGGGGTGGGCGAACAAGAAACACAAAAAGGCGCCGTGTAGGATTAGTTCGGTACCCAAGGGGGGCAGGGTGCCTCCGTTGGTGCTGACGATTGTGGAGGATATTGTGGCGGTGGATGGGGCCGGCGGGAAGGAGTATAGGAGGGCGATCAACGCCAGGTATGAAGTTAGCAAGAGGTTTAGGGAGATGATTGCGAGGCAGAATTGGTTTTGGGGAGTAGGAGCGCTGGTGGATGGCGTGGCTACGATGATTGTCATTTGGACGATACCGCAGGAGATTGCGTATGGTGTTGGTATGTTCTATCCCCGTTCCCTGTTAAATTGTTGATGGCAAATAGGGTGCTAACGTTTGCTGTCAACAGCTTGGGCGAGTCCCCTTATCTTCTCGGTCATATGGACCGTCATCACCGTCATCTGGGTCAGACGGGATCTACGACGAGAAAAGGCAGAATGGCGAGCCAACGCTGAGCCGTCATTGGCCAACGCAGGGACAGCCACACAGGAGATGCAAGAGCGGAGTGCTGTCTAAAGTCAGGGTTGGGAATAAAAAAATTACGAAGAGTTTTGTTCTTTGCAGGTCAGCGAACACGGGTTGGATGGTTCAGATTCTTTTCGCGTTTTCTTTCTGTTTCGAGGCAATATACCCACGCATATTTTGACGAATTAAATCGGTTTCTTTGGCTTGATCTGCACTTGGTAGCTGTCGTCTGCATCTAACCGCCAAGCCCTTGATGCCCAAGGCCAACTTCAGGTCTCCTGCGCGAGGCCGACCGTGTTGCCGCCATGCCTCACCCGTCGTTTGCAACCCGGTGTGGCAGTCGCAACCGACACTACCAAGGAAGTTTTCTGTATTTAAGCCAGGCCAGGCGGGGCATTCCCACTCCTCGATTCTTCCAGACAAGCGACAATTTACCATCGCCTCCGGCTTCTCTGTATTACCTGGCGTCCAGGGAATTCCTGACACCAATCAGTTTCCCGGTGTTTTCCTCCAAATCATAGGCCTTCTTTCCTATTCTTTTCTCTGCTGCTTGAAAGTACCTGACAACCGCATGGTTCGGTCTTTGGAGATTTCCATCGACCCGCAATTTGCCGACCGAGCGACAAGCTTAAGGTATACCCCTAAGTCAAATCGCCGGATATTGCGCACTATTGAACACTCTTTTACTAACTGGCCATTCTCTGAAAGCCCTCTCCACCCAATCGAGCCACTTCCAGTACCTTGACAGGACGTGAATATGGACTATCCACATTCCGAACCTTCCTCTCCTTACAACTTCGGTCTCGGCTCTGACTTCGAGATCGCCCTTATCCTACCCTTTCTCTACTTCTTCTCATCAGTCCTTCCTCACATCTATCCCCCCTCGGAATTGGCTCCGAAAGCCCCAAGCCTAACAGGAACCGCCTTTCCCGACACCTGCAGTCTCACTCAGCACGACGAACATCTCGCCTCAATCGACCAACGCCGTAACACAACTGTGGAGCAGGCAGCTATATCCCTGATCTTCATCCTTATAATATGTGTCGCCTCTCACTACCATGGGTTCAAGCGGGACAATTCCTGGGACATCTATTCTGGCGATGCCTCCCCTGCCGCCCTTCTCAAGTACTGGCTCTACGGTGAGCACCCGGTCACGCCGCCGGATGATTACCGCCTCACCAAACACCGCGAGGCGATGCGGCTGCTTTTTCTGGTCGTCATCTCGGCGTTGTTCTGTCCCGTTGCACACTTTGTGTAGGCGCGGAGAGGAACCATTTGCCTCTGGGCTCGAGAATTGGGATTTGCCCCTGTCATACGTCGGAAAATTAACGATTCCGGTCATGTTCGTCTTCTACCGGTACGGCGCGATGCGGGGAGTGCAAGCAATGATATTACTTTCGCGTATCACTGGGCCGTGCGTGATCACGGCGGCGGCCACCAAAGCGTTAGCGTTCGCAACTTTTGGGAGGAGGTATGGCGTGGTGGATATTTGGGATAGGAGGGTTGAGAGGTGGGTGGAGGCTTGGGAAAAGGAGAAATTCAAAGCAGAGACGGCTGAGTGGGAGATTGTGCGGGAAAGGGTGGATCCGGATCTGGGGAAGTACCTGTGGCAGGTTCGGGATGAGGAGGAAATAGGGGAGAGGAATAAGGAGTTGTTGGTTTGGCGGAGGGGGATGAAGGAGGGGAGGGGGTATGGACCTGATTATTGGTTGCCGAGGGAAAGAGAAGATACGAATGTGAGGCAGAGGCCCTTCAAGTATTCGGAGTTGCGGAGGAGAACGCGAATGACCTTATCTTGATGTAAGCCGATGATTTGGCCGGAAATCAACAAGAAGGGTTCGTTCAAGGTCCTCGGTGTGTCATTCTCCGCACAATTTGCACAAAAATGATGGTCTCCACTGGCGCTCGCTGCACAAAATAGCATTCTGACCAATCACGGTCTAGATACGTCAGTTATTCCGAGCCCATGCATTCTCCACGCTGTTATCAAAACGAAGAAGTTGCATCCGACAATCTGCAGCACTGAAGGATTGCGATTCCCAGAGGATTCTGAACCGTTACCCACCATCTCTGTGGATTGTAGGTATCTTTGCCCAATCTGTTCCAGAAATGATTTTGGGATGTTCGATTGGCCCACAGAAATAAAAAAGACCTCTTGGGTCGTGAATCCGAGCTAACCCCCCGCCGCGCCGGGGAGCACTCCGAGCGGCTCAACACCTTCTTGGGGCGCTTCATGATTTTATCTACCTACCTAGAGACGGGAAAGACCAAGAAGCTTCACGCCGAGATCTAAAACTGTTTCCAGTTCCCGAAACAACTTTATTCCTGAAGAAGACCCCATTTCTTCAACCGCCCTCCACAGTCATGAAACGGGAATCGATACCCCAAGATTTGGAATGGCCGTCCATGAAAAGAGCATCACGTTGTCAATCTCCCAAAGAACTCCACGGCCAAGTACTGCCCAGCCTCACAGCACCGCCCAGCCTCGCTATAATGAAGAAATTCTCCGCTTACCCGCCCATTCCTTCAGCGCTCAGGTAACAGGGAAGGAGACAGGGCCATGATTTGGGTACGGTGACACCTGAAACGCCCTCGACTTCCGGAAGCGGCAGTCGGGAACGATGAGGATGCAATTCGAGTGAACCGAAGCCTTCCGTTGGTAGGATCGTGCATGAGAGCGTCGTACTGGACCGTTGTAAGGACGCGGGAACGTGGCACGGCAGACGGAGAGGATGAGGATGAGAGTTGCATGATGGGTGCAACGGTCGAAGGATGATAAGAAGTGTGGTCCGGGGAGTTGGGGGTCGAATTGCTTCTTCTTGTTTCGTCGTCTATCTTGCGATTTTAGAGATCGGCTTTCTGGCTAGGATCTTTGACCATTTCCTACGCGCATTCTGACCAGAACCGAGAACAGAAGAAATTTCAGGACTAAACATCAGGAGCAAGAAGGACAATATCAAAAATGGCAGCGGCAACGGCAGCGGCAGTAGAACCGATCCAAGCCGTAAGTTTCGTCGGCTCATAGTTCCCCCGAGACGACCAAAAGCATTAACGCTGCGGTTCGTAAAAGGATCATGATGTGGTTGGCGATCTCAACGTCGACGACAGTGAGTCCATCAGAGATGTTGAGACTCTCTACGGATCAACGCAATCTGTCACCGCCAGCATCTACGAATACCGTGACGTCCATGGTCGTCTATATCAAGCATCCAAGACAACAGAGTACATCTTCCCGGTAGACGAACAACACCTCCAAGGCTACGACCTAGCGTGCGTTCCTCCCCTCCACATCTTCCACTTCCGCAAACTAACATCGCCCAGTCACGAATACATGCTCATCCTCTTCTCCAACAAACTCTACCTCGCGCCCATCTCCAACCCCCAAACCATTCTCGACATCGGCACCGGCACCGGCAACTGGGCCATCGACATCGCCACCGAGTTCCCTTCGGCCTCCGTAATTGGCACCGACATCTCCGCCGTACAGCCCACCTTCGCGCCACCCAATGTCTCCTTCCAGATCGACGACGCCCAGCTCGATTGGACTTTCCAGCCCAACCACTTCAACTTCATCCACTGCCGCTTTCTCTACGGCGGCATTGACGACTGGGCCAAGCTCTATCGGCAGGCCTACACGCACCTGAAACCAGGCGGCTGGTTCCAAGACGTCGAATTCGACATCGAGACCTTATCTGAGAACCCAAAGGTCCAGAATGATCAGGACCACGTCTTCAAAACGTGGTGTCAACTCTTCTGGGCTGTTGGGGACAAGACAGGTCGTACTATGCGGATTGGGAGGGATGGGACAATGGAACAGTTGATGAAAGAGCAGGGGTTCACGGAGGTGGTATACATGAGTTACAAAGTGCCGATTGGGGCGTGGGCGAAGGATAGGAAGCTGAAGCAAGTGGGTTTGCTGAATTGGCATTACATTGATCAGAGCTTGGACGGGTTTGCCGTGTATCCGATGGGACAAGTGCTGGGGTGGAGCAGAGAGGAGGTGAGCGAGTTGGTGAATAGGATGAGGAGAGCGATTAGGGACGTGAGGAGCTTGAGTTATTATACGGTGAAGGTGGTTTATGGGAGGAAACCGGAAGTGGGGCGGTGAATTGAGGATTCAGATGGATGTAATAGATGAGACAAGATTACCGACAAAACCGAGAGATCCTTCCTTACGATCCTGTAGTCAATAAGATGGAAGCTCTTTCCTTAATCACATACAACCTTCGATAGAAATTCTGTCTACATCCACATACTGCAAAAACTCCGAGGCAGGAGGGATGGGATCGAATGGGGGAGGCCGAACACCCCACCGAGTTTCACATCTCCGGGCCGAGAATTCTAGTCGGGGAAGGAGCGATATGTCGATCGAATCCTCCACCAATTCTTTGTCTCGGTGCTACCTGCCATCCGATCCAGAACTCTCTGTTTGGTTGCCTGCCCGCCTGGGTCCCTACAGGTCGTCCATTCACTCCCGTCTGCAGTGCTGCCTGAGGTTAAGTTTTCAACTGACTATAATTTCTGCGCTGGCTTCAGTCCCTTCTTGTTCCCGTCCTCACCTCTCGTCGTTCTCCTCCAAGGCACCATCCATTTTCGCGGACCTTCGCGATCGAACCCCCCAACATGGAGCACCACCAGACACTCGCCCCCCTCTTGATTATTTCACTGGTATGTAAGCGCCATCCTTATATCGAATGCATCTTCGTCAGTGTTTGGTTATGAGAAAACTTGTCCGCACTCCCTGCCAAGTCAAACCTGAGCACGCTCTAGATCCCCAGGGTTAGGGTCCCAGGCAGCCTATGACAGGCCATGACACCCGAATGATCGAAACATTGCACATGCCCTGCATCAACACTCTATATTGCCGCTACGCCTTATATTATCGCCCTATAAACAATATCGTGAGAGAGACGACACCTCAGCAGCTAGCCAGGGCGGCGAAGTGGGTCACCAAATATCTAAACAAAGAAGGTGAATAACACTTTCAAGGACCGAAAGACTGCACTGTTGATTCAATAGTGTTGAGTTTACGACACCAGGAATCACGACACTAGGAAACTTACAACTCCAAGAAAAGCATCACGACTTTTTGACTAGGTCCGGAGGGATGTTTCGAATATTTGAGAGACCCCAGAGTACTATACAAAAGCGCTGTATTTATACGACAGCTGTCATATGGCGTCTTAGAGTGCGCTCGGGTTTGACTTGGAGTGCGGACAGTTTTTCTTTTGGTCATACAGGAAACAGCAGTACTAATCCCAATCCTTCTACTTCCAGCGATTTAGTGACCATTCCCGTCCAGTTGCACCACAAGAATACTCCAGTCGCTGCCATGGCGGAACACAATACGCCTCGCCAAATCATTGAGAACGAGTACGTTCGCAGATTGCGCGGGGATTTTCGGAGGGTCGGGCGCGAACTACCCCCTCCTGAAGACTTGGTGTCAGACTTCATGAAAGAACCGAACCAAGTAACGACGCCCGCGTGTATCCCGTCCCCCCTGCAGCCAACATCACGACCTGTTCCTCAGTCTCCAGATTCCGACGACTCTGACAATTTCGACGAGGAGACTGGTATATCGACACCCACAGGGGAAGAAGAGCAACAGGGAAGGAAATCGAATGGGTGGCAACGTGAAATAACCATTGCCATTCAACAGCGCACCGAGGATTCGGAGAAGGAGAAGTCGAGATCGGTGTCGGCCCCGCAACAGCAGAGAATTATATCGTTCAAGGACGCACTCGAGGTACCCTTGCAAGCAAAGGGATCAAAAGCGGCAGACGTTGCATCCTCCGGTACCACACTGATGCAGTTATTCTACGACAAGATTGTCATGGCTCAGACAACAACGTGGGAAAACACCGAAAAAGGACTCGCAGCTCACCCTGATATTACGTTTGAAAAGATCATGGAGAGCACCGATGACCCGTCCGTACGGAGCACGTCTATCCAGGAACGAGTTATTGCGTCCGAAGTGACCGCGAAGCCCACTCTTACAACAACCGCAAATCCTCGTCACAGACCCAGGTTCTATGCTGTTCTCGGTGGACCAGGTTCGGGAAAATCCACCATCTGCGCTTCATGGGCCACAGTCGACAGCAGCGTCATGCACATTGCCATTGGAGATATCTTGCGGAATGAGGCAAAGCGGCCTGATAGCCCGTATGCCGAAATCCTCACAGCCAATCTTGCAAAAGGCGCAATCGGCGATCCGGAAATGACAGTCGGTCTTATCAAGGACCACATCCGCGCAAAGACAAGAAACGCAACCGGGTCTATCCACACCTATCTTCTCGACGGTACGTAAGCCTTTCCTGCGCAGGGCAACGTGTGTTCTGACCGCACTGACCCCTTGTTGTGAAAACAGGATTTCCTCGCGCTTTTGCATCGGCCCAATACTTTGAGCGGACTGTCGGTCCTATCAGCAAAGTCATCGTCCTCGATGTACCCGAGGCGACTCTCACAGATCGATGCCGCCAGCGAAACCGGTCCGATGACAACGAGGATACCATTCGAGAACGCATCCGCGTGTATAACACCAAGTCAGCCGAGGTTGTCAATTTCTATCACCAACTGGGCAAGGTTGCTCGTGTGCCACAGCCACTCGACTCGACTGTTTGGGAGTGGACGAGATTTTTCAGCGCTAAGATGGGCTCTTACTTGCCCTTCAGCTTGGAAATCCCCGAAACCGTGCTTCGAGAGGTTGTTGAGTGGGGAATCCTCATCTGGAGGCTCTGTGACATTGTACGTGACGATCGCCACAAGGGAGATGCTCGCTGAGAGAGCTGGCGCTTTGCGTTCACCTGGGAATGGTACTCTCGTCCTGGGGGTTTAGCGTGGGGAAAGGAAGGACATATTGGGAGGATGGAATGCAACAATTATGAGGCAGCAGGTGGTGAGCGTGATTTCAAGCGGTTGTGACTGGTGGTAGAGGTTATCACCGCGGACAAAATAGAGATGACTCAGACGGAGACGGTATAGGGATAGAAGCAGGTTCAGCGGAAACATGGATATACAGTTCCTTTGTTGTTCTTCTCTGGGTTTCTCAAGCTGGGAATGTAAGAAAGCGGATAACCCCTTGTTATTGGAGTGAACAAGTCCAAGTGGACTACGGTCGATATTACCGATGATGCTCAATCTCCATTTCACTTCCTTGGTCTCTGGGTCTCCGTATTTTTCGTTTGCAAAACGCAGCCCGCGATCGTGCTCCCATTCTCATGGCGCTCATGATTCCGTTCATGTCTACAATCTACCTATATCTGACCCAAAACCTTTAACATCACAGCTGCCACCCTACTACTATATGCACCTGCATCCTCCTTCCCGCTCCCCACAAGTCCTGCACTTCCTCTTGTCAATACACGGCTGCCCCACGGCCATGCTGGTAAGCAAGCTGGTTAGCACCCCGGCTTAGAGGTACTTCATCATGATCGTGATGGCACAAGCTGTCGTGGATGTTTCAGAAGTGCTAGCTCCGCATTCATGTTATTGATCGTGGCGTGTCACGTTCAACTTGAAAAGCTCGTTAAAACCACGAAGATCGACCGAGGCATGGGTGATAGCGGCCAAACCACCGTACCGGGCTTCGCCAAATTGTACGAAGAGGAAAAAAGGGAACGGTCGCAACAAACACTTGGTTGCCATGGCAATGTCACGAGTGTAGCCCGGGACAACGGAGGCAACGGCTGGAGGTTGCGTAGACACGGCTAAAGGGGCCGGTAGAAACGGAATCGAATACTCGTCGAAGTCGAAATCATTGTCGGCGTAAATACATACCGAGCGGTTCCAGCAGGATCTTCTCGGTAGTCCCAGCCAGAAGGTACCTTACCTCTAGGTTACTTAGTCAGGGAATAATACGCAGTTTGCATTGACTGGGAGGACGCCACGACGCCACATCTTCGGTCCAGGTAGTCATCACGCTGGCCCCTTTGACCTTCGACGTTGACTTTGTTGAAGAACCATTAAGGTACCCTTCATCTTTCTGCCGACCCCGTTACCGGCGCTTCGAAGTTTCCTGTTGTGCTGCTGGACCCCTTGGCGCGGCACATAGCCCTTACAAAGGGCCCGTCCATTCTTCTCATTCACAGTAGCCTGGCTCTTGAAGCAATCCGTGCAGGAAAATATTTTCCTGCGCGTGGCGGGCTCGGATGATGGCAATCGTCGCCCTGCTCGGCTTGTTTTTCAGATGCGCAAAGCACTTCTGTGCTCCCGCTTTGTTTTGCTCGGGGCTGATACCGAGCGAAAGAAAAGTAGGTAGTAAGGTACCTATGTAGGTAGTACAAGTAGAAAACGGTAGGACCCAGTGCCAGCCGGAAGGTACCCCAGTAGGTTCTGATGCCCAGGACGTGCTTTTCGGTGAAGATGTTGGTTGCGTTGTAGCCGGAGTAGATGACTAGTGAGCGGGTGCCGCCGGGGTGGTCTTTCATGTAATCTGTGGCCTTGTGAGTACCCATCGTTTCCAGGCAAGTTGCCAATCGGGATGGCTTTAGAAAAAGGGAGAATACTCACCAGAAACATCATAAACATCATTCCTAATGCGAATATACATCCCCACCTCCCTGGAAATCTGCCCCCTAGGTTGGTCAGGAACAATGCGCAGGGGCGGGCAGTTTGGCTCGAGGCTGATACCGACCGAGACCAAAAGCACGTATTTTGGGGTGTGGATGGCACCCTTATACCTCCTGGGAAAGCAGGTATCGGTAGGCATGGGGTATATTCTTCGCAACATCGAAGAAGATGCACCAGAACTCTCGCGTCACTCTGGCGGCTGGGTATATGCGCTGAACACCTCTGCTGTGAGAGGACAGTGGACACACGGTCATGTCGGACGGCATTTTATTTTCTGGAACGGTCTTTGATGTATGTGATATCCTAGATGTAGGACGTTGGTGGTAAAGTTGATTGTCCAACCATTTCGGTGCCGGAATCCCAAGAGGGAGAAACCGCGGATGCGAACCCGGAGGTGTACGGGAAATAACGAGGCTGGAGGAGTACTATATAAGACAGGAAAGAGAGAGGGCCTTGTGGTGTTGGGGGGGACAGTTTGTCAACACCCTGCTCGCCAACACGGTTCCTCTGGAAAGCTACCTGTCCCAAACGGACAATCTGGACTGGAGGGTCCAGGTGCTTAAGTTTAAGATAGCCGAGGCGCACGGGAGAAACTGTCTCGAGAAAGTTCAAGCATCGAGATGGGCGGTAAGTACCTAGGTAGGTTGTTCCCTGCGTCGTAGTCGGTGTTGGAATGAACCTGAAATGGCTGGAGGAGTTACCGTCTGGTATCCGGACAACACGGGCGCTGCCACTCCCGGAGTTTACGACAATTTATATGTATATAGAAGAAGCAAGTACAGAAGCGAAAGGGAGTAGGACGAGAGTCCAGTGTGGCTTGGTGGAGTTGGTCAGGATGTCAATGAACGGTCTACTTATAGCTGAAATGGGTTTGATGTTGAAGTATTCTACCACCAGCAATGGCCAGCAACTATCTGTCTATCTGGTCCGTTTTCTTTCCTGCCTCTGAGGCAACCAACATTTCCCTCCATGTGAGTTCGATGCAATGATCCTTCTGCTTCATCACGATGAATCCTTCCCTGTAATATGATCTATGTCCCATCGTTTTCCTGTCCGAACGACTTGCTGAATGACAAATAACCCCAATCGACCTACAATGTTCTACCTCTACCAACTCCGAAAGATGTTACCGTTGCGACATCTCGAAAGGAAAACCGTGCAAGAAAAGGAAGGGGAAGTGTGCTGCAGGTAGGAAAATTATCGAGGACAGAAAGTCCAAGCGGAGCCATCTGACAGGCAAGCGCCGCCCAACAAATTAAGCGGGAATCGGGTTTCCGGTCGGATACTCGATATTGATGACCTTGTGGTCGGCCAGGTTGGTGATGGGAACTTGGACACCGCTGCCCAAGGCATGCGGACAAGTGGCCTGGTTTGCACCCGGAGCCAGGATACACTTCTCGTCGTATCCATTGTGGCACAAGGAATCGTTACTATTCCAAAGCTGGTAATTTTTGCCGACCCAAGTGTCGCGTGACATGCAAGAGGACAGGAAGTTCATTGAGTTTGCGGCCTGGAGCGGAAGCTTTCCGTATCCGTCGGTGATCGGGGATTTGCAGTTGTCAGCCGGAAGGTATTCGTAGTGAAGCTCGCCCATGGCACCTCCGGGGATGGCAGTGCCAGGGGCTGCGGGCTGTCCGGTGACGAGGTAGTTCCACGCGTCATACGAAATGTCATGGGCACCTCCAGAGTGGTCGATACGCAGGAGAGTGACGGAACTGCCGGCGGTGGCATTGGTGAGCTTTACGCAGATGTTGTCGCAATCAACTTCCTCCTTCCAGTAGGCGACGCGGTTGGTGTTGATTTTGCAACCGAGAACTCCAGTCGAGGACGGAAAGTAGGGGTGAGGGGTCACATCGAAGAGAGAGCCGGAGCCAGAAGCCTGGCGCTTGTCGTTGATATGAACGTTGGGAGTACCAACGGGAGAGCAAGGACCGAGCGAGGAGGCAGAGGCCTTGACGACTGAGGTAGAGAGCTCCTGAGCGAAGCCAAAGAGGGCCAAGAAGGCCAGAGGGCCAAGAAGGCTAGAAGGCCAGAAAAGAAAGATCGCCTTGTGAAACATCTTGCCGGTATTGAAGATGTCTAGTGTCGACTGAGAGATAGTTCGAGAGAAGACTAGGGGCTGAGGTTGCGAGATAAGACTTAAAAGTTTGTCTTTCGCTGTTGAAGATTTTGGAGATTGATCTTCAAGTTGGAGGGTGATGAGGATTGGAAAAGGAAGAGGAAGGCTGGCGAGGGGGGGATTTTATATCTAGAGGACGAGAAGGTATCGAAGTATCCAGATCCACCCAAAAACCACGGGCAGGTGAAGTGTAGAGGATAGTTGAGATGAAATCGGTGAGTGAATGGGCTTGGATACGGTGAGAAGCCTTCATCCTACTCTTCAAAGCCTCAAAAACCTCCATCTGGACCCTTTGGATGAGCAAGTTTTTGGGCGAGAGATACCTATTGATGGCACACCGCATTCATCTTGAAAAGAAGGGGTCAGAAGGTTGAGACGAGGAGAAAACGTTGAGTGAAGGGCTTACCTCTACGTCCCGGCAGCCATGGGGCGTTCACCATTGGCACCGGGTGGACTCCACCCACGACAGAACACTTGTGGTATGGCAACGAAACCTGCTCGTCTGAAATACTTCTGGGATATCTTGCTCATCTTATATCTTTATCCTTGGGTGACAAGTCGGAGGCTTTGCTGGATGACAATCACCGTGCCCGTTGTTTGGCCCCAACAGCCCTGCAGTTTGACAAGCGATTGGGATTCCGGTTTGTATCTATCCTCACTCTCCAGAGGGCTCCTGCGCAGTGTGGGTATTGAAGTCTGTCATCTTAGACACAGGCGTTTGTTGTGAGTCCGTTCTTCCAAAACAGAGATAAAGGGGAAATTTGCGTAGATGTTGTGGATGAAGTGATGAAAATTGATGTTGTTATTCCTCAGTTACCTTTAAATCCTAGGCCAGACTTCAATGTGCAACAGCACCAGCCATCTCAGATGTTTGACATTCAAGCGTTCGTTCCCTACCTCCAATGCTCCGTCGAGATTGCTTTTGGGCAGGTGCGATGTTGACAGATGTGCAGATTGCAAGCGCATACATGTACCTCATTTTAAAACAGCAGCAAGCGAGAAGGAAGTCACGATTCCACGATGACTGTCATTAGATTCACTGTTTGACAGCGGGAAGGCATGATTCAGAGATTGTTTAGATGACGTTATTTGGAAGTGTCTCTGTTGGATCTGACTGCTGACTGATTGAAATCCATCACTCATCATATGGCACCGATGCTCTTGCACACACTGACCTAAAAGTCGTGAACTGCATTACAAGCAATCCCTTCTGGTTATTGTGAGTACCTGTAAAATCCCAACCACTCCTCATCCGAGTCTGTCCTTCATGCTTATCCCCCGGGCCAAACCATCCCCCGAAACCAATTCCCACTGCATTCCAAGTGAAGCCAGCCCCACCACCGTTGCTGATGTGATCTTGTGAGACGAGGGCCGAAAGGAAGAAAGTGAACATGATGTCCGGCCGAGTAAAGAAATTTGTCTGGGCGCTTACGGAGCGACTTCCTCCGCGCCCGTGGGATAGAGAAGGTTGACCACCTTGTGGCTACTGGGGTTGTCCAGCTTGGGGTTCGCGCCGAGCTGATGGGGGCAGGTGGGCAAGGCCGAGCCCGGGGCAAGATCGCATTTCTCGTCATAGCCATAATGGCAAATGGGATCCTGGATGTTGTGGAGTTCGTAGTTGTTGCCCACCCAAGAACTACCGAGACAGGAGTTAAGCCAGTTGAATCCGTTGGCGGCGGCGATGGGCAATTTGCCCGAGCCACCAGTGATGAGAGACTTGCACTCATCGGCAGGAACGTATTCCAAATTGACGTCCAAACCGCCGCCGGCGACAGCCTGACCAGGCTCTTTGACCGAGTGACCGGTCTTAAGGTAATTCCACGCATCATAAGAAATATCGTGGGCGGACTGAGAGGAATCGATTTGGAGAAGATGAACCGAACGGCCCTCATGAGAGAGCTTTAGGCAGATGTTGTTGCAATCGGGCCAAGTGGGCTAGTAAACGACACGGTTGGTGTCGATTTTGCAGCCCAACACTCCAACAGATGACGAGTACTTGTCGTGTGGAGTGATAGAGACTGTATGAGATGGATCACGAATGATGGGAATGATGTAGATTGAGGGATCCAGCTAACTGAGGCTGGAAGGGATCGCCAGCTATATAGAGCTGGCGATACAAAGAGGAAGAAGGTCTGCAAAGGAGAGGATTCTGGGAAGTGCCAGAACCGCTGTCAAAGAGGGTGCAGGTCAAAGGGGCCTGCAGGGCAAAGGACTAGCGGTCTGTGCAGCAAACGCCCAGAATCTTCTCACAGACTGTGTCCATCAGAGCGTTGGTTCCGTTGACGTTGCCGGAGGCCTTTGGGATGGCGGGAGCCGTAGCGTTGGGGGTACCGAAGACGGCGGCCTGGGGAAAGCCAAGGACATTTGAAGCCATGGTGCCGAGGGCGAGGAGGGTGGAAATATTGACGTTGGTGAACATCTTGACGGTTGTTAGAGAAGGGGTTGTTGGAAAAGATTCGAGAATGCTGGTCGAGATGTGAATTTGTTGATCTCCTGTGCTCGCAAAGACGAAGGCTTGCTTGCTGATGGGTGTGAAAGAAGGGGAGAGGAGGAGAAAGTCTGGAAGAGGAGAGTATTTTATATCTAGAGGGCTGAGATTCTCCACAGAATAAGGGCAACAGACTTACGCCGTACCTGGGCAGAAAACCTTCTCGTCTGAAGCAGTAGACGGGAAATCTTGCTCATTTTATACTTCTGCAAAAGCAACACGGCTCGCATGACCACCTGGCAGTCCGACTTCACTGACTTGCCGACTTGGCAAGCGGTTGGAGTTGCAATTCCCTCTTCACTTTCAAGTTGACCCCCTTTCCCGCTTGTGCCTGGTGCTGACGACGGGAAGTTTGTGTCATCCAAAACACACGACTTCTGACTCTTTGTCTTTGCAAAATACAACAAATCTCTCATCGCACTCCCTTGCGGTACAATTTCCAAACAGACAGCAAGTGTTTGGCGTCATCTGAAGACGTTGGTGTAGGGCTGCTGACGACATACAAGTAGTGACGGCAGACGTCAGTCTGGGAGTCATCGTCCCTTTCACTGTGCGAGAGTTTCCGCGTTCACTTCTCGTCTGGAAAAGAGTTAAAGGGGCCCACCGCTCAGCTCTGGTCCGTTCGTCTTCCATTCACTCACACGTATCTTCAAGATGAGAAGCAACAGTGAATGGACCTCGAGGTCATCGTGGTTTTTGGGTGGACCCCCAATGGAATAGATGGTCTCGATATTCCTCCTCCCTCTCTAGATATAAAATGCCCCATCGCCAGCACCTCTTCCTGTTTTGGTTCTCTCACTATCTACCGCCCAAAGCAGAATACCCTGTCCTGCTTTTTTCTCACGGGGGCAACAGCACAGTCACAACCACACTTTCCAAGTCAATCAGCCTCAAGAACCGACAAGATGGTCTCCCTCAAGTCTGCCCTTCTCGCCCTTGCCGCCACCGGTATCAGCCTCGTTTCGGCCATTGTGACCGCCTGTGACTGCGCTGTTGTCTCGTGGCTCCTTTATTCCCATAGACCTTTATCCAGCCAGTCTATCATGACGAGGTACTAGTCTAGTTCTCTGAGGAGAAACTAAACTTCGCGGACAATACTGTGAGCATTTTACCACTGGCGTTCGGATCGTCACCGTTAGTGCAGACCTTCCGAAGAGACGTGTTTTAGTTTCTGTCCCTTTATAGGACACAGTTTTGCGCATAATAAGCACATACGGCCATAGATGGTGGAAAACTCGGGATCCCGTCCGCTCTCCCATAGATAAGCCACTAATCGGAAGCATGTCTATGGGAGGAGGTTTTTACAGGGGTTTGGATGACTCAGCCAAAAACGCCGCCGCCGTTTCTTGCAACCGTTTTCCATTGCCTTCGCCGTCGAGTGCACCGTTCCACTTACGCCAAGCCCAGCTGAGTGGGCTAGGCATACACTACACAAGGTACTTACCCCTGCCATTTACCCCTGACACCTCCTCCATATACTTAGTACTTCTAACTGGGAGGTGTGGTTGGCTTTTGGGAGGTGTGGTTAGCTTTTGCGAAGTGTGGTTGGCTTTTGGAAGGTGTGGTTAGCTTTTGGGAAGCGTGGTTGGCTTTTGGGAGGTGTGGTTGGCTTTGGTAAACACTTTTCTCCGTACGTATACCACTTCAGGCGAGTTAGAGGGCTTCAAGATATATATTGCGTCTTTACCCTCAGATTCCTGACTGAACCAAACAAGCACACTTCTGTCCATTCTCATTGCATTCATTGTATATCAACTCTTCCCGGTTGATTCTACCGCATGAATTACGGCCCCTACCTTGCGAGGGTTGCGTTGGTTTTCATATGAAACCCTCCTTCCGAGTTTTCTAGAAGTCGTGACCCCACAACCGGTCACGCCCCACATCCGGTCAATCCTAAACCGTCATTTGCATGCAACCTTCTTTCTTTCATCAACCATAACTCTACCAAAACACCACCGTTTTGACTCGTTTCTAGCCATGACAACTCAGAAAG
>RAON01000063.1:0-152336 GCA_009805295.1 Neurospora sp. FGSC 6877 | reverse complement strand
GAAATCAGGGGTAGGGGATAACTGTTTCTCACGGTCTCTTGATTCAGTTGCCTGTAATCAACACAAAGGCGCAGCTTTCCGTCCTTCTTCGGCACGAAGAGGATGGGGTACCCTGCTGGCGATGTGGATTCCCGAATGTGTCCTCGTTTCAGTTTTCATCCAAGTACTTCCGTAATTCCGCGTTCTGCTTCTCGTTGGTGTGTATACTTTGAAGAACTTGAGCTTGGCTCCTTCCTTGAGCTTGATCTCGTGGTCCCACGGTCCTCGTGGCGGTAGTCCTTCAAGATGCTTGCTGACGAAAGCCGGGTGCCCTTGATAGTCTGCTGGGATCACTGCTTTCGGCTTTTCCGTCTGTTGGTTCTGGTAATAGTCGAACTTGTCTTGTGCGTTGACTGCTGACACCTCTACCAACATTACTAACCCTTCTTCCGTAACCTTACCGCTCTTATCGATGGTACAGATCATNTAGTCTGCTGGGATCACTGCTTTCGGCTTTTCCGTCTGTTGGTTCTGGTAATAGTCGAACTTGTCTTGTGCGTTGACTGCTGACACCTCTACCAACATTACTAACCCTTCTTCCGTAACCTTACCGCTCTTATCGATGGTACAGATCATAACTTCCTGTACTGCTTGCGGTGGGGCCGTAGGAATGACGCCATCGCGGCTCGCTTCCTTCCGTGCTCCGGGTCTCCCATCAGTGGTTGGGTACGTTCTAGGACGCAGGTGGCCACCATCCTTCCAGCTGATGTCGGGGTCGTATGCTACATGCCATGGGTGCCCTAGAATCATATCCTTAGATGGCCCCATATCAACGACGTCGAAGCTGATTTCGACCGTCTTTCCTTCTACCGTGATGGGAAGTGGTAACGTTTCCCTCTTCACGATCTGGGTCTCGAAGGGTCCCTTTACCACTAGGGGAGCCTTCTTCTTTGTCCAGGGAATCATCAGTTGGTTGACGAACTTTGGTGAGATGAGATTCAACTAAGCTCCGGAGTCTACCAGCGCGAGAGCTTGGTATTTTCCCCAGTGGGCCACGACCTTGAGTCGCTGGTCCTCCTTCCCTTCTTCCGCAGCTGCGACTTCCATGATTGCCACGGGGTCTCGGATCTTATCTTTCCGGCGGCTGCTTCGTCGGATGATCCTTTTCATCCAGGGACTTAATTTTCGTCGGGCCTCCCTG
Source organism: Neurospora sp. FGSC 6877 (assembly GCA_009805295.1). Taxonomy (NCBI): domain Eukaryota; kingdom Fungi; phylum Ascomycota; class Sordariomycetes; order Sordariales; family Sordariaceae; genus Neurospora; species Neurospora sp. FGSC 6877. The sequence continues at coordinate 151,156 of RAON01000063.1, read as the reverse complement.
AAGGCCCGGAGCCGTTTCCCAATTCCTGGCTGTGGTTGTTGGGAGCGTCCTCCTCGACAGGTTCGTGCTCGTCCAGCAAGCTGTGTTCCTGTAACCAGGCCAAGTGAGCGGCTTTTTCGTCCTCCGTGCTGTGGGCCGAGTTGGCCCGATGGATGTGATGGGTGACTTCTGTTTCATAGGCCTTGCTTTTCTGCCTCGTGTGCACAGGGCAGTCGGCCGTTGGGCACCATCCCCAGCGATGGTCGGTGTTTCCCCATCCCGCGCAAGTGTATACATTGCGAGGTCGTACTGCGAGCCTCCTGGGGGTCAAGTATTCCTCCTGCCTTCCGAATGGTTGCAGGCTGAAAGCGAACCATTCGTCGATGATTAGAGTGTCGTGGGGTTTGCCCCGGCTGAAGGTTCGTGTGACTGGCTTAGGTTGCCCTTGTGCGTCCCGCCTCCGAACGGGCCAGAAGCGGTTGTCCCGCTTCTTTCCCTAGTGCTCATGACAGTCGTGAGTGATACACTGGAACCATGGCATCCGGAAATGCAGCGAGTGAAGAGGGTGCATTTGGGCGGTGTCCCCTTCCACTGGCTGATAGGCTTCCATCGGCTCGGGGAGGTCATCCCAGGCGATCGCGGGTTCCCCTTCAATGACGACTGCTCGTTTCTTCCAAAAGTCGTCCCATTTCTCATTTTCTCGGCTCTTCCGGCGGTAGTCTTCCAAGGGGTCTGTCCCATGGCCAGTGGCCAAGTCGTTGGGGAGCCCATATTGATATGGGTTGAGAAGGTCCCGGATTTCGGGCGTAGAAGGAGGCGCTGCGGGTGGAGAGGTACCTATGACGTGTGCAACTGTGAGGAGCGGCAGTCGCGCTTCATATGTCCTTTCTTGCCACAGTTAAAACATTTGATCTGTGACGTGTCGCGGCGCCTTTGTCGGTCTGAATGGCGCCGATGTCCATGGGGTCTCCTCTGTCGTCCTGCCCTTCGTTCCTGCCCCTCGTTCCTGCCCCAGCTGCGCTTCTGCTTAGGGTTGGTTTGGCGCGTAGATTGCTGGTGTCGAAGGGGCGGGTTGCGTCGTGCCTGGCTGCGCTGCCACAGGCGGTCGTCTATGCGGATGGCGCGGGCCATGTATTCGTCGATGCTGTCAGGCCGGTCCTCCTTATACAGCTCATCCTTGACGGAGTTCTTCAAGCCCTGATAGAACATCTGCATGAAGCTTTCGTTGTTGAATCGGCTTTTGACAGAGTACTGCTTGAAAACGGTGGCATAAGCTGAAGCGGATGTGGTTTGGCGAAGGTGGAGGAGCTTCTCCTGAGCCCTCAGTTCTTCGTCGTGTTCGCCAAACACACCGGTCAGAGCGTCCACGAACTTCTGAAGGTTCGTCATGAGCTGCTTGGTGCTTTCCTTGGCCCTGTCTCCATGACTATACCAATCTTGGAGGACGGTTTCGTACCAAGTGAGTGCCCTATCCTTAAGACGAGTTCCGGTGAAGATGACTTTGTCGGTTTCCGTAGGGAAACTCTCGGGGTAATAGTCAAGGTAGGTACAGACCTGCAGGAGGAAGCCCTGCAGTCTATCCTGCTGTCCTGCTGTCCTCCGAACTTGTCGGGAGCTTCGATCTTGACGTTCTTCTTAGGGGATGTAGGTTTCGCGACCGGGGGATCCGCCGGGTTGTCGTTCTCGGGACCGCCATTATCGGGTCCTGCCTTAGCCTTGAGCTGCTCTTCCAACTGCAAAATTCGGTTCTGCAGTGCCCGGAGGTGGCTGGTGGCTTCGGTACTCAAGGTGTCGTTCTCCGAAGTGTTGACGGGGTCGGCGAGAGAAGACATGGTGATACCTTCAGTACTATCCGAGATAGGCCAAAGGGAGTAGTCAATGTGTGACGAACGCAGTCTGATCTGCCTAAGTGGGATAGCTGAAGGTTGATACTATCAGAAGACGTTCGGTGAAGCCAAAAGGTTCACAACAAGTATGGTAGCGTTATACTAGTCTCAGTGATAATGATCTGTTGACTACTGTCGAACTACCTGACAATCTAAGTTCTCCAGTCGTCCCTTTATACCTTGAGTGCCTGTCTTTATTTTGCCTGCTCATCCTAAGTTCCTGCTCACCGTGAGCGCCTGTTGCCAGTGAGCACCTCTGTGCGCCTTCCGGTCCAATCCCCGTTTGGGGTTACACTGTTCGGTCTTGGCATGGCTGTTATGTCCCGATGGCTTGGTCGACCAGTGTACTCGCTTAAGTTCGTAACAATACTGCTCTCGGTGTTCCATCCGCGGTAAGGAGAACCTATATAAGGATACTCGAAAAATCCGAAGATTTTTCCAACTACGAGGTTCAAACTCGTAGCCTTTCAGCTTCGGTTAATAGTCACGGCGGTGGCAGACCACTACACTAACCAGCCCGTGTCCCCGCATAAGGGTATAAGTAACCAAAGCTGGCAATTCGGTTGCTCAAGTGGTCTTATATAGTTGCGACGGGTGGCCAGGCCGTCACAGCACGTGGTCACGTACGTACGCCAGTCAGACATAGTCTGACTGTAATGACCTGCCTGAGGCAAGGCATTACGTGCTGCACCCATCATAGGCTAATCCTATGATATTGTCATGGGGCTGGCGCCCGTGGCTGAAATGCCTGGCAGCCTTGCCAGGCGAGTGCTCCACTCCCGCGGCAGGCAACACTGGCCTGTGCGTGCGCACGCCTCTTCTTTAGGACAGCCGGCTAGACTGCCTAGAGGGCGTCCTCTTCTCCCCTTTTCTTTTCGTAGAACCTTATTAATTCTTTCGGCCAGCATCTGTGTCAACTGTGCTGCACCCGTTACAAATATTAATATAATTATATTAAAGATTAAACGAAGTTAAGAATATAAATACCTAATTATGTATTAGTTCTTTTTTTAATTTTTAAATTTGCTATTTCGTTATATTAATAATATACGTAAATTTATAAAAATACTAGCTAATAACTAAAATTATATATTATTATAGAGCGAAGCACTATTAAGGATAAGTTAAGATATGCGTTGTTGTGCGAAGAAGAGAGAAAGGAAAATATGCATAGAGGACTAGCTATATGGGCGAGAGCCCAAGTAGGCCAGTCCGTGCGCGCACACGTGCATCTGCACGTGACTGCTGTGAGGCAGTTAGTGTAGTACGACAATGTTACAGGCTAACCCTGTAATATATATATTATTTAGCGCTGCTAGTTATTTGTATAATACCTTGTCATTGCAGCTATCTTAAATCTTCTCGCTTTTAAAATCTTTTTAAAACCGTTAAATTTAGGTACAAATCGAGTATAAATCAACGGGGTTATAAATCTTGAAGTTTTAATATGTCGATTTGATGCATGTGTGTGTATCTGGCAGCCAGATGCAAAAGTGGGGACTGACACCGCGTTTTCAAGGCACAACGTAACCCCAACACTGCCAAGACTCGACGTTACCTCTACCTTAATGGAACATCACATCGATCGCAGCGGGCCGCGTAAGGTGGCTTTGGCTTTCTGCTTCAACTGCAGTGCTCCAAACAACTTACAGCACCACATCCCAAGCCGACATTGTTGGAAAATTGACAACCGGCCATTCCTAGTCATATGTTTCTTGAACCTACCCTGTCCCGTGTGCCAAAGTTCAACGCGACATCGCGACATGTTCCTCAAGCGCAAACGATCAGAGTCTGAGCTCTCCTTCAGCTCATCTTTGCCGTCCCCATCAGCTGGAATGCCCAATGACCACGGCTTCGACCTGAGCGCAATCGCTTCTGTCATTAATAGCCAGAAATCCTTTTCCACCATCCCCTTATCCACGCCATCCCATCTTTACAGCCGCACCATGAAGCGGTACCGCAGCAACCGGCCTTCTGAGGAAGAAGTCCATCGTGCGTCTGCCCAGTTCTCTCCCTCCATCGGACACAGGACTAACGCTTACTCGACCCGGTGCCAGAACGGACTCTCAGCTTGCTGTATGCCGCCCAACAGCAACAGCAACAACAACAGCAACAGCAACAGCAACAACAGCAAGCCGCAAGCCCAGCCTTGAACCCCCACCACCAGCAGCAACCAAGCACTGTCAACGCCGTAGGACCGTCTGTTACCCTTCAGAAGCAACAACAAGCCAGCCGTGGTCAACAGCGCTCGCTTCACAGCTTCTGGGACCTTCCTGCTGCCCCAGTCACGACATCTTCCTCTCACATTTCTCCTGCAACATTGGCAGACACCTCTGGCAACATCCTCCTAGATACTCCTACGAGCTGTGAGGATTGTGGGGCAGGCCCGAGTGGTAACAGTGGTAGTAGTGGTGGGAACAGACATGCCAAAAAAAGAGAAGAAGGGGGAGACCACGACGTTGACATGACGGATGTTTCTACTACCCAGGACAGCTCCGGACGTGAACAAGGGAACGATGACTACGACAGTAGCTTATCGCAATGCGAAGCTTGTAGAAAGATGGTTTGTTTTAGTTGTTCGATTAGTAACTTGGGAGAACACAGGAGATGTTTGGCTTGTGCCGAGAGAAGGGTCTGGGTTGGCTAAAATGCTATTAGGGTCCCATCAGGCTATCTATCGGCTTGGGGTTTGGATAAGGCGTTTTCAGGGTCTCAATTCTGGCTGGCCATGGGGCGCATTTGGCGAATCTTTGTTTTGGGTTTGGTTTATTTTACTTTTGTTTGTATTTTTGCGAGCAGATGCCTCGTCAAGTCTGGATCATGTGGCGGCACCTACCAAGGAAGGATGCTCTCAACTACAAGGCAGCAATAGTCTTCAGTGCTGTTACCTTAAGAAAACGTGAGTATAATTCAGACTGCGGCAGGAAAAACACCACTGAAATATAGCCGGACGAGGATCAGTCTACACAGCCCATGAACTCAGTGGCAGAGCTCCCGCCGGACGGCTCCAACTCATGACGGTAGCACCGTGCCAAGAGCATATGGAATAACACCATCGGGCCGGACGGATAGGCTATAGGGTAGCCCTTTAGACATTCATCGTGGTTTGCGACTTGTCGAATCTACGAAGCGGAAATTAAACTCGGGAATATGAGATTCCAACCGACATCTGAACATTGGTAGCTGCTCTGGGACTTTTATGAAGCGGCTCATACGGAATCACAGCGGTTACCGCAACGTCCGATGAAGTGGGCACCTATTAAGGCTCTCGAGCTAACACCACGGAACGGAGCTAGGTGTTGAAGGAGACGAGGAAGCGGACGTCCCGAGTAGAGGACCAAGCCGAGTCAGAGAAACGATGTCGACAGCTTTTGTGGGTGTATCATAAGATGATGCGGCGGATATGCATGCCATGATGACCTGTGCGACTATCACACCCCGCATCTTACATACCTCTGGTTCTGGTGAACTCCAGTCTTTAAAGCTAGGTGGATATGCCTAGTACCTTAGCGTGCCTAGCACCTTTAGCTCTCCCGTTTAGACGGGACCAGCGCACTTCTGTGTTTACAGAGGACGTCATCCTGCCGGCATTGCGGGGCACTGCAGCACTGATAAATACCTACCCATCGCCCTCTCCTCCTGGCGATAACGTCTTCACAACACACATTCCAGGCATCTTTGTGAGCAGGGATCGTAAAATACCTATCGTGCCCGTTCGCATTGATCTCCCCTTGGTTATCGTGTATAACCGTTCCCATATCAAGTCCCTACATCAGACCCCAAGAGACTTGCAGACTTCGATTGAGCATGGCGGCCTCGGCGAGAGACTGGTCCAAGAGCGATGGCGACGGCGACTTCCAGGAAACGCGACCGGCTAGCCATGCTGGCTCCTGGTACCTGGGCAATGCTACTCGACTGTCCTCCCAACTCGACGAGTTTATGAGTCGTGTGCCAAACAAGCTGGATGGAAAGGACATCCCCATCCCTGGTGCTCGTGTGATTATCGCTCCGTCAGGCTCCCCATCAATGATCCACCAGCCCGTCCGCTTCCTGCAAAAGCTAACTGGCTATCAACAGGCACGCTGGCTACTCGTACTCTGGGCCATGTGCTGCATGGGCCTACAAAATCCTAGACCTCGCAAACGTGAAGCGTGTCTTCCTCCTCGGTCCATCCCATACCTTCTATCTGAAGGGCTGCGCGCTATCGACGTTCGGAAGATACAGCACCCCATTTGGGGATCTGGTCGTGGATGGCGAGGCCGTTGACGAGTTGATGAGATACCAAAAGTTCTCCCCGATCCCTGTTGAATATGACATCCAGGAGCATTGTCTGGAGATGCACCTGCCCTACCTGTGGAAGAGACTTGAGCAGACGCTCGGAAGCGACAGTAGCCGGTTCCCGCCCATCGTGCCGGTCTTAGTCGGAGACTTATCTGCAGACGGGGAGAAAGCCATTGGCTCGCTCCTTGCACCATATCTGGCGGACCCCAAGAACGCGTTCATCATCTCATCAGACTTTTGTCATTGGGGGAAGAACTACCGATATCGGCCCCAGTTATACAAAGGCCTCGTTCGTGACCAGGACGCACAGTGGGCGAGTCTCAAGATCCAGCCAGGCTTCAAGAGCAAAGCGGATGGAAGCGAGCCAAAAGACGCCGAGGTACCTATCCACGAAGTCATCAAGGCGCTTGATGATTTAGTGATGGACTCGATCAAGACGGGCGACCACAGTGACTACTACAGCGTTCTCAAGGGGACCAATAACACGGTGTGTGGCAGACACCCGATTGGAGTTGTACTGGCAGCATTGGAGGAAATGGGCGGCGATCAGTCCGGGGAAAGTAAGGGCAAGTTCCAGTTTGTCCAGTATCAGCGAAGTAACTTGGTTGAGAAGCAAAGCGACTTTAGCGTGAGCTATGTGTCAGCTTACGCTGTTCTCTGAAGCGGGTTTGAAGATGTGATGGACCGATACAGTAAGGAGAAGTGAGCATAAGATGGGCACGGCCGTTCCTTGAGTTGCGCTCGGCGATAGTATCTGTATACCTACAACAGCTAGAGTTACGGTCGAGGTAAAACGGGGTTTTCTGGAAACCAGTCAGGACAGGCTCACAGGATACTTGGACCATGCGCCTGTCGATCTTTGGTCTGAAACTCTCGATCCAAGCTCGGTGCCAAGTCAAAGATATGTACACATTGAGTGTCGCCCAAATGCCTGTCGCTGAGGTGGACTTGAAGCGGGCCCCTGCTCGAGCCCTGTACCAAACACGGAACAAGCGGGGCCAGGCGGGTCCAGAATCCGACAAATCGTGGAATCCATGACGGCGCAATGATCAACAGCTCCATCTCACTCATGCCAAGTGTCGAGCGTTCCTGAATCCAAACCCATGCAACATGCTCGGGTCCCCTGAAAAAAAAACGCCGATGCTCGTCTCATCTTTGTGGACCTTGTGCCGTATTGGGGTCTCGTCTCGAGGTCGTCTTTTTTTTTTTTTTTTTTTGGCTACCGCCATCTCTCAGCGTACCGACAAGAAGTTGACTGTTGGTACGCGTATTAGAGTAGAGTGTACTACTGCCAAGTCACATGGGGAAGAGTCGCACGTTGGACATTGATTCTGGCAAACAACCGGATATCAAAGCCGGATGGATGTTCATCACCCAACGAACCATCCAACCAGCCAGCTAGCCAACCTGCCAATCAACCGACCAACCAACCAATTGACAAGAACTCCCTGCACCCCAAGCAAGCATACAGTGCGCTCCTACTGTAACAACAAAGGTCTGCCCGCACTTCCATTGCCCATTCGTTCGTGTTGTTGAGCCCTCGTTTGCTCTGTCGCCACCCACAAGGTACTTCACGACATGTACACATAGTAGTGCCTGTTACTGGTGGGCCAGAGGCTGTGTGGGCACCAGGGAGTAGGTAGCACTAGGCCCGTTTCGATCGACTCCTGAGAATCCTACGCTGCTTGTGCTCCTTCTTACACAGTACATTGCCCAGATCCTTCACCAGGCGCAGTGCTGCCCCAAAATAACCAACCTCAAACCCATTTCAGCTACAGCAAGTCCGAGGTCCCGTCCTGGCAAGGAATCTGCCTTTCTCCCTCTCCTACCAAACATCCAATTTCCCATCCTTTCGTTCTCTTCCTTGTCGTTCTCTCTTTCCTGATCTCCAGTACACCATCTTTGGCATCGTGTTTTTCTTTTGTCGGCATAAGCATTCACCAAGCATCGTTACTTTCAAGAGACATTACCCACGTATACTTGCATTTCGATTATCGACCCGAATAACATCCATCTCCCCTTTTAAGCGCCTGCTAGAGCATCAGCGCCTGTGCGCGTCCGCCTCCCAAGATGAGTGTGAGTGTTTCAAAACATGTTCTTCCTCTCACACATCCACCGTCTTGCTACACAATCATGACTCCACCGATACGTTGCTCCAGCCCAGACAATTCGGATCTCAAGAGTCCCGGCCTCCCTCCTTCTCACCAGTCTTTCTGCTTCCATTGCCATCCTCTCTGAATGTATCGCTAACCATGGACAACCATCAGTACGGGTTAGTCTACCTGACACGCCGAATAACCACGACATCAACGTGCCGTGTTCCTTACTGACATCGGTTACGGTCTAGATACGGTGGAAGAGACCCTTCCTTCGACCAACGGGATGGTGCGGCTGGTGCTTATTCCCCGCTTGGCGGAAGGGACCAGTCTCCCGCCACCTACGCCGGAGGAAATTATGGAGGTGAGCTCAACATGAGACAAGTGTCGAAAAGCACAACCAGATTGACCATTGCATCGCATCAGGAAACAATATGGAGATGAGCTCAATTAACACCGGGGGCTCCTATGGAGGTGATCCGACTGCAATCCTAAACGAGTGTCGAGACATCGACAATGGAATCGAGCAAATCGAAGCAAATCTACGGGAGCTGCGAAGACTGCAGGATCGCTGCCTCGCCGAGGCCGATTCATCCGCGAGCTCATCGAGTCGGCAACTAGATGCACTCAACACCGAGACCATGGCCTTGTACCGCACCATAACCGATCGCGTCCGCAAAATCAAGTCGAGCCCTGATGGCCGCCAGCCCCGAAACCAGGCCCAGGTTGGCCGCGTTGACCGCCGATTGCGACAAGCGATTCAAGACTACCAGGGCGTCGAGTCCTCGTTCCGCAAGAAGATGCAGGAGCAGATGGCCCGCCAGTACCGCATTGTGCGCCCCGATGCAACCGAGGACGAGGTTAGGGCCGCCGTGGAGGACACTACCGGAAACTCGCAAGTCTTCCAACAAGCCTTGATGCAGAACAATCGCGTGGGTGAGGCGAGAGCTGTGCTCAGTGCTGTCCAGGACCGTCACAAGGCTTTGCAGAGGATTGAGCAGCAAATGGTCGAGTTGGCGCAGCTGTTTGAGCAGTTGAACACGTTGATTGTGGAACAGGACGTCAAGATTCAGGCCATTGAGCAGACGAGTGAGGAGGTGGTTGACAATCTCGACAAGGGCAATGAGGAGATTGCAGTGGCAGTTCAGACGGCGCGGGCCACTCGCAAGAAGAAGTGGATGTGCTTGGGTATCTGTGGTAAGTGTTTGCCGATGCGGTGGCCTTCCACCTCGGTGCTTCAGAGAACCATGACTAATTCCTCTCTCCTTAGTGGCTATTATCGTGGTGATTGTTATCATTGTGGTGGTATATGTCGTCGTCACCCACCCTCCCGGCGGCGGAAATAAATCGGAGCAGAACACGAAGCGCGGTCTTCTGCAACGAAGCGCTACCGATGATTTGCAAATGAACAACGCCCGAGCTATCCAAATTGCCACCCCCATGGCCGGCCCTATTTCTCGTATCTACGGACAGTCAAAGTACGTCGTCCCCGATAGTGCCGACTCGGAGTCTCTTATCAAGAGGCTCTCACCGGAAGGTTTCAACCGCATCTTTTCGCCCTACAAACAAGCATCTCCACCAGCGACAAAGGCAAAACGATTTGTGATCACAGACGAAATCCTCGAGTTTATGGAACAGAATAACGCGGTGGCCTCACGCGGTCCCCATAGGGCCGGAAAGCGCTTCGTCATCACGAACGAAATTCTGGAAAGCATGAGAGGCGGCAAAGGGGCGGACCACAAACAGTTTGTTCCGGGTCATCATAACGATGCGAAGGATAGCAAATGATCGCTCTCATTTACCTCGATGATTTGCGATGTCGCGTTTTGCAATGTCGGGGTTTGGCCATCCGCTCGCATTGCAACCTCGCAACATATCTCTTGCACCTTTTCTCCCTTGCATCTCTGGGGATCAACATGGGTTTGTGGAGTTAAGAGGGGGCGGTTTCTTTGTTTCTACTGTCATGTGTTTTGCATTATCTTTTGTACACAATTTGGCCGTTGGATATACAACGGGAGGGAGCGGGCGGCCAAATGAGTGGTCGCTTGGATCATGTGTCTTTGCTTTGAGGAGGATCAGAGCGAAGAAGGTTAGGCAGGAGTTGCTGGTAAACTCTGCTCGACCATGGCATATTGTGGTACCTCATACTCGCCTCGGAACCTCAGTGTTTAAGCATCAGCCAAGGCGTTTATAATGAATAAGATCTTACTTCCAACAGTATCAAATGTCTCAGAAAATGTGAGTGATCGCCATGTGCCGTATAGTGTCGAACTTTATCGTCAGGTCATTCATGTTATCCTACGACAATACTTTACGATATGCCAGTCGGAAGCAAGCGCAGCGCGCCGTTCAGCGCTGCATGGCTTGGTACGCCCTTCCGTTCACATATAAGGGGGAGCCCGTCAAGGTCGGTAGAAGATAATGAGGGTGACACTGCCTGGATTCGTCAAGTGGGCTCCAAGAAAATCAAGCCCGTAGAGTCCTAGCAGAGGGCCATATACCCCAAGCACCCAAAACTCAGAGCCCCCACCCCCTCACTCAATCTTGAGCACCCAAATCCTCACCTTCTCGCACCTCGGCAAGAAGTGTGTCCCCTTTCCCGCTAGCTCCGCCACCACCGTGATCATGTTCGAAGCCTTGGTGGTCCATACAGGATATACGCCGTTGCCTCGCTGAACCTGCCTCGGCGACCCTCTTTAGCACTCCTATACGTCTCTCAAAGTCTTGCAGCAGAGTCGGGTATTCTTCAGGTGCAGGGGCCGCCGTTGCAGCTTGCTTGCCCTTGCCCGTCAGAGAAGACTGCAAATCACCTTCTGGAGTGGACGACAATTTCCCGCCGCTGCCCAAACGCGATGGCGATAGCGATGATGACGACGAAGACGACGAAGGCTCAATGGCTACCCCTTCGATCTTGAGCATCAAAGGACCAGTATGTAGACTTGGCGAAGAGGTTGCAAAGACCCCTCCTGCCGCATTGGCACCGCCACTGCTGGCTTGATCTTCCATGCGCATCACTTGTGCCGAGACCACTGCCCAGTCGGGAGACAGGCTGCTTGCCCATGCCACTTGGAGCCCATTGCCGTTTGAGGAGGGCGCCATATCGAGGATCACGGCGCGATCTCTCGGCTCCTTGTTGTAGAGTCTTTCATCGTTGTCTGGACTTGATGTGGCATCTTGTTCGCTTCCTCTCCGGTGATGGTACGCTAGTGCAGCGGTGAGGATGTCGGGGTCGTCGTCGGCAAAGACGTAGTGGACGGTTGGATGATGGATGGTCTGGCGCTGGGAGGAGTGGGTGCTGGAAGACAGAACGGTGAAGAGGTGAGAGAACGATGGCTGGGATCCGCCACCTTGTTCTCCCCCTTCCTCTCCTTCTTGATGTTGGTGTTGTTGATGTTGTTGGTCAGTCCCTGGTAACGTGTGCTCCTCGACGCTAGGGGGTGGTTGAGGGGACGGGGTGTGGGATTGTGCTGACGACAGGCGACGACTTTGAGGTTGTAGCTGGTCTGCTTGTAGGTCGTGCTCTCGCCGTAAACTGGAGCGACTCGTCCGATTTGCGACGGATGGCCGGGGACTCGAGGAGGTGAAATAACGAGCGGCGGCGGCGGAGCCCGGTCGATTGAAGGATTCTGGTTCGGTCATTTTTGCTTGGTAGGTATATTGAGGCGGTGATACAGAGAGAAGGACGGCGGGACGGCGGTGGTTCGTTGTCAGTACAACGATTGGTACCTGAGACGGTCCTGGCTGATGTGTAGAGGTATGTAGTCAAGCGAGAGTCTGACACAGATTATATGGTACCAGAAATGATCAAGTAGCTCACACACAAGGATTAAATGAAAGATATGATGGAAATGGCTCAGGAAGAAAGGCTCCCAAATAAGATGTTCAATGCCATGAAGGTGACGATGGTGGTGGTGCTGGCCAGGTAATGTGACAACATGCCCCCGTGCATCCGCAGCAAGATACCTTGAGAGCTACTGTAACAGTGGCTGCAGGGATGACAGACGTTAAGGAGCGGGGACTCCCGTACTGGTGGGTCTCGGGGGTGGAGGTTCTGCTGCAGCTGCAGCTACAATAACGTGTAGGTACACTATTTCTAAAGCAGTGGTAGGCATTCTAGTACAGTACCTCCTTGTAAGCACGTAGGTACTTGTAAGGACGGCACGGACGAAAACAAAATGTAAACATCAGCAATTCACCACGGTAACCACGCTCGCCAAGGTCATAAATGGAAGTGGTTTGTCTTCATAATAATCTCAATTATTCTTAACAGTCCATGACTCTCGGGCTGGAGGGAAGCTGCAAGAAAGCTCAATGGTTCCCTGGCGAGTACCGCGATATTAGGTCTCGGCGAGCATTGGGCCTTGGGTTGTGTCGGCCAGTGATGTTTCGGTGGCATTGGGGCGGCCATTCCATTCGAATTCTACCGAGACATGTCAGGCGCCGCGTCCGAATCCAAGCGCAGAGGGAAATGGATCTAACAACTTACTTTGACGGCACATGGGGCATTGGCCTTTGGCAGAGTCCTGTTTTATCCACTCGAGGATACAGTGCTGTTGTGCTGGTCAACGAGAGAGCGAGGAAAGAGAAAAGGAGGAGAAGAAACAACATACCATGTGAAAGTTGTGACCGCATTTCCCAGACACTGGGGACATACACGCCAGAAGGTCAGCTGGGTATCCTGTCATCGAAGGACTTCATTGGCGTCTTACACAAGCTGCACTCGTCGCCCGGATATTTGCAAGTCGGGCATGTGCCATCAAAGTGGACCTGGCAGATGCCGCAGACATCGTCTTCCGGGAGATCCCATCGCCAAGTCGCGACGGCGTTCCACTTTTTGATCTTGACCTTCATTTCGAGTCTCTTTGATTGAGTCTCTTCGTTCGATGCGAGCGTGAGACCTGAGAGATCCGGTTTGCAGTTGCTTATCGGTGCGTGATGATGTCCGATCGGACGTAACAGTCTCGACTATTGACTAGAGGTATGTGTGTAGGGAGATGTTAAAAGGTGTACCGAACGGCCGATTAACACCGAAACAGGAAACGCACCTGCTGAGGTCGGCGGTTATTGAACCGTTGCAAATTGCATACCAGCCATACCTTCCTACACAGTAGGTAGCACTTTACGTACGTGCTAGCGCCAGGTAGCGTACTGTGGCCCAAGCTCTCTGAAAGCGTCTCAAAAGTTTGGATGAAAAGCTAGGTCTGTACCACAGCGCCGAGTCCCCCCCAAGGAGCCCCTGCACGTTGCACCATTTTGCCTGATTGCTGGGCCTCCACCTGCCTCCATCGCATGAACGGCCAAGGTCCCATCCCAAAAGTTATGACAAAGAAGGCCGTCTAAACCCCGCATCCACAGTCCTCATCCTCGGGCTACTGACGAGATTTCGGCTTGCTGGGTCCTTTTTTTTTTTTTTTTTTTTTTTTTTTTTTTTTTTTTTTCTTTTTCTTTTTTTCCTTTTTTTTTCCCCTTCCTCTCCCTAAGGCCCTTTTTTCTTTGCTTGCCAACTCGTAGATTTGCTGAATACCTCAAGTGACTGAGACTGCTACAACTAAGCTCGTTTTCTCCGCAATCAATTCCTAGGCCGCAGTCCGAACGTCAGGAACCAGGCAACGCCAAATCTACCTACCTCTCTACCTCTGCTTCTACGTCTAGGTACCTTGCATCGGGCCGTCTGTCGCTTCTCTCGACTCACTCTAACAACCGCACCGCCGACATCGACTGCGGCGCTACGGAAATCCCTTATCGCCGCCTTGCTTCTTCTCCATAGCCCGGCGCATCCTCGACACAACCTACCACTACCGACAACAGGTAGACAGCACAAGTGGAATATTCAAAATGGCTCTCGTGGGAGTTCTTAGCCCCCTCTGGGCCTCGATGCGCTCGACTGCCGCCAGAACGGGGGCTGTCCGCTCCTTCTCAAGCTATCTAGTCACCCCCAAGGAGCTGCACGAAGCCCTCAACAAGGCCCCTCCTTCTCCCATCTCGTCCGAACCCCGTGTCATTCCTCTATGCGCCTCCTGGTTCCTTCCAAACGACCCACAGAAGCGTACCGGCCTCGACGTCTTTATCGAAAAGAGAATCCCCAAGGCACGCTTCTTCGACCTTGACAAGGTCATCGATAAGCGCAGCCCTTACCCCCACATGCTGCCCAGCTCCAAAGACTTTGCCGCTGCCATGAGCGAGCTCGGCATCCGCCGCGAGGACACTGTGGTCATCTACGACAGCCAGGAACTGGGCATCTTCAGCGCCCCCCGTGTTGGCTGGACCATGAAGGTCTTTGGCCACCCCAAGGTCCACATCCTCAACAACTTTAAGCTCTGGATCGAGGAGGGTCTCCCTACCGAATCCGGAAACGTCTGGACGATTGAGTGCGGCACATACCCCATTCCCGAGATGGACGAGGACAAGGTCGCGAGCTTCGAGGAGGTCCGTGAAGTCGCCATTGATTCCAATAAAGAGGGCGCCGAGGGCGTGCAGATCCTGGATGCGAGATCGCCCGGTCGCTGGAGCGGCAAGGAGCCGGAGCCGAGAGAGGGTCTGTCCTCGGGCCACATGCCCGGCTCTATCAACATTCCCTTCAATGCTGTCTTGGACCCCAACACCAAGGCCTTCTTGCCAGCCGATAAGTTGAAACAGGTTTTCGCCAAGGCGGGCGTTGATCCCTCAAAGCCCATCATCTCTAGCTGTGGAACCGGCGTCACGGCCTGCGTCCTCGAAACAGCGCTCAACGAGGCGCAGTTTGGCTCGCCTGAGAAGAGAAAGGTTTATGATGGAAGCTGGACGTAAGTGCTTTTGGCCGACACCTTGAATCTCCCTCAAAATCATGCATCAATGACTAACTCGGTGTGCAGTGAGTGGGCGCAACGGGTGAAGCCTTCCGAGTCGCTGATCCAAAAGGTCGAATAAGCGGAGAGAAAGGAGTATGAACAGCTCTCGCCTTAGATACCGGCCGAGCGAACAGCATGGCGTTGGGTCGTCCTCCTTCTTTACCTTCTTCTGTACATGTTGCGCCTTGCCCATCGAGGCTACCTTGGACTGCGGTAGACGAGTGTGCTTCGTGGGCGTGCTGCGCCTGTTGGGTGGAAAATGAATCTGTCATTGGTGGTGTTCCAGGCGTTCGGGGGGAAGCCCTCAAGGTTGTATAAACATGCATTAAGCGGGTTCTTGAGTCAAACAATTCCATTGCTTTTGGGAGTGCAAAGAGAGCGCACTTGGATCGGAGTCCTATATGAACCTTGCGAGCAGCCTCCCAAGTGGCTGACGTCATTTCTGCTGGTCTGTCTTTGTTTTGACACATCCCCCATCATGTATGACAAAGCACATCTCCCCTTCGGCCCAACCTACCTACACGGAGCATGACAGAGCGGCCTGCACGTCAGAGGTATCGTTATGCTCGCCCTGAGATGGGCGCATGTCCAGACATCCGAGCACATTCGTGTACTTTGGACCATTACCAGTCACAGATTATTATCGTTCGCCTACTCTAGCACTCAGCTTGCACCATGAAGCGGCTTGCATCTTCGTTCACGGAACCTCAAAGCTCGAAACGGGCACGAATAGGATCGCCAGCCAGCGATGATAGCGGCGAGACCCCAAGAGCCAACTGGAGAGTCAACTGGCCCGCCAAAAAGGAGGAAATCGAAGCGGCGAGACGCTTTATCCTTGAGTGGTCTGATCCCAAACCGCACTCGGAATTGTTTGCACGGCTGCTGATACTTAGTAGTGCTACCGCCAAAACCAGAACGCTCATCGTTCCTGACAAGGACGCGGACTCGCATCTGGCTCAATACTTCAACAGACTCTCGTTCTTCTTGGCCTGCCCTCAAGTCTCACCATCACTCACCTCATCCAAAGAGGGAATAACATCCACGACCATTCGGAGCGGACGGCCATGACAAAGTTGTCTCCATCTTACGTCTTCGTCCTGGGCCAAGGCTCCCGGCGCTCCTTGCCTGTTGTCGATATCCCGAACCACAGAGCCCTCATCATCGACCATCACCAGGCTGCCGAGGATGAGTTCCCGTCTGGTTCTCAGCATGTCACTGCCTGCAATTCCCCCCCTATAGCTACATCTGCCCTACTAACCTACCTCATTTGCCATCCTCTTCACCCTGCCATTGAGGAGCAGTGCGCGTGGCTGGCCGTTCTTGGCACGCACGGCGATTTGGGCACAAATTTTAAGTGGCAACCGCCCTTTCCCGATATGGGTGACGTTCTGAAGCGGTACACGCGCAAAAGGCTCAACGACGCCGTCTCTCTTATCAACGCACCGCGCCGCACAACAGCATATAACGTTCCTGCCGCATGGGAGGCACTGACGCAGGCCACTGGCCCGGCCGATCTGCTCGCTAACAAGGCGCTCTTGGCGGCGAGGGCAGAGGTCAACGCCGAAGTGGAACGGTGCACACACGTCCCGCCAAAATTTTCGAGCGATGGACGCGTGGCGGTTTTGAGAATGAAGAGCAAGGCACAGGTGCACCCGGTCATTGCGACGAGGCGGGCGGGACACTTGAGGAGTGCTAGGCTTGAGGTGGTGATGGCTGCTAATGAGGGGTATCTGGAAGGGAATGTGAACTTCTCGTGCAGGGTGGCCAAGTGTGCAAGGGAAAGGAGCGGCGGAAGGTGGGAGGCGAACATTATTGAGATGTTAAACGGCATCGTAAAAGCGGCCGAGGATTCGAGTCTGAGGAAGAGACTTGGAGAGTCTTTTGCGAGAGGACATAAGGAGGCTAGCGGGGGAGTAGTGCCAACGAAGGAGTTCGAGGAGATAATGGCATTGATGGAGGTTGGGGCGGGAAGTAGGAAGAAAATGGACCCAGTGACACCGGAAAAGAAGAAGGAAAACACCATCACAAATTACTTCCTCAAAAAGGTGGTCCTCAAACGCACTGATGAGGTCCTGGTCACCTGTAGACAGGTGCGAACATTTGCTTATATGTAAATATACAATGTTATGTACAGCATCTAAAAACATTACAGCTTAAATGACGAGCCGAATTAGTAAGTCAACCATTCCCGGATTACCGCTTGTACTCTGCCAGCTTATACTCCTTCTTGATTGCATCAGCAAGCTGATTCACGATTAAGGTTAGCATCAAGACTCATATAATGGGTAAAACACAGATAAAGCAACTCACCCTTTCGCCAGAGGCATACATAGTCGCGGTCAGAGCACCCGAAATCTGAAACGGCCAATAGCTGATATCGGCCACCCTCAAACCCTTCACCCCATACACCTTCTGTTCGCTGGAGACGACACCACCAAGCGCGCGGGGCATCATAGCCGCCGTGCAGCACTGATGGGCGTTCGAGGGGTCAATAGCTCCACGGAAGGCCGAGGCTAGCTCACTATCCGCAGTGATGTGCTCGCCAAAGGGTGCCGCCTCAGCAACCCCCAGTGCTACCATATCTGGAGCACTCATCAGCTCTCTGTTCTTGCGGAACAGTGCAGTGAGAACCTCAATGTCAGCTGGGTCGGTAACGGCACGGTAGTTCACCAGCGGATTCTCGAGGGGGTTAGTCGAGTTAATAGTCACGGCGCCACGGCTGAGAGGCTTGTTCATGTAAATGGTCACGCCATCGGCCGTGTTCCAGTGCAGCGAGCCGATACCGGCCTTTCCAGACTCGTACTGCTCCAGAATGAGCTTTCGTTGGGCAGTGTAACCGGCCAGAACGGTCACATCTACCTCCGTGGAGAGCGAATAGGGAGCGCTAGCAGCGCGGGTTTTTAATCTTCTTGTACGAGGAGGTCGTTTGCGAGAGGCTCATCATGGCAATGTTGGTGCTGAGCGTGCTCACGATGGTGTAGGCGCCCTGCTTCTTTGAATCATAGAGCGCGCGTTGTTCGGCAGCGTAGGTGGCGTTGTTGGCAATGGAGCCAGAGTTGGGAAAGAGGTTGCTGCTTGCGGTATAGGGGACCTTGAGGGTCAACTGGTCTTGCAAGTTGGATCCAACACCGGGGAGGTCAACGACGACGGGGATCTTGTGCTTCTGGAGAAGCTTCTTGGAGCCAATGCCGGACAGTTGGAGGATCTTGGGCGTGTTGAGGGCACCGGCAGCCAAGATGACCTCCTTGGCGGCGTAGGCGGTTGAGGCCTTTCCGCCAGCCGTGGGCAAATACTCAACACCAACCGCCGTGGTGCCACGGAAGATGACCTTGGATACCATGTTGGATGGGAGGATATGGTAGTTAGGTCGCGAATCCTTGACCCGGTCATAATGGTTCCTCCGGGAGTGACTTCGGGTCCTAGTGGGAGCATCGACAGCATGCGGAAACCAATAGATACCAAGGTCGTCACCACCGTTGGGGTCCTTGATAGCAGGAAGCCCTACAGACTGGGCAGCACTCCACCAGTTTGCTATTATGATCCTGTCAGTTAGCACTATCCGGTCTTGCGCTCTCTAGGCCGAAGTAACTTGCCGCTTCCAGGGTAATAGTAGTTGGGATATGTGTACTGCACAGGTCCGCCGTTGCCTCGGACGGACTCGTCCCATGAGATGTTGGCCGCCTTAGCAAAGCTAGGGTCGGGACGAGTGAAGTTCTCGCTCTTAAGGAAGAAAGGCAGAAACGAATTCCAGCTCAACCCCGGGTTACCAATGGCTCCCCATCTGTTGTAATCGTCGGCTTTACCTCTGTCCGATTGTCAACAAGCTGATGATGGCCACGCAGAAAGGGGTTGAAAGTACAAACCTCACAAAAACCATGGCATTGATGGTACTACCACCACCGACCACCTGGGCAATGGGTGTAAAGACGGAGCGGTTGTTGAGGCCCTCCTCAGGTGTTGTTACCAGGTTAGGCCAGAAGTACAGCCAAGGAGAATATAAACCGGGAACCAAAATCCCATCTCCTTCTTGGTCCAGAGGGCCGGCATCAATGACAAGAACGGACACTAGCGACGTGGTCAGAAACAGACTGAGATAGCATGGGCTTGTCTTGTTTGAGAGGTACAACTCACCATTAGGGTCTTTTGTCAGTCGGTCAGCGAGCGTAAGTCCTGCGATACCGCCACCGGCAATGACAAAGGTGTAGTTGGAGGCGGCGGCAGACAGGCTGTCTACCACTGTCGCATGACGCGGCACCTGCACCGGGGTTTGCCTCGATAAGAGACGGGCAGGCAATCAAGACAGAAACCAGAAGGCCCCCAAAGGACTTCCCGAACAGCTCTTTACCAAAAATGTTGTTCGTTTAATCCTCGATTCCGGAGAAGGCTCCAAGAGAGGACTGCAAGTGCCATTTCTTCATCTGAGCTCGGGAAGCAGTCTTGTTCTTATACATGGTCAGCCATTGACCGATTTCTCCCAAGGGGATTGAAGGTCCGTCCGCAATAGAACCGAGGATGAAGTCGCAGTAAGGTATCTCTCGAGCTAGCTTCACTGCACCAGAGGCCAAAGCTGAAAACATGCCGTCCTACTGGTCCCCTCATAGCTGGCGGACGGGGCTTGCCGCGAGGGTAGCATATGCTGTGTAGCATTGCATGGAAGGTACCATACAAGCTGGCCTTAGCCTCGCTCAGTCGCCCCAGCAAGGGAGTCTTTCCGCGGTTCCCTTGCCGAAGGCTAACTAACCCCTTCGGGAGGCGTTGGGATGGGGGTGAGGCTTCCTTAGACTTGGTCCTGCCGGTGGAGGTTACAGTTTTCAACATGTGGTCCGGAGAACAGCGACCAACTAGCACTACTAGGTCGGGATGCAACCGACCGATCCACAATCTTCAACCGTATAGTATGTATGGGAAAGCCTTGTGGATACACGGGTGATGTGATTATGAAGCTGATTTCTTTCCGGAAGTAGGGAAGCTTGAGAGGAATGTCTCTATTAGTAGGCTGGGCTGTACGGTATGGGGGAGAAAGAAACTCGTTTTTCATGACTGAGTTGTGTCTAGAACTCTAGAAGAGATCTTAAGCGACGGGGACTGTAAATATTCCTGCGTCTTGCATCAATCATCCACGGAAGTCGGTAGGAGCATCGAGTGTCTGACAACCTATTCTGAACTTTCGATGTATAAACATGTAGATGATTAGGAACTTAACGACTTCGAAAACCTCCCATGTGGTAATCCCGAATTGTTGAAACATTAGCGGAAAACCCAATTGCTCCTAGAGGTTTGGCACAAAGGCCTGGATGCAAGGAATGATGGCATGATTCATGATGACCACGTAACCTCGACCATCTGGATCTGGAAATACTGTAGAACAATCGCAAGCGCACTAACGGATTTCGGCCTGGAAGGCCTAAAAAAAACAAGACATCACTACAACCAATGGCCGCCTCCAAACTCGCCCACTAAACCCTTTCCCCTTCCCAACACAACCCAGCCGGGTCCGCAACACCTCTCTTACATAGCCCTAGCAGCTTCTCACTCTCTTGTCCACAATCACTCACTTTCTCGAAGTATCCCACGAACTCTTATCCTTCCTAAACAGATTGATACAGACCCACAACGCCACCAACAAGAGCGGCAACGCAACAATCCAAATCATTGCCGTCCTCATCCTCATGATGGCACCTCTTCTCCTCTCCCACCTGCTCCGTCTCCTGCCCCCGCCCGAATCACTCTCCTCCTCGTCCCTTTGCTGCCTCTCACGGTCAGGACGATCACTGTAGGCGTGATCAACCCTCTGGGTTCGCGAGAACTGATTCCCGGACTCCTCTCCGTCCTCCTCCTCGTCGTCGTCGTCAGAAAAGGGATGGTACTGCGGGACGCCGTCGGTTGAGTCACGGTAGGTGCCGTAGAAGGGGGGGTGGTTCAAGTTGAGGGCTGGGAGGGATTCGTAGTGGATATGCTGGACGGGGTTAGGGGCTGGTGCTGTGGGGCGTAGGCCTGTGGCCACGGGAGTGCGCTGATTGAGAGCATTATTCCGGCTGTTGTTGTTGTTGTTGTTGTTGTTGTTGTTGTTGTTGTTGTTGTTGTTGTCGGCGGTGTCGGCGGTGTCATTGTTGTGGTCGATGGCAGCGTTGGCATCTTGTGTAGTATTGTTTGACTCTGACTGGTGAGATGAAGAGACCATCGCGTGAGAAATCTGAGTTGTGGTTAGGAAACCCAGTACGTGAGAAGTCGAAGGAAATCTATGTTGTACGCAGTGCGCGGGTAAGCTTACACTTAAAACCGGTTCGTGCGATGCCGAAGTGTCAGCGAGAACAGAGGACACCTTAGGCGGAGAAGAGCTGGACGAGCTAGAGCTCGAGCTTGGCCTTGATTTGGTGACTGCTGGAACCTCCATACCATGCATTCAACTCGGTTGGGCGAATCGTAATCTTGTTTCCTTTCACTGAAAGTAGTCAGAAAAGAGTCAATGAACTATTATCGCAATTTGAAATGATAGAACCTAGCCGCAAAGGTTGTTTGTTCGGGCAAATGATATAAACGCATACCGTCTAGGCTGTAACCTAACTTAGCCATGTTAGGAGATCATATCGTGAATGAATTGCACTTTGACTGGAGGCCGCGGGTATGAAAGCTCTGTATATGTAGGAAAATGAGTGGCAAAGTCTTCAAGTCTAACAGCATCGGTGTCGTTCTCGGGGATGCGACATTGATCGGGTGGGAGCGGAAATTCGTCATGCCATAGTTGAGACCTTTGGTTTGGCTATGTTGGTCTGACAAGTTTCACGAATTGGAGGAAAATGTGAGCAAGAATGGGCGATGGGAGATACAAGAACGGCGAAACGTGGAATAGACAGCATGACAAGAGGCAGCTACTGGTTGCGATGCTGTGTCACCAAAGGGGACTAGATGCAACCAAGCACAACGTTTAGAGCACACAAGTAGCCGTCTTTATGCTACATACATGGACTCGAACTGCACCTAGCATGCTATGCAAAGCTATTCCATCTTTTGCTACTGCAGCAGATCCGGCCACCCACACATCACTTATTTTGACGCCTGGTGCAGCCGGAGCAATATCAGCATCCATGAGAAGGTCGCTCCGGAGTGGAGCGATACTGCTCGGACCTCCAGACACTTGGCAGATCGTTGTGATATTGCTCCGTTGACGGGATGATTAATGGGATTTCAGCTTGGATATACCACTAGGTAACAGGTCTATGAGTATAACGAGGCAATCTATGAGCCGCAGTATGGGACTTGTAAGAACAGACCCAAATCAGCTAGAAGAGAATGATCCTGTGATAAGCAAGAGCAGTCGTGGATATCAAGAAGAACAATTTTAGCCTCACGGTCGAGAAAAGATGGAGAATACTACCGGCTTTGTCTATGTGCCGTATACCTTTCAGCAATATTTGACACTTGCCGCCTTTCACAACAAGCCTTTCGACTGAATTGAGTTGTTGTCTTTGCACCAAGTTGTTCCTAATGCGCCTCTGCCTGTCGGATATATGTTCGCCCACGCCGCATTGTTAATTGGCTTCTGGTACTGTTGAAAGCTTGTGTAAAGCCGACATTCGTTGTCTCTCAAGATCCTGTATCGAACGTGGAGTTGGACTATCAGGACTAGTCGTGATTTTGACAATCCGCCGTTCGCTGAGCGTGGTTTGACCAGTTCGCTGGATAGGTTTGT
This sequence comes from Neurospora sp. FGSC 6877, assembly GCA_009805295.1. Taxonomy (NCBI): domain Eukaryota; kingdom Fungi; phylum Ascomycota; class Sordariomycetes; order Sordariales; family Sordariaceae; genus Neurospora; species Neurospora sp. FGSC 6877. Next base: position 128,397 of record RAON01000063.1, on the reverse strand, counting down.
TGTGAGGTGTGGAGGGTACGGGGGTAACACCTCGCGCAACCTGAGTCTTCCTGACGGCTGAGAAATGAGGAGTGGATACGCTGGGGGCATTGTGACTGTCGCTGGTCCGAACGTCGCCAGTGACTGAAGTGTGATAGTTGAGGTTGCTAGGCTGAGATGGGTTGGTTTGTACCCTTTTGCTTTCTCTTTGATTTGAGTTCGCTATGGTGCCGACTGGCTTCAGCTCAGCTTCCACTGGTCTCTTCCTAGTTGGGCATGCCTTTCCAGAAGGCGGAATCGAGGACTGTCCATGGCCGCCCGATGCGCTGATGGCCTGGGAAGGAGAGGGCCGAGCTTCAAGAACCTGTACTTTCGGGACACCTGCCTCACTATGCAACCAGTTGAGCACATGGTTGGCCACGTCATTGCTGTTTTTCTCCAGGAAGCAGAGGTGTCCATTTCCGCGGATTCCATGCTCCTCGAGTCTGTGGTGCTCGACGGTAGCCCCGGCCTGGCGAAGAAAATGTACTGTTGCCCAGTCCGAGAAACGGTGGAAGCTCGCTTCCGTTGTTACCACGAGTTGGAGGATTCCGATCAGATTCGTGAGCTTCCGGGGCTCTGCCCTGGATTCGGTGGAATTTCCAACAGGTAATCCAGCAGGGTCTTGTTCGAAGCAGAACTTGCCTTGTCGACCCCTTGCGTAAAACTTGGTGACTGGGATGGGTTCAAAAGCTGGATATGTACCACCAAACAGCTCCTCGAATGACTCTGGTGCTGCAACCGGTGGGTCAAACTGCATCGGTATATCCGCCAGGCCGTATTGACGCATGCCGGCAGCCCTTGTGAATGTGCTCGTCGGCCCCAGTTCCCCATTTTTGTTCCGAAGAGCAGAGCCAAACGGAGGCCCGAGTGGCTCGACTGCAACGATAGCATGGATGAGGTCAGGGGCCACATCGGCTGCCAGCCAGGCAACGTTGGCGCCGCTGCCTTGGCCGATAAGGATAGCAGGACGCTTCAGGAACCGCAAGAGACTCTCGACTGCCTCTTGAGCGGCTGCCTGGCGCTCGTGGGGGTCCATATATAAGGGAACCAGCTGGTTGAAATATTGGTCAAAAATGGGATCGCTCTGAACACCGCTCTGGGTTTCGTTTTAACTATCAGCCCGAGACTATCCAGTGATCGTTTCTAATACTTCATTTGGAGCCAAACTTACTCCTGGCCACTGTGTGTGCGTCTTTGCGGCTGGCCATTCTGAGTTGTTGGTTTTGTTGATGGCCGTGTATAGGTTCTCGACGGTCTGAGGGGTAATGGCTTTCACTCGTTCGTAATGAACCAAGGCTCCGGATCGGCCATGGAATGGCAGATGCGGAGCATAGACTCGATGACCGCGCTCGGCGAAGAAATAAGCCCAGCCGGGGCGATTATCAGGCTTAGTGAGCCACATCTATCGGAAAATTACACCTAGTTAGCCTAAGACCCAGAACGACCGGGGAAACAGGTTCCTTACTGATCCTGTATGATAGTCTCCGTGAAGGAGGATTATGGGCATGAGATTTTTGCGGATGACAGTGGGCACCAGGCTCTCGACGCGCATCTGGCCTATGGAAAACGCGCCTGGAAGGCAAGTGGCAGCCGTAGGCGGCACTTCATGGTGAGGTTGTGCCATTAGGATGATTCTTCAGGGAAAAAGGGCATGTCCGTGTTGCGAAGAAACCGACTTTACAGATGAAGGCAAGTGGCAGTGTTGAATTTGCTCGGTGGTGGGGGAGGAGATTGATGAGGAGGTGGTCAGTGTGAGAAGTAGACAAGGAAAAGGAGAAAGCAAACGCGGCTGGAGTTTCAGGCCACTAACATGATGAATGCTATACAGCTTGTCAAAGCCAGGCAGAATAGAAGCAAAGACTGAAACCAAAGGTAGGGACCAAAATTGGGGGAAGAAAAGGATGAAAGCAAAGTGAAAGCATGTTCAAACGAGAGTACCTACTCTCAACCCCGTTCTTTCTCAGCTATAGCATATCCAAAACGGTAAACATTTCCAATCGCCTGACTCCGTCAACACCTCGCATCCTTTCCAAAGTCCCTAGATACGGTCGCTTCCATTTCCAGTGGTTATAACTCATCCCTCTCATCAGTGACCTCTCCCTTTAACTTGGCCAAACCCTCGTTCAGCGCGGCCAGGTGCTCGTAGTCGGGGGCATCTTCGCCTAGGCTCCATGCAAAAACGCCTCCCAACCGGCGCTTTTCCATGATCTTGGGGAACTTTTGCTTGATGGCATCCGGGGTATCGAACGTCCACCACAGTGCCTCGATGGGGTCCCAGTAATAGTAGCCGCCTTGCTCATCATCGTAAACTCCCTGCGTCAGAGCCTTTCCAAAGGAGGCACGGAGATGCTTTGGCACGTCGTCGTGCCAGGAAAAGGCACCAGAGCGGCCCAGATCGGCTCCCGATACGGGATCCTCCATCTCGACGGTGGGGCAGCCAACTGGTGACGTTTGTGCGCAGGCATCTTGCTCGGTCTTGAAGTATTTGACGTAAAAGGCAAAGCCGAGGTTCAGCTTCTGGGGGGCGGCACCGGCGGCCACGTAGGCATCGACGGCCTTGAGGCTCAACTCGACGCCGGTGTGGTGCTTGGTGACGGTGTCGCGGCGGTTCATCATGTCGTACGTCATGACGTTGAGAAAGTCGACATGGCGCATGATACGGGGGACGGTCTCGCGGGTGAAGGCCAGCATGTCGCGGTCCAAACCAGGAACAGCGGCCGAGATGACCTTGTCGGGACCGAGGGTAGCGCGCAGTTCCTGGAGCAGGAGGGGGTAGGCGGCAATCTCCCAGTGCTTGTCCGAGTTGGGGATCTGCTTGTAGTCTTCACCGTTGCCTCCGGGGTACTCCCAATCGATGTCGACACCATCAGCACCAGTAGCCTCCACCATCTTGGCAACATTCTCGGCGAACAGAGTGCGAGTTTCGTCGTTAAGGGCGGCCACGGAGAATCCAATGGTGTCTCCCCAGCCGCCAATGGCGATCAAGACCTTTGTGTGTTTGGGGAAGCGGGGGCGGACATCATCGACGGTGGTGAACAAAGGCCATTCTTGGTTCAGAGGATCGTTGAAGATGCTGGGACTCATAAATGCGAGGGCAACATGAGTGACATGGTCGAGCTGGTCGATTTGTGGCGCAACCGGGTGCTGACTGCGATTGAGAGAAGGAATTAGCTGTGCAGTGGTTGAATGACGAAAATTTGTAACATACCCAGTCAAATACAAAAAAAACCGAAGAGGGCGGCTTGTGGCGGCCATGACACTGGAGCCCATCATGGCCAGCATCACGGCGCCCAAGAGCAATGGAAGCTTGAGGAAGATCATCACTCGAGCCACAGAGATATGCTGAATAAGTTGCAAAGATGATGATCAGTCAGAGATATACTAACGGGTATATAGAGAAAGAAAAGGTTTCAAAGTAAGGTAAAGGTATGGAGGGGTTGGGCATCTTGACGGGTTGCAGTCTCCAGAGGTGGAGGTGGTGACGACATTGGCTGTTGCAGCTGTTAGTGCTACCCCAATCTCTTTTCCCATCTCCTCCCGGCCGTCTCTCAAAGGTACATGTGGCTGGCTCTGGCATAAGCGGCTAGGAACCTCTACGCACAGACCCCACTAGATCCCGTCTCCAATCGATACTCCTTCAGGGACCTTGATGGCACGGGTTGCTGTCGGCGCTAAGCCGGACTGGGCAAGATCGAGAAGAGCGACGAGACCTGAGCTCCAAAAAAAAAACTGCATTCAGTCACTCGCTCGTCGGGACGGTACCTACCTATCCGTACCTTATTCTCGCTACTCAATTCACCGAGGCCTACATCGTATGATTGCACCAACGTGACCCAGACAACAACAAAACCAGCAGCAACAGCAACCATAACAACAACAACAGTAACAAAGAAACAAACCATGCTGGAAAACCTCTGCACCCTACCGCTCTCGGCGGACCTGTTCACGCAGGTGGTGCACCCCTCCAAGCCTCTGCTTACAGTCGGCCTCTCCAACGGCCGTGTCGAGACCTTCCGCATCCCAACCAACGAGGACAGCGACGACGAGGACGAGAACAGCAGCATCACCGGCGGCAAGGGTGTCATCAAGAGTGTCTGGAGCACCCACCGCCATAAGGGCAGCTGCCGCACTCTGACCTACAGCACCGATGGGGAGTGTAAGTAGGCCTTTTACCTTAGCACAGCGCCAGCTAACCAAACTCACCGTCCCAGCCCTCTACTCGGCCGGTACCGACTCCATCGTCAAGCACTTCTCTCCAGAGACCGGCGTCGTCGTCTCCAAGATCGGCCTGCCCCCCGTCAACAGTACCAGCAGCCAGAGCGACACCCCAGCCATCCTCCACACCCTCTCGCCCCAGACCCTGCTGCTCGGCACCGACTCTGGCTCTCTCTACATCTTCGACCTCCGCGAGAACGGCTCCCTGAACCCCAAGCCCGTCCGCAAGCATGTTCCCCACTCCGACTACATCTCCAGTCTGACCCCTCTCCCCCCTTCGTCTGAGAGCACCTCCGGTTTCCCCAAGCAGTGGGTTTCTACCGGCGGCGCCACCCTGGCCGTCACCGACCTGAGACACGGCATCATGGCCACCTCGGAGGATCAGGAGGACGAGCTGCTGTGCTCGACAGTCATCCCCACCGGCTTGGGTCCCAAGCACATGCGCAACAACGCCGTTCTGGCCGTCGGCACTGGTGGAGGTGTCCTGACCCTATGGGATCGTGGCGCCTGGGATGACCAGCAGGAACGCATCTATGTTGCTCCCGGAGAGACCAAGAGAGATGGAGAAAGCCTCGATGCCATTGTCCGTGTTCCCGATGAGCTCGGCTGGGGCAAGAAGGCTGTGGTTGGCGTCGGTGACGGCACCATCAAGATTGTCGATCTGAAGCGCAGAGAGGTCCAGGCTACATTCCAGCATGACGAGGTTGAGGGCGTTGCTGCTCTTAACTTCGACTACGAGAACAGGCTGATCAGTGGTGGCGGCAGGACCGTTAAGGTCTGGGCCGAGGCTGGTTCCGCCCAAGAAGAGGAGGAAGAGGAGGTGGAGGAGGTGGTGGGAGCCGACCAAGGCGTCAAGCGACCCGCCGACAGCGACGACTCGGACGACGATGACGGGAGCGATAGCGACAGCGACCGCCCCAAGAGGGAAAGAAAAAAGAAGCGGAGAAAGGGCAACAAGAAGGGCAAACATGGTGGCCCTTCCGTCTCGTTCCCAGGTTTGGATTAAAAAGTTTACAAACAGCGCTTTGTTGGCACTTTGCCTTTCCACCGTCCATTGCCGGTAGTTCTGAGCATGAAGGTGACCGATCCGAGAGCTGACACACAGGACCGGAATGACAATTAACCAGCGAAACAACCATCGTTATCCCCTTCCAACCTTGGACTTCAGACAGCCTAATGAGGCCTTTGTAGTCCGGACTCTTGCATAAATGAAAATATGAGTCGGTGATGTTACGAGTGCCGTACCACTGGAATGCTGGGTCAGTCAAGTTTGCGCCAAGGGTGAGTAATAACCACCTTTATGCTGTCATGTTTGTGGCTTTCGTGTCGCTGCTGCTTTGAGGGCACATCATGGACTGGAAAAATCTTCGTCACTCGTTGATTAAATCGGAAAACAAAGAGTAAAAAGGGTTATAATTGATCTTCTACCTCACTTCAAGCACCTGGTCGCGTGTAGTCCAAAGCACGCACACGCCTCCAAACTTCTCTGGCTGTTCTTTCTTGTCCTTCACGTGCTGTTTCCTCTTCAGACGGCCCTGCAGGCCGGATGACGAGGTATAACCGGCTACCCAGCTTCACTTCTGGTATCTCTGCCGTTGCCCACTCTTCGGGCGGGTTTGCCGAGGTTATCAGACCTCCAGCCTCCTGCAGGATCGCTACACCTGCCGCCACATCCCTAAGCCCATTCCATTCTTGTTAGTCATTACTTTCAAGTCAATAACTGTGAGCAGGCCAAAATGTTGTACTTACCATTCCCAGCACCCTCCTTCCCACCAAATGTCAAAAGAACCCATTGCCGTGTAAGCGAGGTCCAGGGTCGCGCTGCCTCAGTGTCAGGACTTCGCAGATCAGAACCAACAAGAGGGGATAATGAATATCAAAAGACCTACCTCCCCAAACTTCTGACCCCATGTACCATTCCTCCCTTCCCGCCTCGGCCCCCAACCTCGGCAGCCATATTAATGAAGCTTTCCACCTTCCGGTACAAGTTCCCCTCCGGCCTGTCCTTCCGGTCCTTGCCCCATTCACAGCTAAACACACAACCCCCCGGCGCGTTCCTCGGCATCGGCTGCCTCACCAGCGGCAACCTTTGCGTCTCATTGAGCCAAGCACCTCGCCCCTTGCAGGCCGTGAAGAGCTGGCCAAGCATCGGCGCGCATATGACGCCTATTACCGGCGCGCCGTCGATGAGAAAGGCGATGGAGACGCAGAACATGGGGAAGAGATGCGTGTAGTTGACCGTGCCGTCGAGGGGGTCGACGACCCAGGTTGGAGTCGTAGGGGTGACGAGGTAGGGGCGCGTGGGCTGGGTCGATCTTGCGTAGGTCTCTTCCCCAATGAAGTGGTGGGAAGGGTAGCGTGTGTTGATGGCAGATTTGATGAAAGCTTCGACGTCTTCGTCGGTTTGGGTCACAATGTCGACAGCGGAATCCTTTTCGGTGAACTCTTGGGTGGTGGATTTCTCATCGTGGTTGGCATTGTTGCTGCTGAACCGCGAGCGGGCAGCTTCCATGAGTAGGTTACCTGCATTTTTTCCGAGTTGGACGGCAAAGGCGTAGATTTCGTCGAGCTCAGCTTCTGTTATCGCTTTTGATGTCATGGCTGTTGATACTTGATAACGAAAGACGGAATGAAGCTGCTTTCCTGGTTACAAGCACACACACCCTAAGCCTTAGGTGTTGTTGGTGGAGTCCTTGACAAGCAGTCGTTGGTGTCAAGGGAAAAGCTGAAAAGCAAGGTTGAGTCAAAACATTTCCAATTCTGACCTGCTCTGCCACTCCTCGGCATATGCGGTTCCATGGGCTAACAAGGTGGGCAGGGGCGGGCCTGATTCCGCTCATGGTACCTTACGTTAGAACCGTTGGAAAGCGAAGAATGTTTAGCTTGGCCTTCCGCCGAGTTCATTCGACCGGCCGGCGTCATCAGGGGATGGTGGGATTCTGGTGATCATTAACGCGAGGTCCCACTTCCCCGGATTGTCCATGGTGGTGAGTAGAGCAGATGCGCTACCCGATATACTTCAACGACTGTCTGCATTGAACAGATGTTCCGTCAACTTATCAATTTCAATTAAGTACCGCGTACCAGATCAGCTTGCTACACGCAGTGCGTACCCTTTCCGCTGAATGAATGTTCATGTACTTCCTACGGATGCCAGTAGCTTCCTGTGGCCCACGTGCGGATAAGCTCTCTCATTGATGGACTTTTGCTGGGTGAAACGGTAGCTATCAATGGATAAGTCTTTAACCAGCCGAAAAGAGGTGGTGTGCGGATAGTTGAGGAACTTGGTAAAGTCATAAGTTGACAGCTTCCCCACCCTTGGGTAAATATTTACCCATTGTCACCAGCGCAGTCTTCAGCGCCTGTTTGCCTGGATAACCCTAACTCTTTTCTGGTGGCTCAGGGGTTAATGACTTACACGACCACAGCCACCCAACCGGAGGTGTCATGTGACAGAACACTGGATCAATACAGCCTCTTCATCATTCCGTATATGTCAATCGTGCGAATCAAAGACAGAGGGTCTCGCTTACTGATCCATGGTGCAATGACAGAAGCACAAATCAAACCGATGACGGTCTTTCGAGTGGTTATCAGTGCAGTGACGAGCAAAGTCACGGAAGCGGATCCGGGGACGGGTAACCACTCATCCGCCCGTCATTCAGATAGCTTGTCCGTGTATTAGAAACGTGAATGATGAATGAAGCCCGTAGATAACAACCACACCCAACCACATCTCGATTAAACCTTCCGCTTGTAAGTTGTTGAGTATCGTGCGGCATCTCTCAGACACGTTTCTTGTTTCTACCTCTCTGAGGACTCAATCTAAGCACTCATCTCCCACAAGCCCATCGCACCCAACCAGAGGTACCACGCACAATGGCGTCCCACCGTCATATTCTCCTCATCAACGGCCCCAACCTCAACCTCCTCGGCACCCGGGAGCCCCAAATCTACGGCTCAACAACCCTCCACGACATCGAGCAAGCCGCCCAGACTCAGGCCTCCTCGCTAGGTATCCGTCTTACAACCTTCCAGTCCAACCACGAAGGCGCCATCATCGACTGTATCCATCAAGCAGCGGGATTCTTCCCGTCCCCACCACCGCCGTCGCCGTCGCCGTCAGGTGCCGCAACCACAGCGGAAGCAGGCCCCGGGGCCGGAGAAAAAGTGTCGGCCATCATCATCAACCCCGGCGCTTACACGCACACGAGCGTGGGCATCCGCGACGCACTGCTGGGGACAGGAATCCCGTTCGTGGAGGTGCACGTGTCGAACGTGCATGCGAGAGAGGCTTTCAGGCATCATAGTTATTTGAGCGATAAGGCGGTGGCGGTTATTTGTGGACTGGGGCCGTTTGGGTATAGGGCTGCGCTGGAGTTTGTGGGGAGGCATATGAAGATTTGAGAGTGTTGATGAGATGTTAATCTTCAGTGTTCGTGTTTGCACTTGTTAGCTCAAAGGTAGTGTTCTTTAGCTCTGGGATATTATTATATGGGGTCAATGGTACTGCAGCAGTTTAGTTTTCAAGGCCGATATTAGTGAAGCTTTGGGTTGAATATTGAATGTACGGTGTTTGAATCAAAATGTTACATTTCAGGACTCATATCGAAGAGGGTAAGATCAAAGCAAGAAAGGCATTCTTTTAGGCTTAAAATTATAATACTATCCATCCTGACTTGGTGTTCCTTTCCACCTGTCCAAGAATGTATCACAGTCGGTGTGGAAATTTTAGGGTAGAAGGAAATCATAATAGAGATAAAATAACCCGAGCTCGAAGAATTTGTCACCGGCGCCTACCAGACATCGCACTCCCCCATCTGAAACCCAACATACCAAGAGAGAAAAAGAAGACCGCCCAGACTTTTGTGTAGTAATGTCAGTTTATAACGGCAAACCAAAGGGTAAGAACAACCGGCGTTGAACCTATAACGAAGCAGAGACTCGAGGCGCCGTCACCAATGGTCCCTCTACCGGTATCCTCAGGTCCCGGACCAGCTTGGCCCACGAGATAGCGCCTCTCATGGCAAGTTCCTCCGGCACTTCGGGTCCCTCCTCAGACATTCTGCGGTTGAACAGCTCTAAGCTGACCCAGCCCTCAAACCCAATGCCGTGGAAGAAGGCTCGAGCAACCTCCTTCACGGGCAGATACGCTCCATGTTCTGTTTCGCCGTAGAACAGCCTGCAATTGCGCGACCAGCTCATCCTCGCCGGCTGCTCTGGGTTGTAGTACGGGTGGCCGGGGAGCAGTGGCTTACTCAACCTCTCGGCGTCAACCACCTGGACATAGAAGACCTTGGAGGCATCCACGCGCGAGACTAAGTTGGCGATAGACTTCCTGACTGCCTCTTTTGCGTTGGGCGTCCTCCCGGTAGGGGACGTCGGGTCGGCGTAGATGCGGCCAAGAATGTTGAAGGTGTCAAGGCAGATGCCAAAGTTGGGACGGTCAACGCGCTGTACGATATCCCAGCACCCCTCCCACAGATCGACACGGGTGCTCCAGCAGAGACTCTCGTAGGCGAAGCGGATAGGAGGTGAAGCTTGAGCTCCAATATCGGCCACCTTGCAAAGATCCGAGACAATCAGGTCGAGATTGTCAGTGACTTGGTCGGTGGGGAGGAAGTTGGCTGGGATCTGAATGATGTCGGTTTGCAGCTCATGAGCGAGCTTAATCCATAGTGCTAGCTTCTCCAGGCGACGCTCATGTTCTGTCCTGTCGACAAGGCCGTCGTAGTGCATGAAAGGCTGGAGGCAGACAATCTCAAGTCCCCTGACTTGACACATCTGGAGAATGTGACGAGCGGCGGCTATTTGGGCTTCGGCAGAAGGGCCTTCAGGTGAAGGAGGCTCGTTCGACAAATGTTCTGCAAAGTCGGCCAGGTCCTCATGGAAAAGCTCGACACCGAGGTAGCCGTATCGTTGAGCGGCATCAAGCTTGCTGTCCAGCGAGTGGCCGGCAAAGCAGCGTCCTAGAGACATGGAACTGATGGCTAATTTTGATGGCATGGTGAAGAATTCGACAAAGTGGGTGTAATAATGGATCTGGAGGATAGGAGAATAACAGATGCTGTCGGTAGGAGGTTCCCGTCGTGATAAAATATGATGAAACGGGTTGTTGATGTCAACAGGTGGGATACTATCCTTGAAGAAATGTTGACTGTCACGCCGGTGCGCTAGAGGTTATATAGTCAATTAATGAGAGAATAAAGAACTAGGGTAATTACAGTATGCCCTTCGTTGATATGGGAAGGCAGTGACGAAGCAGTTGGGGTTTTCCAAGGTTTGATTTGACCTTCGCGTGGTCCCATCGAGCACGGCAAGCGTTCCCGTGAGCAGGACTCGAACGTAACTCCGCAAGCGGCCAACCGTTTCCCGTCCTAAATTTTCAAATGATCACGTTAAGAGAATCAGAGTCAATCCACCACCCATAGAAGGTGTGGTGAAGACGCCGTGGGCGGTTCATTGCAGATGTTCGGGATGTCATCTCTTCGGTTTGCGAAGAATTGGCCAATAACAGGAATGATAACGGATGTCAACGGTGAACCACGGGATGGAAGCCGAAGTTTGCTGAGCGGAATAAAGCATCAACGGGTGGGCCGAAGGTAAGCGACCGTATGAGCGTCTCACAAGATTCAGCATCTCCTCAACGATCAGATGGCGTTGAATGTTGACGAGCTTGGATGACGGGAAGAGACATCTTCCCCTTGCGTGATAAACACTTAGCCGGCCGTCTCGCAGTTGACAGCCTCCCGAGACAGGCACCTTGCCGGCCTGCTTGTATCGAGGCCAATCGAGACCCAGTCAAAGGACCTCCGATTCATATGGGAAGGGACTTTGACAGATGAAACACGGGATACCGAATACATCTGTGTAATCGTGCAACCTGTGAGTGCCGGTCTTCCAGTTAGCTCTCTAATGGAGGGCAAACTATATACGGAACCCGCTTGGTGATACCAACTGTTATCCAACAATCTGGATTTCTGGTGGGTTGCTCCGTCCGAATAAAATGGTTAAAGAGTCAACAGCGGTGAATGTATGATTGAACATGACGACTCCAAGTGGCCGGTCCCGGTCTAGAACTTTGACAGTTCACGATATGCTCTACAATCTACCCGGACCATGATTTCGGCTCCGAGATAAGATTCCATCTTCCGATCCGGGATATTGTCAATCGGACCGGTGAATACTGATAAGAAGCCGCGTAAGAGCGGTGCTACATCGCTTTTCGTTGGCAAACGTTGAGATAACAAAACGAATCGGACGAAGATGGCGATAGTTGGCGTGCCTTGTGAACGGGCCCGATTTCCCATCACATCATAATGTCTGGGACGGGGAAGACAAGAGCATGGAAGCCGTTGGCCCAGCGGAAAAGGGTGACAGACTGCTGTAAAAATGTTTAAGCGGGTGGGGCCGCTCCGGTTGGGGACGTCCTTGCGAGCCAGCAATCCCCGCAACAGATAGGTACCGAAGGTGTTCAGATCTTCCGAGGCTGTTGAAGAGAGCTCTTCCTCCTGGATCACCAAAATCCCCAGAGCATGCCAAAAGGTAAAACGCTCATCCTCAATCTGTTTTCCCATGCCCTTCAAGGCACAATTCCAAATTACCACTCCGCCGCCACTCCATACCACTTCGTGAGACAGGGAAAGAGAACACTAGGCAACTCCAACTTCCCCAGACTCCCGAGGACACTAGCGTTTTTAATCATCCTCCACGAAGTACCCCCATACGATGGGGATGCTCAGTCCGATTGAACCCTGTCAACTCCACACGCCCAAGTAGTATTCAAGATGGGGGAATAACTTATAGCCACGCCCCTTGGCATCTTTCTCCCGAGACGATCTCGTGAACTCTTCGACCTCTTTTGATTTTTGTTTCAATTCTCTGTCGAGTGGTTATTTCCGAGTGACTGTGACTTCTCATCGCCAGATACACCACATAATTAAGCACACAGCACCATGTCGACAGCAACCTCCACAACATCGACGACGACGTCGGTCGTCCATCCCCAACAGCAAGATATCCTCCATCTCACCAGCACACCCGACATCACCCCCTACACCAAACATGGCTACCTCTTCGGCCAGAAGCTCGCCGCCTCCATGTCCCCTCTCCTCCACTCCATCGTCTACTCCCACCTCTCTCTCAACTGGGCCCAACTCCGTCTTGACTCCCCTTCCATACCGCTCTTCCTCCAGCTCGCCCAGCACCCAGACTTCTACGGCGCCTCGGTGACCATGCCTCACAAGGTGGCCATCATCCCGCATCTCGACCACCTAACGCCCGAATGCCGCGACGTCGGCGCCTGCAACACCTTATTCCTTAAGACCGACCCGGTCACGGGCCGCCGCCTGTTCTGCGGCGCCAACACCGACGTGATCGGCGTGCGCGAGAGCTTCGTGCAGAACGTGTCCGACCCGGCGCGGGTGTACGAGGGTCGGCCGGCGCTGGTGATCGGCGGCGGCGGCGCGGCGCGCTCGGCTGTGTATGCGCTGCACAAGTGGCTCGACGCGACGGACATCTACCTCGTGAACCGGGACAAGAGCGAGGTGGACGCGGTGATTGCCGAGTGCACGGAGCGCGGGTACGGCGATCGGCTAGTGCATGTGGCGAGCGTGGAGCAGGCTGAAGGCCTCGTAGGGCCGGGGGCGATCGTCGCTTGCATTCCAGATTTCCCGCCCAAGACGGAGAAGGAGGTGTTGGCGAGAAGGATCATCGAGACGCTCCTGAGGAAGGAAGAGAAGGGTGCTATGCTGGAGATGTGCTATAACCCGAGCCCCTTCACCGAGTTGGGAGCGTTGGCGGAGAAAGAGGGGTGGCAGGTTATTTTGGGCACGGAGGCTTTGATTTGGCAGGGGATCGAGCAGGTATGTATTCGTCCTGATCTTGAATGCACTTTGGAGGACAACTTACTGATCTTTCATCCCCTTCGTTCTGCAGGACAAGTATTGGACCGGTCGCACAAACGAGGAGCTTCCCATTCAACAAATCAAGGAAGTCATTGCTGCAAAATTGGCGGAAGCCTCCAAATCGCAGGCCAGTTGAGATAACAGGGTCCTTCAAACATATAAAACGACACTGGAATGGAAACAGGGTCGCTGTACGGATCGCGGTGTGATACCCGTTGTGATATAAATGAAGTCTCCGTTATAATACTGCCGGCTCCAAAAACGATGTTTTGTGCTGAGACATCACGATGTCGGAGTAATGCAACGTGGGAGGTTTTCTTGTTAAGAGCCAAGGCACCCGTTACCCAAAAGCAAACAGAAAGACTCGGTGTGTTTATGTAAGAGATATGTAGGATTCTCCATGGCCACGGGATAGACATGATATGGAAGGGACATTCAAAACACAATGCCCTAAAAAGGAAAGGATGCCTGTATAAACTCAATAGTGTGCTTCAGACAACGCAACTTTATACTCCCGCTTCGTAGCTATCATATACATCGTTCTCTTCGACCTCGGGCAAGAAAGTCAAGTAAAGTAATTACAACAAAGGTATCGCCCACATCATAAACATAACATCATATCCGCGGCGGCTGGCTGCCGCAGCTCACAACGCCCCTGCCCATATTCAAGCACCCTGAAGCTAAGGCAGGTTGCAGACCTTAGACTGCACTCTCGGTTTGTGTCACCCTGTCCTTCTCGTCCAGCGACGACTCCTCTCGCTCTGGATTTCTGTCGAAGTTGAGCTCAGCCATGAGAATCTTGTTGGCATTGTGAACAGGCTTGATTTCAAACAAGCGATCCATGGCCTCGAGCGGGATCGACTTGGTCTCGGGGATGAAGAAGTAGATGAACACAATGGACAGCAGCATGAGCGAGGCAAAGAAAAAGTACACGCCGTACTCCATCTTGATGAACATTTGCGGCGTGAAACGAGAGATGATAAAGTTCCAGAACCAGTTGTTGGCCGCGGCTGATGCCTGACCCAGGGACCGTGTGTTTTGGTCAAACATTTCCGAGTTGATGACCCAAGGTGTACCGTTCCACGAGGGGGTGTAGAAGGCAGTCCAGAGGTAGAAAAAGAAGATGGCTGCGATACCGCCAGAGGTCAGCTTTGCCTCTTCCGCCTTGGTCGACCCAGGACCAGCAAGCTTGATGTAGGCTCCAATGAACCACATGCAGAGCGATCCGCCAGTCGCACCGATGAAGAGCATGCGGCGGCGACCGACAAGATCGACAAGCCACAGAAGCCAGATAATGGTGAGCACCATCTTAACGACGCCGAAGATGCCCGTTGTCAAGAAGCCGGTGTTGGTACCGGTAATGCCGATGCTCCGGAAAACGGTGGGGGAGTAATAGTTAATGGCGTTGATACCACTTCCATTCTGCCAGAGGAAGAGCATGCCACCAAGGAAAAAGCGCCACTGAACCTTGCGCTGCTTGAGGGACAGGAACGGCTTCCAGAACCCCTTGCCGACCTCTCGGGCATACCGTTCCAGGTCAGCGTCAATGTACGAAACTTCTTCCACGATGTATCGGTCGGTGGGCTCGAGGTTGCGCATCCAGCACAAGACCTTCATTGCCTCTTCTCTCTTGCCGTTGGCAAAAAGCCACCGTGGCGACTCGGGGATCCAGAAGCTGCCCAAAAACAAGAGGCCGGCAGGGATGAGCTGAACCGCGAAGGGGATCAGCCACTGCGACCTCGTTGGGGCCATGGTGGTGTTGACGCCGTAGTTGATCCAAAACCCGACCAGACCACCAATCTGCCAGCCGAGCTCGTAAATGCCGACAAGACGACCGCGAACAGCGGGAGGGGCAAGCTCCGAGATGTAAATGGGCACCATATTGGAGGCACCTCCGACGCCAATTCCAGCCAGCACTCTGCCTGCGATAATCGGAGCAATGCCTCGCCCCTGGCCATCAGCAGCAAGCATAATGGCGGCGCCAATGATGAAGACGACGGAGAAGGCAATTACGGAACTGCGACGACCCAAGAAGTAACTAGTCGCAAAAGCGAAAAGACTTCCAAAGAAGGCACCGGCTTGGTAGACGGATACGATGTTGGACTGAAGCAAGGCGAGAGCACCAGGTGTGTAAGAGGCGAAATCGAATTCCTTGGTGAAGGACGGCAACGCAAGGGTGGTGCCAATGAAGGCAGAGTCATAGCCGATCATGCATGAGGCAAAACTGGCGATCGCCGCGCATGTGTAGACACGCCAGTTGTAAACGGCCTTTGGCGTTGGCCTATCTTCCTTGAGCGCAAGGAGAGTCATCTTGACGCGTCCGATGCCGATTGACGATGTAGAATAAGAGAAGGGGGGCCGGTGACGCGACCTCTCCTACAAGCTCGCCAAAGGGTGTGAGTGATGTGAACGAGGAGAGAGGGCTGGTTGTATCCTAGAATATCGTTCCTGAAGTCGGGATGTCTTTCTTTAATAGAAAAGGAGTTCTCAAGAGGTACCTATGAGTGTTCGACTCATCCACGCGCATGGGAACCCACACATGAGAACTAGTCTTCCCTTCTCCATGGGGAATCTTGTCGTTAGCAACCATACCCCAGCCGCCCAGCGAGCTAAGATCTGGCTGGCTGGTCTCCCCCGCAAGAGCCACACCAAACCTGCTATTCGGTACCTCGAATGCAAGCGACCGGCACAATCACCGGATCGCAACCCCAGAAAAACCAGAGTGCATATTTGGCAACAGTCAAGCCCCAGATGCCGGGACTCCTCGTGGCAAAGTGACCTGTTCCGGCTCATCGCCAGCGTCTCCGTGTCCAGCCCCCGAGCTTCCCCGCACTGAAGAAGTGAAGCTGATGAGCGTTGAGCCAGTACAGACACCCCGAAGAGGTGGCTGTCCAGTGCAATCCCTGCTCAGCGACGACCCCACAAACCGCTGACGTGCTAGCGCAGAGTTTTTGGAGGGTTGTGGATAAATGTATAACCGGAGGACGGCAGACAACGACGGTGGTTGTTCAGCACCCTTCATCTTCAACCTCTCGAGCCCCTTTACGTGAGGCAGCAGGACCAGCCACGCTCGTAAACGTCCACACCAATGAGCCATCACATCTGAGAAGCTGCAGCTCTGTGCATAAAACGGGAAAGCCATTACCCAGCCAGCGCCTGGTAACTTGATACTCGGCATTCTTGAAACCGAAAGGTGTTGTCGAGGATACACATATGAGGTGGATCGCACACCTCCTTTTCCTCCCTCCAATTATCAGCGCCAAGTGTTCCCCAGAGCCGATCGCTTCACCGTGCTGTCGTGGTGACGGTAGCCCGTACCCACAACAGAAGCGCCGGCTTCAGGAGCAAGCACGGATCTGGGTTTAGTGCTCCGAGTAGACCTTGTTGCTGTCCGCCGAAACCGGTCCGAGTTTTACCCTGATACCGACAGCCCGCCCCGAAATCAAGACCATTGGATCCGCATGCCTTTTTCTTTCAAGATATTTGCGTTGCAATTCTGTTGAGGCGAGGCTGTAACTGCGCGGTATGAGATTTCTCTTGATCATCTGGATATGCTCGCAGAACCTCGCGCCTCATCAAGCGACGAGGTGCTCGCCGCCCGGTGAACAGTTCGAACTGGGCAAACCCTTGTTCTGGCAGAAGATCGAGTCCATCCATTGCGACCCAGCCTCTGTGAGCCTCGCGTCGTGTTTGTTCGAGCAGGGGTGATGTGAGACATTTGTAGTCGAGTTCTAGTACAATGCCGCCAGTGGGGTTGTCGAGCCAATGCAAAGGCACAGTAAATTCAGGGTCAGGGGTGTTGTCCACTGTGTGCGTCGGTATGCAGGAAACAATCATGGTCGGGTTTTTGAAGTTTTCTGGGAGCGGTTCGTCTCGGGATCGAATGATGTGAAAACAAGTGTTGCCGTGGGATCTTGGCCCTGTGCTCAACAGAGGCAATGCGTCTCTGGCCAACAGGTTCTCGAAGTGTAAAACCAGCTTCTCGGCATTAGCAAATGTTCGGTTGAAGATCAAAATCTTCTTGACTCCCAGTTGAAGCATGGCATATACGGCTGCCCTAGCCATTCCGCCAGCGCCGATGACAAGACCAGTGCTTGTTGATCTCACGGCATTGGCGGGTGATAAACCGCGGCGAAGGCAGGCCCGGATACCAATCCAATCCGTGTTCTCGCCGTAGAGAGCTTTGACAGGGCCGGCTTGGCTGATATTGTTGAACATGGACACCTCGTCCGGTATTCCACCGTCCGTCGTAAGGTGTCGCACCGGAATCAAAGTGTTGACGGCTCCGATGGCTTTCGCGTGCCGGCTCAAAGAGTGTGTGAGGCTAATAATTTCCACTTTGAACGGCAGACCGACCGAGGCTCCAGCAAACTGCGGATCGCTAATAATCTCGCGCAAAGTCCCGATATTTGCTGTAGAAAGGGGCCTGTAGTGGTGCGGAATGCCACAGGTCTTGAGTGCGGCATTGTGCATGGCTGGGGACAAGCTATATCCCACATTTGCGCCGAAGACATACAGCTTCATGGGGTCGTGGACAAATGCCGAGTAGAGAGCCTTTGTTGCTTCTGGAGCCGTGAGCGGAGGTTGGAGATGGTGATGGGCAGAATTTTGGAGCCCGAGTGTATCCTCCTTGAAAGGCTCTGGTGTAACCGGGGTCAGGATCTCGTTAAAACACATCGATGTCCGACCTAGCCGTCCTGTGTTGTAAGCGATAAATGGGAGCCTTGGACCCCCGACGGCCTCTACCGCAACTTGGAACTGCCGAATATCTGTGTTGTCCCTGGAATTCGAAGCCGGTCTGGTCAACCTTACCAAGTCGCATCCTGTATTCTGGGCCTTTTGATAGGCTTGTAACCAAGATGGATCCCCCCAGAGCGGCGAATTGACCTCTGCAAGTTGTTTATTGCCGATAACCTTGGTGATTCCTTTAACGGCGGTTAGTTGCCCAAGCAAACCAGAATCGAGTCTCAGATCGACCGTAAGATAATCCGGCGCAAGCCTTAAGGCATGGCTCAGGTAAGCCATGTAAAGAGCTAGCAGAGCTTCTTCATACAGCGCTCTTTCTGGAAAGACCACGTGAAGGATGATGGGGATCACTGTGTCCCTTCTGATCTCGCCTACAACACGGCTGATCTCGCTCGCTCGGTGGGGCGCAAGACCCAAGGGGCTCGTTGGGCCGGATTCGCTCGTTGCAAGATCGTCTACAATGATCTCGATTGCGTCCACACCGGCATCGAGCTCCTGAATATCTACGCCTTTGTCGAGGAAGGCAGATATAGGCAAGGCGAGGGCGTAGGTGAAGCGGCGCTGCTCAACGGGGACGGAAGCCAGGGGAAAGGCGGACTCGACAAAAGGTATGGTCCCCTTGGGTAGGATCAAGGAGAGGAATTTGAGGAAGTGGCGCTCGGCCCGTTTGAGCGTTAGATATGGCGCGGTACGTCGCTGGTCCGGAACGGCGGGCGGTGATGCTGAACCGGAGTGGGTGTCCAGGTTCTCCTCGGAGACGTTGAAGAACTCGAAACGGGTGCAGCGGCGAAGGACAGCACTTGTGGCGTCAAGAAGGGTGCCAACCTTGGACTTGTCATATCCCTTCAGATGGGCCTCGATGGCTTTTGCATCGCGCAGAACGTAAATGACTGGATTAGACGTGCTGAAATCCTGCAACATGGCCTGCACATCCCGCTCCAGCCAAGAGCAGACGAGAATGGCGCGGGTCCTGTGCAGATTCAAGATGTTCTGCAAGATGGTGATCTGGCGCCTCCCATAGTCGGCCGGGCCATGTCTCTTCTTGTAGTTTGAACTAGACAAGCCAGTGAGATGGTGGAACTCGGATTCCAGGTCGACTATCTTGCGCTTCATGGCGGTGGATGCCATGATGGCCAGCGTAGACTTGCCAGCGCCGCGAATGCCGGCAATCACAATGGAAGCATCGGGATCGAAGCTGGCGGTGATGGGATGATGCGGCAGCGCACGACGGGGCGGGGAGTTGGGCGCCGACCAAGAGCCTAGGTAGACTGAATGTTAGAAGAGGTATGAGGTATAAGGTGCGGATCAACACAAACGTGCCTACTCTGTAGTTGGAAGTGCTTGGACTATTGGAGAGGGGTCGTGGTGGTCGCCTGGCATCGGCATTGGTATCGTCGCTGTTGCCAGGGTCGCTGCCGTTGGTGTAGACCATGGCCATGGTCGCGAAGGAACGCTTCATGCCGCTGGCGACGGAGGATGATATGTGCGGTAGAGGTAGAGGGTCGCGGGTTGCGATATCCCCGACATGGCGTGTCGGAATGGTGTTCATGATGGCGGTGGTGGTGTCTCTATCTTCAACTGCGCATACTTGTGCATCGGCAGTCTCACATGCGCCATGGCAATGTCAATTCTCCATTAGAACATGACGCGTCTGATGGCAAAAGGGTCCATTCCTTCCTCGTCGCGCAGGGTCCGGTAGTCAAGGGAATAGCATCACCGGGCTGAAGATTTGGCGTGCCTGGCCCGGATTGTGTTGTCGGGAGCGAGGTAGGTAGTGAGAAGTGTAGTTCTGGTTAAGGTATTGAAGCCAGCGGACGGAAAGGGATCCCGGCCCGGTGTGCCTATTGCAAGCAAAACCTAGCGGTAAAGGCAAAATACTTACACCACTGACATACAAGTCTGTACATTAGGCAAGAACGGCAAAGTTGGCAGTTACAGTCCTAGTGGGATATGTGTAAGCACCTCAAACCAGTATTTACAGCTTCTGTAAATATGGCGGGTGTTTCCATTCAGTGAGGTCTTCATTGTGTGAGCGGGCGGCGGGACCAGAGACAAGAGGATAAATGATTATCCTGCCAACTCCATTTGGCCTCCATTTCCTCTCTTCTCTACACGCTGTTTACAACTCCATCACATGCATCATTTTGTTTGTCCTCTGAATGGGCAGTTACAGGATGCCTCTCAGGCTTGACAATGCTTCAGAGTCAACAAATATCTAATTGACTATCAGGTCCTCTGAAGTACATCTTTTCACTTGAAGAAGAAGAGTTCACCTTCGGGCCCAGGCATCATCACCACAAAAGCCGAAGTTCCCCCGCACCTAATCCAATACCGGTTCCACTACCGGGACGGACCCAAACAATCACTGCCATCCAGCTTCTTTGCTCACCCTTGACCTGGACAACATGTCGACTATCTCTATACACCTCGGCCTCTACGCAACCGCATTCAAGGCCGCTGTCCAAAAGCCATGATCGGACTCCCAGGCACTCGCTACAACGTCGTCATGGTTTGGAGAGGGCCATGAAAAAATATCAGCAAGGGCATCCCATGTGCCTGATTAGCAACTCCCCGGATACCTCTACGGATACACGAATCCCAACATGCCGCCCAAACGCAAGACGCTCGATGCCGCTACCGAAGCCAATTCCCATGCCGGCGACCATGCCGGTCACACTTCAGCAAACAGCAACGCTCGTTTTGCATCTGCGCCCAACTTAAATAACACTAACATACCCGACCTCGGCCCTACCACGACGTCACCTGTCGAGCCTGCTCGTTTGAAACGCCAGAGAGTCTCGAGGGCCTGCGATCAGTGTCGAGCTGCACGCGAAAAGTGCGATGGAATACAGCCGGCTTGCTTCCCCTGTGTGTCGCAGGGCCGGTCGTGTACCTACCAGGCCAGTCCCAAGAAGCGAGGAGTCCAGACGGGCTACATCCGCACTCTCGAACTAGCTCTTGCTTGGATGTTCGAGAACGTTGCCCGCAGCGAGGACGCCCTCCACAATCTTTTGGTCCATGAAAGTGGCCAGGGCAGTGCTCTCCTGGTCGGCAAAGACTCCCCTGCTGCAGAACGCCTGCATGCAAGATGGGCGAGGAGTCGGGTCAACAAAAGCATCACCCGTCTTCTGTCGGGCCAGGCCGCACAAGATCCATCTGACGACGGCCAGTCCCCGTCTGAAGGCATAAATGTTGAAGATGCCGGGGCAAAGACAACAGAACTCCCTCATGCGCCTCACCTGTCTTTCTCGGCGCCCAGTACAGTCGAGACACGCACTCTACCTGGCCTGGTCCAACCACCTATTTCGGCGAACGCCTTGGGAAAAAACCTTCAGCCAGATGACAGAGCCCACCCAACTAGTACCGGGATAGGGAAGCTACCGCCTAATCACTGGCGCCTGCTGGATATCTACTTTTCCTACACGCATTCTTGGCTCCCTATTCTTGAGAAGAAAGACATGTACCAAGCATTGTACCAGTATTCTGAACAAGGCTCGTTGCTTTCCTCTGCTAACGTCGAGTCTGGCGTTCATGCCGAGCTCTGGAGCGCACTCGCCCTGGCGTCCTTCCAGGCTGCTGCTACTGCTGCATCGAGTTCTACGGGCCCAACTTCAGCTGCTCATGGCGGTGACAATGCCATCAATCCTTCACCTGCAGATATATTTGACACAGCCCGAAAGCTCATACCTTTGGAAAGCGGGCCGTTCCAGGTTCAGCACTGCAGAGCGCTGCTGCTTCTTTGTCTAGTAAGCCTTGGACGGGATGATTGGGAGTCTGCTTGGTTGTTGGTTGGCTTTGCGGTTCGCGTCCTACTTGTTGTTCGCACTCAGTTGCCTCCTGATGATGACCGGCTACGACCAAGAATGCGTGCGCTGCTCGTCTCATGCTTCATCGTGGATACCATTGTGTCTATGAGACACAATGTACCGACCCATCTCAAGCCAGACGACATTGCGGATCTGCCGTTGCCTGAAGACGGTCAAGATCAATGGGAGCCGTGGACACCATGTGAGGGCTTAGGAGGTGAACACACCATGCTGCAAATGTTGAGGAATCCGGCGTACCCTCTAAGCACATTCAACCACCTATATGGCGTGACCAAGTTGGTTGCTCTGGAACTCCTGCCAAGAATCCGGATATCTTCACAGAACGCTTCCTTGGAGTTCCGGTCGCGGTTGCAGCAGGTAATCGGCCACAATTCTCCCTTCAGCGCCTTTATCCTTTCCCAAGATACAGCATCGGCTTTTGTGCCGACAGCATACCTTACTCGTACCGTTTATCTATGGGCAGCTGCCTTTTCTGAGCCTCTCAACGAACATTACTCTCATCTTCTGATCGAGACTCTTGATCAGTATCGGAAGCGGTTTGGCACATATGCAATCCCGCCTCTGATCCCTTCGCTTCTAGCCTCCCTCCTTGCTTTAAAGGAACAATCACATTGTTCAGAGCGGTATCGAAGGCAACTGGAGGAAGTTTTTCCCGCCTACTCCTCCATATGCTCTCGGGTAGGCCGACACGGCAATACTGGCCTCCAACCCCTACAACAACTTGAGCTTCCGCCGACTGCAACTGCAACTGCAAATACCATGCCCTGTGTCATGGAACAGCCCCCGTCGACCTCGATAAATCCGGCCAACGATCGGTTCTTTGGATTACCGAATCCGACCCCCTACAACAGCAGTGCGGCCCTAGACGCAATTGCTCAAACCGATGGTTCCCGACACTACGGATCAATCAATGCCCGTGGCATCCTCAGTACATATCCACCACCTGGCACCCACTTGGGTGAGGCGTCGATGGCCCTTCCGCATGGAGGTGCTCCTCCCAGACCACCACCGCCATACGTTGATAGTACAACGAACGATCCTCCTCACCATAATAATCTCGTCCCCATGGCCAATTTCGGATATTCGACGGTAGACTACGATGCGATGGTGGACGATCTGGCGTCGATCGAGTACACGGATGCGGTTGATGTTGATCCGCAGTTCATGACGAACCTCGGGTTTGTCCCAGGGTGTAATTTTAGCGATATCAGCACATATGAGCGATAACTGGCTATTCGAAGTTAATGAAACACACACACACACACACATGCACACACAAAAGAAAAAAAAGAGAGTGCCCGGAACTGTTTGTGGTCTCGTAAAGAACACGAAGGCATTCAGTAGTTTCACAACATAAAATGACCACTATGATGATAATTCGTAACAAACAAAAACTCGCGAGATACCTACCCTCCCCTGGTGCGAGGACCATTCGGGATCGTCACTACGTCTTAAGTGGCAGCGGATCAGCAGGACAACCGTTCAAGATCATTGTGTATGTATGGTGGCCTACGGTTTGCTTTCACTATGTAAGCTCATCATCACAGTTCCAGTTCCATCATTAAGGCAAGATGGCCGAGCGGTCTAAGGCGCCACGTTAAGGTTAACCCTTAATCTCCTTTAAGAGTTCCGTGGTCCGAAAGGGCGTGGGTTCGAATCCCACTCTTGTCAACACATTTTTTGGCGTTCAAAAATCTTCTTGCAAGACTCCTGATACTTCTGTTTCTTTTTGTTTTGTTTTTTTCTAGCTTCCCTACCTTAAAAATTATTCATGGGAACTCCGATCGTTGGGGATTTGAAAATCTTGATACGTGTGGATGGGAATCAACCTCGCCATTTAGAAGTCCGAGGGCACTTTGATACACAACTCCCGAAATGCAGTTTCGAAACCCCTTCATCCTTTTCGTACTACAGATATTGTCACTCCTCAACTTTATGGCCTTCGCCATACTTCCATTAGGTCCATAAAAGACTACATATACGACCAAAGTATGCTGAGACGTCTTCGAACTCCCTGTACATATGATCATGATCGGTACATCCATTGGGTTCATTTCATCTCGTTCACTAACGTAGGCATGCTCGTCCAAGACCTGATTTTACCGCCCGGCCACTCTGTTCAAGTTCTATGACCAACAACTCGCCCATATCCTCCCTCTCGCTTTTCTTCGTGCGTGTATATTATGTATGTATCACTGTGTGTATGCGTGGGTGCCTCCGACACTAAGTCAAATCTTAGGCTCGCTCTTCCCCGTAGCCTGCGCCGCCCTCTGCTGTCTAATAACCGTACTACTAATCTTGGACGTGAAATCCTCGGTAGCCTTGACGTCCTCTCCCACGTCCTCTGGGATCTCATCCGCATTCAGCACATCCACCTCAAAGACCTCCAGTGTCTTCCACCCTTGTTCCGCCCGCTTGTCATTGACGGCCTTTCCACCCGACCGCGTCTCCCCCGACACGACCAGCACATCGATATTCTCCTCCGTGATTGTTGGCCCAAAGGCATCCTGTATCCGTACGCACTGCACGATGATCGTGCCATCCCTAAAAGCCGCGCGAAAATCGCCGTCGTTCTCGTCGATATGCACCCCCGCTGCGACGGCGGTGTTGATGTTGTTGTCACCCGCCGCAGGGCCCGTGGCCTCCCTCCATCCCTTGTCCGAGACTTGTAGAAGCCTGGACAAGAAGTAAATGACGTTCCGCGCCCTCGTTTCCCACGACTGCACGTACTCTGCAAACCTTTTGTTCTTGAGCAGCTCATCGCCCGTGATGCCAATGATGTACTTGCACGGCTCGCGTCGCCTGGGCGAAGTAGCCGGCAGCGACAGCTCATCTTTGCTCGGCACTCCCAAGAGCAAAGCGCCTGCGGTCAAGAGCAGCTTGTGGCCCGGATGGAGATAGTCAAAGGTTCCTCCTAGACAGACTACCGGCACCCCCGACACCCGTCTTCCTTCTACCTCCCCTCCCGCTCCCGCCGTAGTATCTCCAACAACCCCATGATTCAACGTCAACCCCCCCTCCACACCAACCAACTGCTCCTGCCGAATCGCATGCGCCCCAATCATCTTCCCCTCCGCCATCTGTAGGTACACCTCATTCAACCTTATCCCCTGCTCCGTGCGCACATGAAAGATGTAATTCCACGGATGATACGCCTCTGCGAAGGTCGCCAAGTCCACCACCACCGTATTGTTCGTCTCAATCAAGCTACTACTCCTCGAATCCCCCCGCAGAGCCCTGTCTTCCGCGCTCAGCGGCTTACGATCCCGATCATGATCAATCAACACAACCGTAGCGTCCACCGACCCCTGCCCACCATCAATCTCCGTGCTGATCCCCAAGCGGGCGCAAATGACCGAGATGATGGCGTACAAGCCCGCGACGAGCGATTGCGCTTGGGACCAGAGCAGCGTCTTGGAGCGCAGCTGGTAGGGCAGCCCTTGGAGGATGGGGACGGCGACGGCGATGATGAGTTTGGATGCGCCGTGTGGGTTGGCGTGTTTGAGCTTGGAGAGGACGGCGGTGAGGGAGGGGCGGTAGGCGGCGTTGAGGAGGATGCGGTTGGAGGGGTGAGGTGGGAAGGGGAGGAGGAGGAGGGAGGGGAGTTGGTCTCTTTTGTTGGTGGTGGTCATGGTGATGATGGGTTGGGATGTAGAGAAATGGAATGAGTGCTAGGGTGGAACTAAGTTCAGTTTTCAGAAAGAAGGAAGTTGAGAGCGGGTTGCTGGTGGTTGTAATGGTGATAGTGGTAAGTGGTAAGTTATGGTCGTATCTGCCCCTCCTTTGCTCCGGTGGACTGAGATGTTGTTGTCACAGCTGGCAGGCTGTGATATCTTCCTGAATCAGAATTATGTGAGATGGTTGACAGTCTGCATGATACCGGCTATTGATAAGATGAGTTAGATGCAACTCTGTGTTCACTTGCAATGTGGTGTCCAGGTGCGGAGGTGCCGTGATTTACAAACAGATCGGCGGATGATCCGTCGACATGTTGCAGTCCACGTTCAACCCTAACCCTGCATCTGTTATTCATCCACTGCCTAGTGCTCATGGTGATGTGTTCTTAGCCATGTTGGATTTCGGTTTTGCCCACTGGCATCGTTTATCCATTATACAGTATCTACTAAACATCCATCGGTATATGACATCCACATATGCCTATCAACTTCCGACTCGTATATGACATCCACATACGCCTATCAACTTCCGGCTCCCACACATGGCCACCGCCTCCTAAGTGCCCACTAAATCCCTGGGGTAAATCAACGACATGCCATACTATCCGCTCAGCTCACGTACTTGATCCTCAAACAAAGTTCAAGGACCACCCATCCCCATTCCGACACGTTGTTGCATTTGTTGCATCGAAGATGTCGCCGTGGGAGTTGATCCGTAAAGGCTCGGCCCTGGTCCTCCCGGTCCCATCCCAGGGTTCGTTCCCGTCCGCTCTCTCATCCTCCGACCCTCCATCAGCCCCCTCAGACCTCTCTTCTGCAAGCCAATCACACTGCTCAGTTCTCCAGACCAGATTTCACCTCCTCGTTCCCTCTCTTGCTCCCCCGTCTCTGACCACTCACTTCCACTCACGCTGTTCGTAGCGCTCAACTCCTCGCTAGGCGGCCTCCTGCCCTGCTGAAGCCCGGTCGTGTTAATATGCAACGTCACCGTCCTTGCAGCGAGGCTACCGCCGCCGCCACCATACTCACTGCCGTTTGCGGAAGGCGGCATTGATCCCGTCGGACTAGCCAGACCATCCAGGTCGGCAGGCGGGAAGAAGTTGGGGTTGAGGGTACCGTCAATGCCACGTCCGCCTCCGGCGGCCATGGCAGTAGCATTGAAGACTGCGGCTGCGTTTCGGCTGTCAAGTAGGTTATGCAGGCGCTCCACCACCGCTTCAAGGAGACCATCCACCCGATACGGCCGCGCTATTTGAAGGAGACTGCAGAGAATCTGCGGAGTGCACAACGGCGAGGTAGGCTGGGGGAGGCTGGAGGTATAGAGAAAGTGGAGAAGTGCTTGGATGGTGAGGAAGGTGTGCGGTAGATAGAGGCATCGTGGTCGGTTGTTAGGCGCAAGAGTACGCGGTGTTGGTGCACTGTTGAGCGCGGCAGCGTCTACACCCGTTGGTGACATGATGCTTCCCGCAACGGATGTAGCGGCGGTGCTGGGCGGCTTTCCATTTGAGCTACTACCCGAGTATACCGACATCTGACTCTCCATCGTACTCCTGTTTCCGGGCGTGGGTGTCATGTTGGAGCTGCGGCCCATACCAGACGACGCCGAAATGGAGTTGGACCTGAGTGTCATGACGTCGCTACCGTCCTGGCAGGCTGTCCCTTCCCGGAGCAGCTGGACAAAGTACGGCCCCCATCGCCTTGCAACGATTCTAGAGTTGACAGGTATCCGTTCACCCCCTATGCAGAGAATATCCATGTCCGCCAACTCCCGCATCGTAAGCACCTTCTCTCCGAGCTCTTCGGCAGCACGACTGTGTTGTCTACCGCCGGCAGTAAAGCCCGCCTTACGGGCTAGACTCAAACCAGGACCGGTATAAGGACTACTGGCGCTGACGAAGCCGCTCATGGGCGCCGTTTTTCGAGGGTTGTCGTAGAAACCAAAGGCCTCCAGCTCTACCATGCAGACATTGCTGAAGTTGATGCGCCGATGATTATAGTCATCCACAAGGCTTCTCTTTCGATGTCCCAAGACGACGAACGTGTTCCTCCTGTTCCACAACACGCCTCGGTTCCAACTTCCCTGACTGAACACAGCGCCTCCGGCATCGATCCTACTCCAGCTTAGGTTCCGTAGATCCAATGCCCAGAGTGCATATTCCTGCTTCGATGAGGTGAGATAGGTGCCACTAACCACGAAGTAGTGATCGATGATTCCTCCATTGGGAAATCGCAATCCCGGCGGACTGTATTGCTCCTTCATCGTCGTTTCAACAAGGGTTCCATCACTCGATCTTACTTGCAGCTCCAGTTTAACGTCGAGGAAGTTGTAGTTGCTGTAAATCAGCATGCTCGATCCAGCATCCTTGGCCTCCTGGGAAGTAGCTCCTGGGTCCTGCCGTCCGCTAACCGGGTGTGGCTTGCCGATCTTTGCCGCGAGGGATGGTGGCAGGGGAGCAACCACACTTCTATATGCACCGCAGCTCTTGCCCAGTTGTTCGGTTGAAACCCACTTGAGGCTTCGCAGGTTGAAGACACTGATCTGCTCGATGTAGTGATTCGCGGCATCTTGGCCTCCTATAACCACCATTTCTGCGCCACCAGTCCCATCAATGTTAATTCCAATGCGGCCCTCATTGGGGTTCCCCGATGAAGGATTATGCTGAAGCGCTGAGAACGGGGCCCTGTGGGACGCGAAGACGGCCGACGACGGGAGAATGCATGCACAGTGAGCATATCGTCCCTGAGGAGCATCTTGTGTCGGAACAAAGGTCCACTTCCTTGTGGGCGCATCGTAAATGTATATATCCGACATGACTTTGACCTCGGGCTGTTGATCCTGTGTTATTGTGTTTTGGTTCGATATCGGGGACATACCACCATAACAAACAAGTTTCGTGTCGCCGAGAGCGCACATGGAGTGGAAATACCGAGGTGGGGGAACATCTCCGGTTGTCTCGATTCTGGACCAGTGTCGCCGGATGAGGTCCAGCTCGTATAGATCAGCCGTTAGCGGCGCTGGCTTGCTTCTCGACAGTATCCTTCCACCAAACACGAATAGTTTGTCTCCTAATACTGTCGTTGTAGCACCAACCAGAGGCGGCGGCTCTCTGCCTGTTGTCCGGTGAACGTTGCACATCAAACCCGACAAATGCTGTGATGGCGAGGGCATTGGTTGCGGCCCACCGCCACCCGCTACCTGTGACCTCCCTTGGCCACCGTTGGGGAAGGGGCCGGCGGACATTGGCCCATTACTCCTCGGCGTCAAGTTTTCATGGCGCCCATCTCCTGCCTCTGATCTGTGAACACTTGCGAAGCTGCTCTGACTGCTGCTCATGCTGACATCCTGGCGTGCGGTATCCTGAGATCTCATATACATGCCGCCACCTCCCATCTCCATCGACAATGCCGAATCCATGGGGCTCGTTCGACTATTGTCCATCCAGCTTTCTTCTGTGTTCACAATCGTTTCCAGCGGCTGCTGAGTGTATGGCGTAGGGGTTGATGGGCTCGTTGGGGAGAGCGTCGGTGGGGGAGGTTCCGGTAAAGGTTTTGCAAGACTGTTTTGAAGACTCAGGCTCCGTGCATGTTGCGCGTTGAATGGGCTTGGAGATTTTATATGGATAGGGGGCGATATGGACGGTCGCTCTGCGGCGGAAATGTAGGGCTCAGCAGGCCGTCGTAGACCGAGCTGTGAAGGTTGGCGCGTGAGCCTCGCAAACTCCTCCCGACCGGGAGTGATCTTCTTGATGCCGCGGAAAGCTGAAGACAAAAACTCGGACGGGGTTCTCGCAGGGGAACGAGAGGTCTGTTCCTCGGATTCGGAATCGGAGAAGCGACTGAGGTCGAAAGCACTCGGCGGCTGCGGGTCTGAAGTCGGCGATGTCAGTCCAAAGCCCGCCATGTCGGCAGTTGCTGCGCCTGCAGCGCAAAACTATCTGTGCAAAAAGGCGCTTGAGAGTGAAACAGGTGACAAGACATGGGCATAGTCACAAGAAGTCAAGGGAAGGAAAAGGTCATGTGCAAGAACAGTGAAGTAGGGCGACGACACAACAAAAGGAAAGGTGAGAGCGAGCCAAGATCCAGTCACCTGGCAAATGACAAACGCGGGTCCAGCTGTAGAAAAGAATGGGAGGGAAACACCCAGGATGCGCTGGGTCCGCCGTTGAGGCACAGATAGGAATCAATTCCGGGTGGACAATGGATCAAGGTGAGCGATGGCTATCCTGGGAGCATTCACATCTTGGACGGAGCCCAGGGGCTAGACACACCGGGCTGCCCCGAGTAAGTTCCCAAGACTCTCCAGACAGTCCGCGGCCTTTGCCATGAACCGAGCAGCCATGTTCCCTACCAGCATGGAAAAGAAAGCGACGGGAATAGCGAAGAAGGAAATCTTGGCCGGCCGATCTGAAGCAGAAACCCAAACATGCTGTGGGGAGTAGCCGTACGGGCGGTGGGAACTCGGAGAGGCCGCGAGTATCAGGCACCTCCAACCATCACAGGAAGGGCGGCGTGGATCATGGGGGACTGCGCAATGGCACAGCGTAGGGATTGGAAGGCAATGACGAGATGGGCATATAGAACGGTGTCACCGTATATGGGCAAGCATCATGATGGGCAGCAAGAGAGAGGGATTAGGGGCCGAGGAATGACAGATTTGACAGCGCGGGGATGGGAAATGGGCAATGCGAAGCGTACCTGATCAGACCGTCCCAGAGGCAGCAAGGCGACAGTGGACCGTTTTTTTTTGTACTGCGGTACCAGACTATAGCTTTGTAAGATGAATCGATGTTGCGACGAAGTTAATGCTTTAATTTCCGATCTGGCGTCCTTCCGAAGTCGTCATCCAGGGCTTTCGTCGAGCGTATATGGGTCGTGGGGCTGACGCGCAGGCGAACGGGTGGACGAACAGATGGGATGGCCAGGCGGGACAGACGACGGACGAGAGTCGAAGAGGGATGAAAAACGGATTGGAATGATCGATGCGTTGACAGTTGCAGGGTGCCGCACGGACTCGGCGTTCAAGGCAGAGGAGGTACCTCTATAGACCAGGGATCTCGAATTTGCGTGAGGTTTGATTTGTGCGCGCGCGTGTGCATGTGCGCTCGCGTATAATCGTAGGGGATAATATAGGGTGCGGCGACCATTCGCCGTTTGGTGTCAAGAGGAAGAAAAGGAAGTGAAAGCGAACAGTCGACAAGAAATTGGGAGATGGGGTTGCTACACCTTTCCTCTTTCATCCCCTGCGGGTGACCGAGCACCTCGAAGAGTCGCCGAACTAAACCCCTTCAAAGAAAAGCGCACTTTGGTTATCAGCTTTCCATTCCTCTACCAAAATACAAACTGGGGACGGTGTAAGCCTGCAAAGACCCTCTCAACCACGAAGAAAAAGAAGTGTAAAATCAACACCAAAACGTGATACATGTCTTTTCCATTTCTCTTTGCAATGGATGCCAATCTTTACTGGTCTTCACTGCCTTTTCGTCGTCGTCGCACTCAGGGGCAGGCATCAGTCGCGCTAGAGATAGGCACGGCGCTCCGCGTGGTTCCGTTCCCGTGGATGATGGATCTCAAGGCACCAAACGGTGGATTCGATGCTGCAACAAACGGTGGATTCGATGCTGCAACATTCGACAAAGAGAGCCGCACGGATCAGATGGTGGCTTGGACCTGCGCTTTCTTTGACAAATGGCAGCGAATCGTCCGTCTTCGAGAAGCATTTGCCAAGAATTACGCAGAGACTCCCTCGGGAAAAGGATCCACACTCAGCACATGAAAGTGTTAAAGTTGATCCCGGACATCTTTCATCGATTCATCCTTTGTTGAAGTTCCCATTCCTCATCACCACTCTGGCTCTCTGGATCTCTCAAAAGTCCACGACCGCAAATGGTAGCAAACAACACGTCGACCGCTTCTCTCCCTTTCTTGCCGTCAGTTATCACAATCCTTGACTTTGTTCATCGGCATACTACCAGGACTACCTATACTCTCCCCCTTTTAACAGGAACCGTTAACTATCCACTGCCATCCCACCCGGTTTCCGGTTTGCCTCACATCCCTACCGTTATCTCGTGATCGACAAGGTTCACAGTTTCAATCATTCACCTCCTCCGGCTGGACCGTGGCATCCCCCTTTTTGGGATACGAAACACCAAGAAACGACACAGCCCACCAAAGGAAACAAACTGTGCCCGCGCGCTTGCTATACCTATCCTTCCGAGAGTATGGTTGTGATGACCATTTAAATTCCTGCTATGCGCCGGGTAAGCGCATACCACCCCAACTCCTTTTAGAAGACGCCGGCTGCGCAAGTGGAACCATGTCAAACCTTCCAACATCACCCGTCAATATGTTGACAATCTAGTCATTCCCGTTCCGCATGGCAACAATTGGTGATTGGGCCCCTTTTTCACATGAATGTTCCAAACACAGAGATTCCAAGCATCTACCATAGCCCTTGGGCATAACACAAGAGGTATACAATGGTATATCAACCGTCGGTTATACCAATTTGTGCCAAATATGAACTCGTATGCGACCCTTGTTTCCAATATCTCGGTTCACGGCTTGCACGTTTCTTAACATCCATACCGTATGTTAAAAACAGATGTAAGCTGCCAGTCCTGCGAGACCTTTTCAGATTCTTGCGCGAGTTGAATGACGTTGAAAATGCCGATGATATGGACCATGCCATTTGGCAATCTTTACATGCGAACGTCCAACCAAGGCCAGTGTGAAAGCCATCACTCGAGCTCTCACGTAACAATCCGTGACATCAGCTTGATAGCCAACGTGCCAGGCCAAGGCCAGTAAGCCGAAGACTGCGAGACCATGTGAATCAGTAGAAAGAACGTCTTTCTTCAGGATCAATCGCCAGAGACGGCCAACTGTGCAACAATCGGGAACGGGTGTTGTTCAAGTCATTTCATTTTATTTTGTTGACTACGCCTGAAAAAATAAAAAATAAAAAAAAAATAACCTTTGCCCAAACCAGCCTCCCAGAACCTCATCATAACACTTAGAAAACCACCTCCGCACGCTTAAGCGTCCTTGGGAAGGGGAGTGAAGCGAAGGTAAGGCTTGACAGCCTTGAGGTTGGGGAAGAGACGGGTAGCCTCCTCGCCCTTGATGGAGGGGTGGACGATAACATCATCACCGGGGACCCAGTTAATGGGGGTGGTGACCTTGTGCTTGTCGCCGGTCTGGAGGGAGTCGACGATGCGGAGGATCTCGGCCGAGTTGCGGCCGGTCGAGGCGGGGTACGCGAGGATGGTGCGGATGGTCTTCTTGGGGTCGATGACGAAGACTGAGCGGATGGTGAATGCGATGCCCTTCTCGTCGACGTTGGTGGTGTCCTGGTAGTCGATCCTGTAAAACAAAGTGTTAAACTCCATGCCCACTTTTCCTCTCTTTGAAATGTGGTGGGTATGCTTACATGTCGTAGAGGTAGGCAACCTTGCGCTCCTTGTCGGCAATGATGGGGAACTCGACCTGGGAGCCGGTGACATCCTTGATGTCCTTGATCCAGCCCTCGTGGCTGCCGAGAGTGTTGGCGGAGAGACCGATCAGCTTGACGCCGCGCTTCTTGAACTCGGGCTCAAGGCGGGCCATCTCGCCGAGCTCGGTGGTGCAGACGGGGGTGTAATCCTCAGGGTGGGAGAAGAGAATGACCCAGTTATCGCCAATAAACTCGTGGAAGTCAATGGGACCCGTGGTGGTGTCAGCCTGGAAGTTGGGGGCAATGGTTCCCAGGCGGAGGCTGCATCGGGAACCACAGGTCAGTCATTCATCCGCGCAAAACGAGCTTTGTGGACAATGATGACGAAGGGAGCTCAAGGACTTACGGAGCGTTGCGGTCGGAGGAGGCCATTGTGAATGATGTGGTGGGGTGGGAAGAGAGGAATGGGTATCTCAGAGAAACAGCAGAAACGGTTGAAAGAAGAGAGAAGCTGAAAGAAACCAGAGTATGAGAGGACCGTGATGAGGGGCAGCGGAGGTATTTAAAAGCATCTTGTTCTTTACTAGCAGTTTGACTAATCCCTACGGGCAGCTCGCGCCATGTACACACGCAGAGGTACCTACATCTTTTAGCTTCCGGATTCTATTCCATCCCTAAATGTCGCCTTCGAAAGACTTCCATTTCTGGCCAGATGAACATGGGCTGTCTCGGTCTTGAAGCGACTAGGGAGTATTGATCAGCCGTATTATATGTATACGTACTGTAAAGAGCTAATGAGATACATGCTCTCTATATAGCTTCCTGGTAGCACATACAGGTAGCCTTCTCTCTCTCACTTCCTTACCTACGTAGCGAAGGAACTCATCGAGATTCTTATGAATTCGTTTGTTTCCACCGGGTAGCTCTTCAGTCAGGATACCCCTCGTCTCTTCCCACATACCGGTATGCTCCCGAAGCTTGCAACATGTGGTCCCCGCTACACTCGACTTGTGAGGTGTCATCCCATTCTCCTCCCCATCACCAGTTGCCGTGCCTCGTCCCATCATCCAATAATTCGGTCTTTGCTTGAGTGTCTCACACAATCGCACACCACCATGATATGAACCCAGAGCGAGCTAAGACAACCTGTTTGGGTCTTTTTGAGCTCCAAAACGCGGGGTGAGTTTGGGCCCTCCATGGGATAGACCTGAGGAACGAGGGGCAATCGCTCCCTCTTTCGGCTTGGCGGCTCATTGCGCAATCACCTGCATCTCTCATTGGACGCCAACGCCAGCTATAACAATTATGTCATTTAGTGCTCGTTTGCGCAACGGTCCCAATCCGTGTGAGGGGCCAGCATTCATGGGAATTCGGTTTTCGGACTTGTGAACTCACTTTGATACTTGCCTTTGAGCCTTTTGTTCAATCGTCTACGGCATTGTCGTCTTAAATCGAACGTATACTGAAAGGATGAAGGCGGAATGAAGCATGCTTCGTAGTGAGTCTAGCCAACAAAGACCGGATCCTCCCGAAGCTCTCATGACTCTCCGTGCTCCACCAGCGGGAAAGCATGCATCCGCACATGTGGAGGCCGACAGCCGGAGACAATAAGCGTGTCCGATGGTATGCCTGTCTCCAAGTCTCCGGATGTCGGGGTCGACGGCGAGCTCGGCATCAAGTGGATAAGACATGGTTGGCAACGCGGCCGAGCTTCCAGCTGCACAAGTCCGATTTGAAGGCCGATTCATCTCGGCCACGGGGTTACCATCAACGCCAGAGCTTCCTCTTCTTTCCGGCGATTGTCCAACCGAACATCCACATTTACGGACAGTGAATAATCGGCGGATCACGGCAGTCACTTACCCGTGCCACCGCCGGAGCTCCCGATCAATTCCGGCTATGACGAATGATTGTTTCGGGTCCGGGCTAAGCGACACCTGGGCTTCGGTATAAGCGCTCGTCTTGGCTGCCGATGAGGAACGATGATGCCTATAAGCTGGCTAAGAAAACCATGACAGACTAGTGAATATCTCACTGCAATTGGTAATGTATTCCGGGCAACCGACCCACGGCAAGGTGGTAGGGAGGGAGTGAATTTCCATGATAATTAGTAACATAGTCCGGACTCCGGATTACTTTTATTCAACTTGAACCCATTTCGTACGTATTTCCAAGCTTGCGCTAAAACCAACGCCAGCCCATCTCAAAGCTTCACATTACCTCCATTAAGCTCCTTCCAATCCGCCACTCCAAACTTGACGTACGAACCGTTCCTTAGCCAGAACACTTCATCCTCACCCGTCTTCGCCGGATCCACGCCCTCGCTCCGTAGGTTGTGCTTCTGCTGCTTGTTCGTACCTGTCGCCTGGAGGCCTCCCTCCGGCACTACGCGCAGGAACAGAGGCAAGGCGTACTTGGGAAGCCCCCTCTTGACATGCTCAGCTAGACTCTCGAGGGTGTCGTCGGTTGGCCTGGGTGCTCTAGCCTCCTCGCCGCTTGTCTGCACTAAGCCCGACGGCTTCAAAACCACGGCGGCGCAGCCCGCGCGGCCCTCGTGGCTAGGCACCTGGACGCCGTAGACATTGCACTCGAGAACCGCGGGATGCAAGCCAACCACCTGGGCAACCTCAGCAGTCGAGACGTTCTCACTCTTCCACCGGAAAGTGTCACCGATACGGTCGCTAAAGTAAACTCGGTTCTCGTTATCCCAGCGCAGCACATCGCCGGTACGGAACCAGGCGTCGCCCTTGCTGAACACATCCCTCATCACCTTCTTCGATGTTGATTCCTTGTCGCCATAGTAGCCCTGGAAGCGAGAGTTGATATCGCCAGGCGGTAACCTGAAGAGAAGCTCACCTGGCTCTCCGCGGGGCGCTCGGGTACAAAACCCGGTTTTAGAGTCTCGGTGAGGAAGCTCGGTTTCATGGTCCACATCCACAATGGCAACGTTTCTTCCAAAGATAACGTTGTAGAGACTACCGCTCCGTCCCACTGCACCCATGCTGAAGTCGTTTCGGCTCTTGTTCCACGTCGCAAAGGTGCCTTCGGTCGCGCCATAGAATTCGGCGATCGTCTCGATTCCGAAGCGCTCCTTGAATCGGTTCCATACATCCGGTCGCAGTCCGTTTCCGAAGGCAGCGCGTACTCTGTGTTTACGGTCGAGGTCTTCACCAGTAACTGGATCAACGTTGGGAGGTGCCGATAGGAGGTACCGGCACGTCTCTCCGACGTACTGAATAATTGTGGCATTGTGTTTCCGGACGTCATTCCAAAATCCGGAAGTCGAGAACTTGCGGCTCATGGCAAAGGTGGCTCCTGCTGCCAGAGTATGAGCAAAGCCCAACAGCATGGCTGTGCTGTGGTAAAGAGGCATGGCCTGAGAATAGTGTGAGTTGAAGTGATCCAACGATTCTTCGAGGGAAACTTACCGTATAATACACGTCGTTCACATTGGTACCGAGCCATCGGAAGGTGAAATTGGCAACAGTGGCAGCCTTGGCCCATGAGATAATGGCAGCTTTGGGCAAGCCTGTCGTA
The DNA here is from genome assembly GCA_009805295.1 of Neurospora sp. FGSC 6877. NCBI lineage: Eukaryota > Fungi > Ascomycota > Sordariomycetes > Sordariales > Sordariaceae > Neurospora > Neurospora sp. FGSC 6877. Next base: position 92,033 of record RAON01000063.1, on the reverse strand, counting down.
CCGCTGGTGTAAATGAGCATCGCCATGTCTTCGTCCTTAAATCCGCTTCTCAGCTCATCCGCAGGGCGGACGTTATCCATCGCCAACATCTCTTGTTCCAGCCCTGGCGTCACCACTTCGAAGGTGACGTCCCCCAACGCCGACCTGACATCCTCACTGACATTGCTCGCAACAACGGGGTCGACCAGGACCAACCGCGCCGTTGACTTCTTGACGCAGTGGGTAAGCGGGTTACCGGTAAGGTTGTAGTTCAGCAGCGCCGGCGACGCTCCAATGGCCCATGTAGCGAGGAAGAGGAAGATGAATGTATCGGTATTTTGAAAGTCCAAGCCAACAAGGTCGCCCCTCTTGACGCCGCGCTTGTCCTTGAGCCAGTTGGCATACCGCAGGACTGTATCGTAAGCCTGCGCATACGTGTATGCCCGGTTTTCGAACCGAAGGAACACTCTGTTTTCGGACGACTTGGTGGTTGCGAGGTTCTCGAGTTGGTAGAAGAGATTCACACGGTCCCGGTAGCGCTTCCAAGCACCGCCCAGGATGGTAGGAACGATGGCCCTGAGTAGTTCCAGGTCGTAGTAAGCGAGGAATCGAGCATTGACGTAAGCAGCGGCAGCAGCTACCGCGGGAACGGTAACCTGTAGGGGTACTACTGCGGAACAGATTCCGGGGGTGTCAGCGAACTCTATGTGGGTTTGCGGCTCATGAACCAACACTTAACGTCTAGGACCACGTTTACGGTGTATGCCATTCTGTAGTTTCCCATGCACCGGAGTGTGGACTTGAACTTACCTGAAGCCATATCGGCGCAAGACGGGGGCGGTGCAAAGACGGTAAGGCAAGTATAAGCACCCTAGTGTATGTATAATGCCCCTTGCCGGAAGGTTGATGCAAACCGAACGCAAGAAGAGAGGTATAAAAAATTTGGAGATCAGGAAGCGGCGGATGGGTACTTTAAGGGCTGCACCTAAGGTATACAGTGCAACACCAAAGGTTTTTTGGTGGAATTGAGCCCAAGACAGGATGAGATGGTCAGTGAAAGAGCCTTGATCAGGGACAACGGTGAACACTGGCGGAGCTTTACACCTGACAGGCTGCCCCTTGGCAACCCCACGACTGCAGGGTCCCGTGTGTTTGGATTGTTTTAGGCTTTTGGCCAGAGCTGGGATTGCTAGCCTCTGATTTGGGATCTTGGCCTATCCGGCTGGGTGATGATGGTCTAAATGGGAATTCCGGGTATTCGCCCTGGGGACTCGGACCCGCCCGCATGCAATGGAAGGACGACGTCGAAGGTCCCACGTACACTACCATCCGTCTCCGGTCGACAATATCTCAGCGTATTTTTTTTTGTTGATAAGGGCGCTGGAATACACGAGGAACGTGGAGGAGAGGGCAACGAGCCAGTTGCAAACCTAACGATGGATGGTCGGTCCGCCGATTCGGTATTGTGTTTTGGCGGATGCCACCTTAAATGCTTGTCCGATGATCACACGTCTTTGTGTGCCTCGGCTTCGGGAGTCTTTTCGTCACTGCACCACCACCTGCAGCATTGGCACTGGACAGAGATATTGGCTTAATATTGAATGATATGACAGGGATAACCAGTCTGCCCATTTGTCAGGAGGCGGCCAAACATGGAAATCCGGTTAAGCAGTCCGATCTTGGAAATCTCGTGGTCTCCAGCTGATGCCGATATGTAAATGTACATCGCGTAGGCGAGGTACAGTAGTGTGTTCCATCTCTCGGAGCCTGGATGTCCCATCAAGGGACGGCGCGGTTGGAATTCTGGCGGGCAAGCACTTCTTACCGTGAGGCGTGAATCAATTCCAAGAGTCTGTTCCAGGTCTGTTGGTAGCAGATATTGGTCCATTTGGTGGCCTGGTCGGGTAAGGTATGGTATTTTTCTTTCTCTCCGGTGAAACCATCCACAGCAACACGACAGACCACGTTCGGCAAGTGAAGACGATGTAAAACGGCGGGCCCAGAAAAAGAGCAGATGTTTAGTTTCGCAAAGAAAGAAGGTTTGTCATGAGCTTTTGTCAATGAGATGCGACTCGAATGTGGTGCTTCTTCAAGGTTGCAATCCAACAGAAGAAAAGATGTGTTTTATAAGTTGAAGTGTTCAGTCGGTGCATTGCTTAAGCCGTAGAGGTACCCGACCTTAGTGTATGTGGGATCCGCCAAAGCAGCCTTGTGATTGGATAATTAGAATTCGATTCCTTATCGATAACGAAGATGAGCACTTCAGGTGGAAGTGGAGGCAGGTACGTACTGGATCTCCACGTGCATCTACCGCTAGCCGTTTCGGACGAGCCATCCACTGAGCGACGCGGTTCGGTTGGCGATTGCCAATGCGCTGTGGCGCCGTGTTCAATGTCGAGGTCATCCTGTCTCATTGCCGTCAGATAAAGACACCTCGATGTTGCTTCACGCTCAGGACATTCGAACAGCTCGGTAAATGGGCCTTGGAAAATAGGTCCGACTCAACATTTGCCATGTCTGTCCGACAACCAACCGACCATGGCGCAGCTGGCGACACTCTGTCAGCCGAGACTCAAACGGCGACGATGACATCGACTCCTATGGCCATTCCACTCGCATCGGCGACAGCAGCGCAAACATCGACACGAAAGGAACCACCCCCTGAAAAGCTTTCCGAGATTCGCAGACGCATATGGGTTATAGTATCGTTCTGGCTGATCGTCCTGCTACTGGGATTGCCAATATGGTGGAAGACGACTACCATCCACCGAGCTAACCTTCCCCTGAAGGAGATGCTTGACTGGGCGGATGGCAAGGTGCGCATGATGAGAGAACACCATGTCTGAAGCTCGGAACTTGACATCGCTAACACGCGCTTGACAATTGTATAGGCTTGTCGCCCTGTCTTTCCCCTCCGCATCTCAATACAAGCCAACTCGCTCCAGGAGCAAGAGGCTCAGAACCTCCTCCGTCTCACCCAGCACGCCCTCGATGACCTTAACGATTTCTCGGGGCATCACTTGCGACTGCAGCTCTCCTCGCCCGCTGCGCCACAGAAACGGAATGATGAACCCGATACGGCTCTCACAATACGTCTTCTTCCCGGCGAGGCCGTAACAGCAACGCTCGATCCTTACGAGCCTGTCCTTGACATCACATATCCGCCGAATGCTGCACCCTCCGCAACATCAGCCTCATCATCGCTAGCGACCTATATGGCCGGCCAGCTACGATCTACCTTTGCCGAGGAGCAAGCCATTATATCCTACCTGCTCTCCAGCAACTCGATACCGACCGACCACCGGCCTCAGGGCTTGACCCCAGAAGCGGCCGAATCACTTGCCAAGCGGACTACACGATCGCTCAGGTATGCGCCGACGTACCACCTCACCTTTTCTCTGTTCACCAGCGGACCGCTTCCAAGCAGCTGGGATATTGAAGCCGCGATTCAGGACTATATGAAGCCCGTGCTAGATCTGCTGTCGCCCATCCATAACTTTACCATTGATACCCAGGTGCAGCTGTATGCATCGCCAGGAGTGCAGAACCAGGTACTTAGCAAGGATGACCTCTCATCCTTCATCAACGCCGCTGAATGGCCTCTTTCACCCTCCATCGGCGGTGCGCCAACGGTGAACTTCATTGTGTTCGTTGGCAACCAGACCATTGCACTGTCCTCTCAGAATGCCCAGGATTCAGCCGAGGGTGGGTTGACCACTTCCCAGTCATGGCTGATCCCACAATGGGGCACTGTTTACTTGCTTTCCCTCCCACATGACACTGCCCATGTGTCTGTGGACGCCCTCAAACAACCTTTATTGACCTTTACATCCCACCTCTTGTCCCTGACCGGGACCCCGAACTCTGGTTCTCTCCCGCTTCGCCTATCTACGCTGTCCCGCATCCGCTCGGCAGACCTACTTCTGCGGGCCTCCTCTACTCTCGGTTCCTTGGCTCGTCTTGCCTTGGCATTAAAGTCTATTTCAATCCCTAGCAGTGTCGCGGATGGTGTATCCAAGACCATTGCTCATCTGCGCCAAGCTTGCGAGACCCTGGGCGAAGCCGAAGGCCTGGATCATGCCAGAATAGCCGAGGCCGAGGCTGAGCGCGCCTTCTTCGAGAAGAGTATGGTTGGCCAGCTGTATTTCCCGGATGAGCACAAGGTTGCCGTGTATCTTCCTTTGCTTGGACCTGTGGCTGTACCCTTGGTCATGGGGATGTTGAACGAGTTGAAGGCTTGGAGGAAGAGGAAGAGAGAGGCAGCGGAGAAAGGGAAGGAGAAGAAGAAGGAGTGAGATACCTTCTGTCCGTGTATTAGAGAAAACAAAAGTATTGCATAAGGGGAGCCACTGGGCCCTAGGCGTGGGACAACAAGGGATTTGGCTCACGTCCGAGTTACATATTTAGCTTCCCGTTAGGGAGCAGCTTCTTCACTACCATCATTATCATCATCGTTCAGCCACCGGCTTTGGTTTACAATTCGACTACTCTGATACACTGAGCCCTGAATTTGCGGTCGGCAGTAGCAACGTGTGTTGTCTATTGGTATACGGAGCGGAACATAATGGCGGTCGATCGGCTCCGACGAGCACTTGGTCTTCGATATATCCTCACCTGCCTTTACTATTTTGGCAATGTCGTTCCTGCACATAGCTGCAGGCTGAGAGTTCGTCTTGACACGGGAACACGATGCGAGACATTGTAATGTCCAGGTGTGTCGATGCAAATATAAATGCTCTAGCCTAGGTAAAAGGAAAAGGGTATTCTATGCTATGCTGTCCGCGATATTTCGCGATGATGCGCCTGTCCCGATGCAAACCATCTAACATTATCACTCGATGCCATACAAACTCTTTCTTATTCCAACCCTTCACGCATTCCATGCATCCCGTTGCGTCCCGTTTTCCATTAACATTAAAATCTTCCCCTTGCCGCTTGAGGAAGCCAGTTCCCAAGCAAGGCAGCCAGCCACAGCCGCCGACATGTCGACATGCATTTCTCCATCAGTCTCCTCTACCCCCGAGCCGACAGATCAAGTTCTGTGCGTTCAGTTCAGATTCACCACTTAAACTCCAACAACAGGCTTAGCCCTCTGGCCCCTCGCCCTGCCCTTAAGCGTAGCCATGGTATCGACAATGACGATGAACAAGAAAGTCACCCAGAGAAGGAAGCCGAACGCGGTGGCGGCCTCGACGCATCCGCAGAACGTGTCGGCACCGCAGCTCGGAGACCCGAAATAGACGGCTAAGGCGATCGAGCCGGCGAACCAGAAGATCATGGTAATCCATTCCAGCGCGAGCGCGATGGTGCGCTGGAACATCTTGGGGAAGTAAGGTGGGAAGAGGGCGATGTAGATGAGAACCAACAAAGTCCAGACGGAGCTGAAGAGCATGAAGGCGTAGATGCCGGGGGCTCGCCAAAAGGGTGATACGACTGTTTTTGTAAAGTGTTAGTGGTGTGATGATTTAAAGGTGGAAGGCGGTGAGGTGGGGACGAAAGACTTACGGTAACATGTTAGACCGAGCTCGATGAGGCCAAAGACTGTTGCGACCATGTGGGCGTAGGGGATGTAGCGGTTTAGAGACTCCATTGTTGCGGTTGTGATGATGTGATGATGTGATGTTTGGTGTCTGATAGTTTAATGTGATTGAGCGGTTGAGTCTTTGGAGATGGTCTCGAGTTTGTTGACAGTACGTAAGACTTTTTAGAGGTGGATGAAAAATGTCTTTGTTTACTTGGTGGATTCGTTGTCACTCAGGACAGTTCGAGGTAGCTGGATAAAAGTTGTGTGAAAGTCTGATGCAGATGAAGATTTGGATTCTGAAGAGTCGTCACTGCCGTGAGCTTATATCTTCAAGTTTCTATTCAAGCCAAACTTCCCGTCGTCGGCTTGTCACTGTCTTTTCAGGGAACACAAATGACGCGCGGTAACAATTGGCGCCCTTGACAAGTCGAGCTAGCAAGATTTTGGGTCACAGAGACAAGAGGGTTCAGTGACGTTACGTGGTGTCGAGCTACGGGAGAAACAGACGCCAGTCATAGAGCTGGTGCACTGATCGTGAGCCAATCGACAAGTCGGCCAAGGGTCCGGTTGACACACGCCTAGCAAGGGCCAGTTGTGCGTAGGGCTCGTTGGCATGGGGACTGCTGGATACCCGCGACTGCAGCAAGGGTTTCGGTCTTTATTTATACCTTTAGCTTGCTCGGTAGGGGTCCTCAAGTCGTCTGTCAAATCTGATAACCCTGAGATGTCTACAGATTACATTGCCGTGATGTTGTTTTTGTTTACTTTGTAACCGCCGGGAAAAGGAGAATGTGACGTCATGTTTCATTGGATGGCATTGATGCTGGGCAAGAATGCGACGGACGAACGAGTCCTAAATTGGGCTACTGTAGGTATCTTAACCGTGGCTGTGCAGCTTCCTCGCTAGAGGTAGTATCTCTAAGCTGTTTTGAAGTGGCGCGCGGCTGTGCCTTCAGCGGTCGAACTCATTGCGATCAATCGAGTGGCTCGTGCTCTTGTTTTCTGCAGGCGCTCAGCTGTCAGGCACTTAGGCACTGCACTTCAGTTTGCGTTCAGCAGGGGCAGCTTTTCGCTATTCGCTTTTCGTAAAGCGGGGTCTTCCGCGCACCAAAGACGGGAGTGGGGCTCCAAATTGGATGGATCCAAAAGATTTTCAACCCCGCCATCTTTGGGCCACATTGTCGTCGCTGCCTCTGCCTCCGTTGTCTCCTTCTCTCTCACTAGGCATTCCTCATCAACATCCATTTCTCATCACCACTTCTCAATCCACAAAATCCAGCAAAATGGGCTTCACTGATCTTCTCACCGATGCCGGCCTTGCCGGTAAGCAACCCCAACCCGCCGCATGCGCTTGGGCTTTCGCTCGACGAGAAGCGCAACCATGAAAGAAGGACTTGTCGACTAACGCGCTTTGACTTCAGTGCTCAACAACTGGCTCCTCACCCGCTCTTACGTTACTGGGTATGTATCACGAACTTCACGATATGATGGTTTCTTTCATGCCCTTTCGAATGATGAACACACTGGTCCGTGTTGCTGAGCAGCTTAAGACCCTGCAAATGATTAACACAACAGCACTTTGTGCACTTCTGACTTCAACCTCCTCAACAACACATTGGATATACATCAATGCGCGCTCTGGTTCCCGGCGAACACGCTCTTGCTAACGCGCAGCTCTTTATAGCTACACTGCCTCCCAGGCTGATGTTGCCGTCTTCAAGGCCCTGAAGGAGGCTCCCTCCGCCGAGAAGTACCCCAACGCTGCCCGCTGGTACAAGCACATCGCCACCTACGAGGATGAGTTCGCCACCCTCGCCGGCGACTCCTCTGCCCCCTACACCACCTATGGCCCTGAGGTCGCCGAGGTCACCATCAACCCCGCCAAGGCCCCCGATGCCGCCGCCGAGGAGGAGGATGAGGATGTCGACCTTTTCGGCTCCGACGATGAGGAGGAGGACGCTGAGGCTGCTCGCATCCGTGAGGAGCGCCTCGCTGCCTACCGCGAGAAGAAGGCTGCCAAGCCCAAGATCGCTGCCAAGTCCATCGTCACCATGGATGTCAAGCCCTGGGGTATGTTTTCCTTGCTCCCGCGGTGTACTGACGAAGCACTTGTGCTAACCCGGCCATTACAGATGATGAGACCGACATGGTCGCTCTTGAGGCTGCCGTCCGTGGCATTGAGAAGGATGGTCTCGTCTGGGGTGGTTCCAAGCTCGTCCCTGTCGGCTTCGGTATCAAGAAGCTCCAGATCAACCTCGTTATTGAGGATGAGAAGATCTCCCTTGATGAGCTCCAGGAGCAGATCTCTGAGTTCGAGGACTACGTCCAGTCCACCGATATCGCTGCCATGCAGAAGCTCTAAGCTTTTGTTGGGAGTTTGATGCAGAGATATGAACAAATTATGAATATAATGATACCAGATGTTGCCATTTAAACATCTGTTCATATCTGCTTTTGAGCTGCGCTTGTGTTGTGATGTGACGCTTCGTACGAGGGAAACGGGACTACTATACAGACTCCTTGGGCTAACATAAACAGACTCGGTCAGGATTGAGCTTCGTGACATTGCTTCGGTACCATTTACATCATCGCAGATCGCGAGCGTTAGATTGGTAGAGTGACGGGTCAGTACCTGTCGAGGCGGTCGCGCATGGCCTAGCGCGGTGTGGCCGTCTTGTGCGTACCTTGACGACTGGACTAGGACTGTCAAAAATCCATAGGTATGTGCGTGAACATGCAACAGACAAATAGAGAGGGTCGAAGCTAAAGTGCTACGCAGAGGACATGAAGACGGCAGCAATGAACGAAATATAGGGGGCCCGGTCGYTCTTGAATCATCCTTRCATYTGTCCAATRTCCTMTTCTTCCAGCTGYGCAACTCACTCCTATTTTCCAGCTGACTATAAGCGAGTGAAAGAAAGGCATGTCGATGAGCTTAGCAATGGAGCATTGATCGGAGGGCAAGTTGACGAAGGGATGAAGAGGATACACCTCCTGGACTGGAATACAGTATAAATTCGTCAAACTCGGATATCCGTTCTGCGCTTTTGAGGGCATCGTGTACCTTTTTGTGCGTTATGCAGGGCCAGGCAGTCTGCACAGCCTTCTTAGGTACTTGAGCGAGGCAAGCCTGCCATGAAGTTGGCATCAAACTGGCAGAGCGGATATATGAGTTCGAGTTTATTAGGTAAATGCAGGATCCGATGAAGGTGCACATGATGAGCAATGACTTCCACTGCACACCACCGGCAGCTTCCTGAAATACCTTACGCACGAACCGCAGCTGCCATGCGATACCGCCAGATTTGGCCATGGACTGCTGCACAATTACTCTGAGATACCTACCTCTATGCTTCGAAAGGTACTTCCCACCACTAACGGCTGCGTCAGGACTAGGAACAGAAAGTCGGGGGTGAAGGGCTGCACCAGGAACTTCGCTTGCACGTCTCGGGCATTAAAAAAAAAAAAAAAAAATTAAAAAAAAAAACTGCGCGTAGGTTTTGTAAACTGCCGTTTATAATCAACGTGCTTCGACTCTGCTAAATCCTCATCCTTCGTCTACTCCTTACCCTTCTTATCCTTCTTGTACATCACTACCATAGTCTCCATCCCAGAACCCCGGGCCACAAGAAGCACTACCGTTACGACCAAAAACCCAAGCCATTCCCGCAATTATGGCAGAGTCAACTGAAATGACGGAGGCAACTTTTGCTGTCAACGTCCGTGACTTTCACGTCGGCCTTTTACGCCTCTGCCCCAGGGCCATTGGTTGTTCCTTCGCGCTTCCTGTCGCCTTGGCTGTGCTCTGCTAGAAGGCTGTATTCGCCTCAATAAACATGGTTTTCCAGGTTCCTATCCGACTCCGCTACCTCTTTTCTGCCCCAGCCAGTCGTCAACACCTGGCCGTTGAGACTCGAAAGCAGGCTCACCAGTATGCTAGCCCGAATGCCTCTACCGACAGTCTTCCCTCGCTCATCTCACCCGGTTCTTCGACATACAGCTCAAATATCGGTGACCTCGACCTCGACCTCGACCCCGACGGCGACGGTGAGCTTTCTCCCCTTCCTTATATCCCTCCGACACCCGAGGATTTCAAACGATGGGTCAAACTCTCTTTTGAGGAACGCCGCAAGGTGGCAGATATGCAGTATGAGGGGTTGAACTGGACGTCGTGGAGTCCCCCCCCCCACAAGTCCCCGTCTGCCGTCGCGTGACCGACCGAAGGGTATTCCGGAGTGGAGGGAGGAATGGAGCGACTTCGACTTGCCTCCGAATCCTCCGAATATCCCGAGGTCAGAGGACTTGAGAAGATAGTGGGGTGAAGCTACTGAAGAGGACCGCGCCCGGATCAACCGTATCAGCACTGACGGGTTGAACTGGCGGACGTGGGGTCCTCCTCCCCAGCGCCCCTATGACGGAGAAGAGTTGGTCGTTTAGTCTAGGATTAGCCCTTAGTGCTAAAAATGGTGACGATGGCCTTCCGAACTGGTCACCTGCGACTGACGGCGAGCAGACGTTGCACGGGCCGATGGTGGACCAACAGCCACTTGTACAGCGCCACTCTCAGAAGGAAGTGCCATCTTAGCCTACTGTTTCGGATAGTGCTCCCGCGAACTCGTTGCTGGTTGTCGCACTCTCCTCGACGGCAGAGCAATCTCGGGACGACAGTGAGGTAAGTTCTTGTCAGGCGTCGTACCAGGATAGAGCGGATGTCACAAGACGGATGGGCTGATTTATTTGGATGGGTCAATATGGCCTTCGCCGGCTCCTCGTCAGGTTAGTGGATTGGCGACGGTTTCTGTTTTCAGAGATGGATAAACATGGGCGTGGTTTTTGAGACTTCTCTCCGAAGTGAAACACGGGACAGGTCACGTAAACCTGAGTATTACCCGTCTTTTCTTTGCACAGCGAGGCGTCCATTGTCGTTGGGACATATCGCTAACGTATCTCTTCCGTCTTTAGGAAAGACCGTTTTACTTCGATCCCCGTTTGTGGAGCTATTTGACACAGACGTTGATGCCGGCTTGTAATACGCTGGCTACATTGGTGAATGGCGAAAGGTTTGAAAAAGAAATGGTGACTACACCCGGCCGACAGAGCGGAGACGTTTCCACGCTACGGCCTGACGAGAAAAGCTTCATAGATGGAGCGAATTAGCACCTTGTATAGAATTTCTTTCTTTGATATAGGGGCCTACATTTTTAGGTTTGACAATGGATTTAATGTTTTTAGGAGTCGATATCTCCTTAAACGCATCGCTCGCCTATGATTTCCCTTCTTGGGATGGCTCAAGTCCTGGTCTCTCGTCTTCACACGATGCTTTATCCTCAAGCGAGTGATCCCCAGATGTGTCGGTCTTGGATCTCTTCTGTTCAGATGGCTTGTCCTTCGTGAGCGGTGCTGAACGAACAACGGGTTTACTCATAATAACATAATCTGGCATCACCACCTTTCCCGACCGGAACTTCCTCGGTGCAGGTGAGATGTCATCCGTCTCAAACCCATGCCTTTGGTAAAAGCCAAGGGCGCGTTCGTTGGATAGGAAACACGTCAACATCACTTTCGTAATCGGAGGCAGGTTAGTGGCCACAATTACTTGGAATCCCATCAAAAGTGAACCGAGTCCGGAGCTGTGGCAGATAGTTAGAAAACTGGTTAGTGTAGGTGTATATACATAGCTGTTTGGTAATCTTTGCACATTATGGACCATGACGGAGGATGATGGATGGATGATCTTTTTTTCCTTCTTACCCCTGCAATTCCGGCTTGAGATGAATTTCATAGCAGTAGATGACCGGCTGACCTTCTTCATAGGTAGGCATCAAGGACGTGAAAGCACGTATAGAACCGGACGAGACGTCTTTAACCAGGACGTAGCGAAGATCGGGCGATTTCATTTCTTCCGTCTTCTTCCTGGACTGCCATCTGTCTTTGGAGTTTTGGTAGTCGTCGTAGCTGGTCTCTTTGATCAGGTCGAAGCAGGTTTTGAGTTCCTCCTCACTGAGCTTGCCGGACTGGACTAGGCTGATGGCGTACTTGGTGCCGGTTTTGGGATGCGTCCATTCGGTTGTCCAGGGTTTCGGTGGTAGTCGCGCCGGCGATGATGGGTGCAATGTGGATGTTACGGATGGTTGGAGATAGTCGGAAATGAACTCTTCATCTGTTTTGCGGTTGGCCCTCTCGATGGGGTTCGTTGGTGCCCGCCGGCGTTTGGGTGCCATTGGAGTATGAAAGTTGGTGATGTTTGATATTTGGAGATGAGAAGTGACGCGCTCGTGGTAGGAATCGTGTTTGGGATTGGGTGAAGAATGATGTTGCGTTGAAGTTGAGGTGACGGCGTGGGAATCCGAATGCTTACTTTATATAGCAAGCAGGGGCTTGTAAATAACTCGAATACTTAAACCCTCGATTTCCGCTTCCGGCTCAAGGACCGCAACACCACCTAAAGCAACGAATATCAACATACAAAGGGGAGGTTAGAGCCACACATACGTGATGCCTCACCACATGAAGGTATCTTGTATCTATCCTGCAGGCCCTTTCCTATTGAAGCATAGTCTGCAGAAGTATCTTACCTCAAATTCCCTACCACACACTTCAATCTGGTACCTGCCAAGCCTGATCTGCTTGCTCCTTTCACTCATCCAGACGGCAAAGCTCAGGTACGAATCAACCAATCTCATCACAGGCACAAACATCACCAGCATAAATACCCATTTTCATGAACCGCCCGGCACCGCTTCTACGGTGCTTGCCAGCACTGCGGCTTTGCATTCGGGGATATGCAAGCCGCCCGCGGCCTCGTCTGGGGGACACGCTGAGTTTGGAACATGTAAGTCACTCCCACTCATCTTGTGATGAGGATGAGTTTTCCAATCTACCTTCTCTACTTAGTTTCTCCAAAGAGCCCGAGTTCTGGCCTTGTACCGCACCATCATCCGGGCAACCCGCCGGATCCCGGACCCGGCCACCCGTGCTGAGACGAGAAGGATGGCCCGCGCCGAGTTTGAGAGAAATCGCCATGTCACCGATCTTGTTCGTATTTCTCCTGTCCGATTTCTCATTTTTGCTCGCGTTCCCTTTGCTACTGACGCTGGCCTGTCTCACTCACAAGGACCACATTCGCTATCTGCTCTCGACGGGCAAGACAGAATGGGAGAACATGGAGAGGTATATTGACGGTCTGTAACTGAATAAGAGACCATTTCTGGCCTCGGCCGTCACCCACCAAACAACCGTCCCCTAATTTCTGGGTCTCATTCATTTCCTCGGTTGGAGCCGTTTTTCTGGGTATCAATCTAGACGACCAGACCGCTGAGTGCGCCTATGTCGGGCAACGCCTCATACTGGGCAGCGCAAAATGCCCGTTGAACCCAAGACTTGATATACACATCTCCGTATCGGCATGTGAGTCGGGGCTCGTTTTTTAAGATCGTCCTTTCGCCTAATGTATCGTACAGCCCAATCCGTATGTAGTAAACCCGAAAATAACTACAAGACCAAGCCCGTTTGCCCATCGCTCATCGTACACAACCATGTGTCTCTCCGTCGTCAATATCGCTATCGTCATATTCACCTGTAACCCTGGCGCTGCTTGTGTCTGGGATTCGCAGGGCAGATGATGTAAAGGTAGCCGTTTTGCCTCTTGTTGGCCTTGCGACGCACGACCTGTAGATTTCGGGTTGACGGATCAGTCCGGGTCCCTCCCTAAAGCCTCCACACTCGCCGGCTTCTCCAGATATCTCGAGGGCCAGATATATACGCTGGGCGTCTCACCTTGCAATGCTCGCAACGCTTCTTGATAGCAGAGTGAACCTTCATGCCTCTCGATTGCTGCTTCGACTGCAGGCTGATCTTGGCGCTTTGGGAGACGGCGACGGGTCTGTTATGGGAGCACATGGGCGTGCAGACGTGGCGGGAGAGGAGACCCTGGGAGAGGCATCGTGTCTGGTGTGTCGAGACAACGGTTTTGGTGGTGTTGACGGCAGTCACGCGAGGGGCGGCGAGGGAAAGCGCGCGCATCGAGGGTGCGAGCGACCGGAAGAGGTTCGACATGGCGACTGGATATTGAGAGCGGCCAACTTTGTTCGAGAGTAAGCCTTCCTGCCGGCCTGCCGTTGTTAGGTTGAAGGCTGACGCCGTCGAGGTGCTCGTCGCTGGGTCGCTGGGTCACTGGAGCGCGCGGAATCGAATTGTCTGCCGGCCCGTCAATCGACAGTGTGGGGTCTGATCAAGCGTCGTTATGCGGCTTTCGGGTGCTCAAAGCGCATAGATGCATAAGTGCTTGCGCTGTGAGAGCTGATGCCGCTTTCGATGCCACTTTACGTGCCAAAGCACACCGAAGCTTCCGCCAATCACCTCCGGTAAACGCAGCTTACCTGGTAGTAAAGGGCTAATATTGTCAGAATAGAAGAGAGTTGCAGTTATTGAGTAGCCAAGCTATAAGCGGAAGTGAAGGACATGCACCTTGTCCCCCGCAACCTTCACAGGGTGCTTTTTCCACGCTGGGGAGCCCGCTGTTGGCTTGACAGTCACAGAGCTGAACCCCCCGTCCCGTGCAAGTGTGACCCCGGCATCGCGCCGCCGCATGTCGTCTTTCCAAGGTAGTGTACACCACCCAACCTTCCAATCTCGTCTTCCTCCCACCTTCCACTCCCGTCGTCCACCTTTCCACGGTGACGATACAAACCGACAAGTGATTGTCACGGAGCTGCCGACACCGAACAGAAGCTTACCTACCTCTCTCCGCCCATCGGATATCCATACTCGCTGTGTCACTCTCTTGCGCTCTCGGTAACATCCCCGTCCTCGTCAGGCGCCGTTCAGTTCGCGCCATCACCTTCACCACCACATCGCATCCAATACAACCACCCCGTCTCGACGACCTTCGAAACAGCACCCCTAAGCTTGCAACAAGTCTCCAGTATATACCCGGTACATACATAACATCAAGTAGCGCCGGGCCCCGGTGCTTCTTGCCCTTAGTCGCATCCCGCCGCTAGTGTCAACTCGAGCCAACTAGGCTACTCGCTTGCCGAACACATTCCTCAAGACCGCGACTCTTCAACCTTCTTCGCCCAAGATATTCGTGTTGCCGACTAGCATTGGCACTATGAACCAGCAGTCGCAGCAATATCAGCCGGCGCGCCGACCGGGTGCCTATCCCTCCCACGGCGACGAGCTTCACATGTCGGCACATCAGGCCCACTTGTCGTCGCCCCGCGAGTACTCGTCCTCCGGCGCACCACATATCAAGCTCGAGCAGATGCCCTCGAGCCCCCCAAACATGCAGAGCTATCAGAGCGCTGGTGCCGTACCCAATGTTCTGCAGCCCGGAGGCATGTTGTCTCGTCCGCCCGTCATGCAGTCCAACACGGCTCCCACTCTCCCCACGATGCAGCAGTCCGCCGACTATAAGTCCCACGGCTATGAGCGCTCCAGCCCTGCTACCCTGGCCTCAAATTCCTATGACGGCGGCAACTCGCCTTATGCCGCCTACAACCCGACTCCTCCAGGTGGCAGCTCTTCGTCGCAATACATGTCTCCCGCAAGTACCAACAAGTACGCGACCGCTTCGTCATCTCGCAACGTCTCCAACACCCCGCTGGGGCTGTCTGATATCCGGCCTCGGGCTGATTCCACCCTCTCTGATGGCATGCTGCCTGGTAGCCAGGCCTACGAGTTGGCCAATCCCCAATCTCGCACCAGCAACTACATGGCCCCTTGGGCTACGTACGCCTTCGACTGGTGTAAGTGGCGTCCCAGCGCAAACAGTGCCGGGAAATTGGCCATTGGCAGCTACTTGGAGGATGGTCACAACTATATCCAGATCTTGGAGGCCAATTTGACGCAAACACCACCCGATGTATATGTCCCGGGCACCTCCAAGTACTCCATGGACTTCACCCGCACCGCCGAGGCCACACACTCATACCCCGTAACGCGCCTGTTATGGGAACCTCCCTCGTCCCAGAAACAATCAACAGACCTGCTTGCTACCTCAGGGGACCATTTGCGACTGTGGTCACTTCCAGCTGACCCCGTGGTCCCCACCAGTGGCTCTTCGATCACATCTAGAAGCGGCCGTGACGCCCCCATCACTAAGCTCACTCCCCTAGCCCTCTTGTCCAACTCCAAGACGCCCGATCATACAGCTCCTCTGACCTCGCTCGACTGGAATACCGTTCAGCCCAGCTTGATCATCACATCGAGCATCGATACTACGTGTACCATCTGGGATATCCCATCGTTGACGGCAAAGACTCAGCTTATTGCCCACGATAAGGAGGTGTACGACGTTCGCTTCTGCGCAAACAGTGTAGATGTGTTTGTAAGCTGTGGTCAGGACGGTAGTGTGCGCATGTTCGATCTCCGCAGCCTTGAGCACAGTACTATCATCTACGAGCCCACAGGCAAGGAAGAGCGTGGTAAGTGTCCCTTGTTGAGTTTCCGGAGGTCCATATCTTTACAACTTGCTAACCCACATATCTAGACGCTAATGGCGGCCGGATCAGCCCTACGCTGGCTCAGCAAACCATGTCGCACCCCCCACCCCTCCTACGGCTGGCCACGTCTCCGCATGACCAACATTTACTCGCAACCTTCGCGATGGATTCCAATGTAATCAGGATACTGGACGTTCGCCAACCAGGGCAGGCGTTGCTGGAGCTTCGGGGCCATGGGGGTTCCTTGAACTGCATTGAGTGGTCGCCCAACCGGAGAGGCACGCTTGCATCGGGCGGTGACGACTGCCAGGTGCTCGTCTGGGACTTGCTCAACCAGCCCTCCGGATTGAACCCGACAGGCCAGCCTGATAACGTGAGGAGTCCTGTGGCTAGTTGGCAGTGTGACTACGAGGTTGGGAACCTTGGATGGGTTCCTCCGATGGGCAACGGCGAGTATGGCGATTGGTTGGGAGTCAGCGCAGGACGCGGTGTTTGGGGTGTTCGGATCTAGTACGCCGGTGACGCTGCAAATGTAAATCGAAATGGTTCCCGCTCGCGTGAACAAATGTCAACCCAGGGTAGAAGGAGGGGATGGGTGCATAAGATTCTGTGCGATGGAGAGCACTGTTAATACTGTTTCATAAAGCCAGGCGTTTTGGGAGATATCCTGTTGCGTGGAAGGTCATATTCGAAAAGGCAAAAAATAGAAACAACGATTCGGCCTAGTCCGACTGCTGGTTATCACCCGATGTGGGAAGCGCCACATGAAACTAGTAAGGATTTTGTCATTCACCCCTTCAGGGAGCATGGGCTGGTACCCAAAAAAAAAAAAAAAAAAAGAAGCTGACACTGCCAAGGAACGTGGAAGGTCTCAGAGCCACGCTATGGTCCAGTTAGCTGCTCACCTACATCACTCCAGGACACATTTCACGCGTTGGGGGGTTTCTTGCTCAGTGGATTTATTCAAGACACACCGGTGAAGAGAGTTGTACAGAGCAGCCACAAAATCTGTGTGCTTTTCCCCAAGACTCTATTATGGGCTGATGTTGTATAACGGCTGCGTTCCCCCGATCTTCAGCAGCAGTGTTCGCCCAGCAAGAGTGGTAATCAAGGTTTAGACTTGTGTCCGTCGAGCCTCCTCTGCTTGAGGAAGGCAGCCAGCACAAGTGCAGTGACCGAGCAAGCAAACGAGAACCCTACGTTATGGTAACAATGGTCAGCTCTTGCCGTACTTGCCAGAAAGAGACGCGGGAAAGGGAGTGTAGAGGGAATCTGACCGTGACTCCACCATAGGCCGTCAATATACGACTGGACAACAGCATCCCTGACGTTCTCGATTGCGCCGTCGATAAAGTCAACGTCAGAAACAGCGTTTGATATGATCTATGGCTCTAAGTTAGCGTAAACCATTCCGCACAACGAGAGACACAGCGACAAGCACAGTGTCAGGGCACAAACCTCGGCTACCTCAACGCTGTCATATCCCAGCTTAAACAGCCGGATCCCAAGGTTTCTTCGAAGCACGGTCTGCATAATCGCGTTCGCAGCCGGCAGCCCAATCGTCATCCACACCGTTTGCATCAGATACATGAACGACACAGCAGGCGCCATGTGGGCCGGGTCGATGACCACCTGGAGCGAGATGAACAGCGCGCTGCTCGCAACCCCCATGCCGAAGCCTCCGGGGAAGATGTACAGCGTCTCGAACCAGTTCGTGTTGCCGCGCCATCTCAGCATCAGCAGAAAATAGCCGATGGAGGAGCAAGTTACGGCCCAGATGACGAGGGACTTGTACCGCCCCGATCGCTTGATGACGGAACCGGAGATGATACCGCCGACAGCGTTGCCCATGACGGCAGGGATGAGGTGCGCGCCCGCGATGGTGGTGGAGGGCCGCGGTGTGTATGTCACTTGGAAATAGAGAGGGACGGCGAACATGAGTCCCAACTGGGCGGCTGTCTGGAATCCCAGAATCAGGAACGAGAGAATGGCATCCTTGCTGTGGAAAATTTCCAGTGGGAGAATCGGTTCCTCCTGTCGCTTTTCCACTGCGATGAACAAGATGAGAAGGATGGCGCTAGCACCGAGCAAGACGAAGATGAGCGGATGCGACCAGGGAATGTTGACGCCGCCGAGCTCGATGGGAAGAAGCAAGGTCAGTACAAGGGCGGCGAAGATGAACGAGCCCTTGAAGTCGATACGACTGAATTTGCTCTTCTTCAACTGGTTGGCGGCATCTGTGTCGTCTAGCGTGCTGGTGTGGTTGGGTAGATATGCTGAGCAGAGAATAATGGCGAGGATTATGGGTGGCACTTGGCCGAGGAATGACCTATGCGTATCAACGTCAGTGGTTTTCTGCTATGCTCAACAGCAGAAGAGGCTTACCATCTCCATCCGATCACATCTGCCAGCCAACCTCCAAGAGGTCCGCCGATGCTTCGGCCAAGAGTAGCTACGAGATTGACATATGCTCTCCACTGAGCAACTTCTCGGAGAGGAAGCAGATCTAAGAGGTAACTGGCTGTTAGTCGTCGCTGCGAACGCTCTATCAGTTCATCCCAAAGCTTTGCTTACCTGTGATGAGAATGGACACGAGTGCGGACATGCCAGAGGCTCCAGCACCGGATACCATTCGACCCAAGACAACCTGCGAGATTGTCTGGCCAATACCGACAATGACACAGCCAACCATGAACATGGTATATGCGATTATCACCATCCTCTTGCGCCCATAGATGTCACTTAACTTGCCGTACTGTACAGAGGTGAAGTGGTCAGCATACGTCCGCAAGGCCGTGTCATTCGGTGGTATATCTCACCAAAGTCTGCGTGGCCGCCGCAGCTAGAGAGAAACTTATAATGAGCCAGCTAGAGTCCTTCAAGGCGTTGAACTCGGATGCAATAATCGCATGTGTTGCCATGAGAATGGACGTATCTGTCTGTGCGACGAAGATGCCTAGCAGCATAACGGATATGATCTTGACGACGTTCACATGGGCGTTTTGCTTCAACGACTCGGTCTCGCCGCGTCCTAGGCTCTGCTCCTCGTCTTCCTTGGGAACTGGCTTGAGAACTCCATTGCAGATGCCTTCTTCAGAAATTCTGCGACAGGCGTGGTAGTCGGAGCTGGGTTGCGCAGTGTCACTCAACAGAGGCTCTCGTTCCGTGACTTGGGACTGCTCGTCCCCATGGCGTTGAACCATCTTGGCCAGTTCTTGAGCAAAAGCCTTTTAAACCCGATGGCAATCCTGGCCCAATATCAGTACTTGTCCTTTCGAGGTCTCATTAGGGAACATACCTGGAGATCTCGGAAAGCGCAAGATTACGAAGAGCTAATCTCGAACTCGGAAACACGTTCAAGGAACTAACACGTTTTCTGGGAACTACCTGAGTGTCACCCCCACCTATTGAGGTTCATCCCGAATCCGGAGGCTGACAACTCCAGAATCAGCTTTTCCCTGAAATACTTTGTGATAAATGAAAGGTCGAGACAATCACGACATAAGTGCCTGGATTTCGTTAGACGCAGGTCCGGAGCAACGACACACTTTGGGAACCTTAAATTGCGAATGGGATACTACCCTCCCACGCCGAGCCGAAAATATTGCTTGCAGAAACGACAAAGATGAGCAAATGAAAATAGGAATAAATTATACCATTTCGAAGTTTGGGTTAGGCTGCGGGGCAGAGTTGTCATGGAATCCTCTTATAGTAGCGCCCGCATTGGTGCAACTGCGCCAAACTAGCACGCCATCAATGACTTCACGCTAACCTCCCAATCCATCAACGCCGAAACATCGCGATGCAAAGGAGAAACGCTTAGCAATCACAGCTCCGATCCGGAGCCATACTGGCTTGACTATGTGACGATGAAGACATGACTTGAGGGAGTTATCTCAACATTGGTATGGGTTATTGATGGTTGCTGACTTCCCGACCTTTCATTGCCCCGGGCTTATTTATTTGGAACCTCACTCATCATGATTGGTTACTACCCCTGAGAATCCCCACAACCGGACTGTCACTCAACTTCAGAGCACTTCATCATACAAACCACTCAAAATGCGCGTTTCAGTGGCAGCTCTCGTAGCAGGCCTGCCACTGTCAGCTGCTTTTGCTGTAGACGGCGGACAGAAACCTATAGGCTTCGAACAGAAACCAAAGGGGACGACGACAAAGGAAAAGAAACAGCCCAAAAATATCGTCTTCATCCTTACCGACGACCAAGACGTGCATTTGCAGTCTCTCGACTATCTTCCCCTTATCAAGAAACATCTAGCCGATGAAGGTACTACATACAAACGTCACTACTGTACAACGGCCATCTGCTGCCCTGCCCGAGTTTCTTTATGGACCGGGAAGCACGCTCACAACACCAATGTCACGGATGTATCACCGCCATATGGTAAGTTGCTTCTTAAATCTCCGTGGTCAATTTTTGTCATGACTAACACTCGAGACAGGTGGATATCCCAAGTTCATCAGTCAAGGCTTCAACGAAGCCTACCTGCCCGTCTGGCTCCAAGAAGCCGGCTATGACACCTACTATACCGGCAAGCTCTTCAACGCCCACACCGTCGACAATTACGCCTCCCCTTACATAGCCGGCTGGAACGGCTCCGACTTTCTTTTGGACCCTTACACCTACTCGTACCTCAACGCCACCTTCCAGCGCAACCGTGATCCCCCGGTTAGCTACGAAGGCCAATACTCAGTCGACGTCCTCGCCGAAAAGGTCTACGGATTCCTCAACGACGCCGCCAAAAATGTCCACAGCCGACCCTTCTTCCTCGGCATCGCCCCCATCGCCCCTCACAGTAACGTCGAGCCGCGCTTCCCTTCCTCGTCTTCTTCCTCCTCAGACCCAGCCACCCTTGACCGCCGTCCAACCAACGAACAAGACGACATCGAAAAATCCGTCTCCTTCACCCCTCCCATTCCCGCCGCCCGGCACGCCCACCTTTTTTCAGACGTCATCGTCCCGCGCACCCCCCATTTCAACCCCTCTTCGCGCGCCTCGGGCGTGTCCTGGATTTCTCGCTTGCCGCACCAGAGTGCCGAGAACGTAGCCTTCAACGACCACTTTTACCGGCAGCGGCTGCGCACGCTGCAGTCGGTCGATGAGCTGGTCGCGGGCGTCGTGGCGCGGCTGGAGCGCTATGGGTTGTTGGAGGACACGTACGTCTTTTACACGACTGATAACGGATACCATATTGGTCAGCACCGGCTCCAACCGGGGAAGGAGTGCGGGTTTGAAGAGGATATTAATGTCCCGTTGATTGTGAGGGGACCGGGCGTGAAGAGGGGGGAGGTGGCGGAGGCGGTGACGAGTCATGTGGATTTGGCGCCTACGGTTTTGAAGTTGGCTGGCGCTCTGGGTGATAATGAAAGAAAAGAAGAAGAGTATGGGCTGGATGGGGAGGCGATCCCGCTTACCGCCGAGGATCTGGCTCAAGCGAAGGCGAAGGGAAAGAGACATGAGCATGTCACGGTTGAGTATTGGGGGTTTGCGGTCTCAGAGGGCCGAGTGTTCGAAAAGGACGCGACGAGGTTCTGGACGAACAATACGTACAAGGCCGTGAGGATCTTGGGCGAAGGGTATAACTTGTACTACTCTGTCTGGTGTAGTGGTGAATATGAGCTGTACGATCTTCATGTGAGTTTTTGTTCTGGGCCTTCTTCCGCCCGTTCTGATATCAAATACCTCCTATCCACGATGCTGACCGACTGACTCATGACATGTAACAGACTGATCGTTACCAGCTCAACAACCTCCTTGACCCTTCCTCGCTCGCCAGTGGGAAAACACCGGCGTCTCTTCTTGGGGTACCATTCCAGAAAGTCGTTGCCCGACTTGATTCGCTCCTCTTTGTCCTCAAGTCATGTAAAGGAAAGACGTGTATCCGACCATGGGAGGCACTGCACCCGGCTGGAAATGTGCAGAACTTACATGATGCTATCTCGAGTAGGTTTGATTCCTTCTACGAGAAAAAGCAGAGAAGGGTAGAGTTTGACCGGTGCGAGAGGGGATACATTGTTGAGGCGGAAGGTCCGCAATTTGAGACGGACGGGTTAGTATACCGGGATGGACATCGATGGGATCAGTGGGTTTGAAAACCGACGAGTTTTCCTATGTTGGGAAAGTGTGTTTACTTCCCTGTATGGCCTTCCTTGCTGGTATAATACAACGGCTATCAACACCAATGCCTTAAAAGAGTTCATTATCATTGTTAGGAAACTCAAAGTGCCTAGTTAGTTATACACTACGTTCATAACAGCTGTCTCTCATCCAACGATGTTTTCTTTTTAAAACAGTAGGCATATTATGATGCCAAAAGAAAGCAAAACATAGAATGAAAGCAGTCAGAAAGAGGTAAAAAGGAGGAAACCAAGAAAAAGGAAAGACGAAAAGGAAAAAAAAGTCAAAAAAGAAACTTGACTTGCCCACAGCCAGAATCGAACTGACGACCTCATCATTACTAGTGATGCGCTCTACCACTGAGCCATGCGGGCTGAGCAATTCAAGTTGTTGAAAATCATTTGGGAAGTAAGGATTATAAGCAAAAAGATGTCATTGTGATTATTCGTTGCTGTACAATCCTAGCACGCAACTGCTCTCAACCTCGATATTTCTCGAGCCAGTGCTGGCCATCCTATGCCAGAACTTGCGCGCATACCTTGGTAAAGAGGCCATGTGGATAGTCTATAGAGTAGGGTCGCTTTGCAACGACACTTGGTAGCCCGAAAACATCCCAAACTCCGGTGACCACAAACCCAACGCCCAATCCTGAAGGTCATATCGCAGCCCTCCTGTACTCCATTATCACATACTCAGCACCGATACACCATTCCTGCAGGGCATTAAATTCGTCCTCCGAGCGCTCTGCTCGGTCGTAGTCCATAGCCCTTCCCCAACATTAGTACCATCAAACCTTAGATGTAAGCCCTCTTCGCAACGCCAGCCGCCTCGGCCCCCGCGATTCTCCCAAAGACCACACACTCCAGCAACGACGAACCGCCAAGGCGATTATCTCCATGAATACCGCCAGTAATCTCACCAGCAGCCCATAGTCCCTGGATAGGCTTCTGCCCCTCCCCAAGCTCGGACGAAAGCACCTGGGCATGCTCATTAAACACGGCACCACCCATGGTGAAATGCACGATGGGCGTAACGCCGCCCACGCACACCTCTGCGTCTTCATCAATAATATTGTCACTGTTCACACCGAGTTTCCAGTGGCCGAACGCCTTACGTCGGAAGGGATCCTCCTTTTCCCCCTTCACAATGCTCGCGTACTCCTTCAGCGTCTCCTTGGTAGTTGCATCCAGTTCGGAAACCTTTTGCTTCTTTATCAGGCCCTTCCACAGATAGAACCCCATGTGGCCCGCGGCAGCTTCGGCAGCGCCCGGGTCGAGCAGGAGCTGAATGTCCCATTGGCGTAAAGAGGCACCTTCGACTCCGTCGCCCGGCAGAGCCATGATGGTGTTGCTCACACGCTCCCTCATTTCCAGCTCGT
The DNA here is from genome assembly GCA_009805295.1 of Neurospora sp. FGSC 6877. NCBI lineage: Eukaryota > Fungi > Ascomycota > Sordariomycetes > Sordariales > Sordariaceae > Neurospora > Neurospora sp. FGSC 6877. The sequence goes on along the minus strand of RAON01000063.1, from coordinate 68,568 downwards.
TGACGAACCTCTTGCCGTTGTGCAGCAGGATGCCGCCCTCCCCCCTCAGCATTTCGGCGGCGAGGAATTTGACGGGCACCAACGGATTGGCCGGATCGACGAAGCCGGTCGGGTGAATCTGCACGCTGTCCATATCGACTAGCCTGGCGCCGACGGCGGCGAGCAGATCGTGGGTGCCCGGTCGCGGATCGTTGGTGGAGGGCATGCCGTCCAGATCCGGGCGGTAGCGGGCCAGCAGGCCGTGCGTGTCACCGCCGAAGCCGCCGGTGGTGAAGATCACGGGACCGGTGAGTTGGTGGAGAGAAGTACCGTCACCGCTGCCGCCGTTGCCGCCGTCCTTGGTCCATCTGTACTCGACTCCAGTAACGGTCACGGATTGGTGATCCACTGAGGAGCCGCCGTTGCCGTTGCTGGAGACAGCAACAGTAGTGGGGTTGGTGAGCAGCCTGGTGACCTCACAATCGGTCATCAGCTCGAACCGGTCTCCTCCCGCCTCCTTCAACTTTGCGAGAAGGGTGGTGATGATGGCGGCCCCTGGAGGCGTCTTGCCAGCGCCGCGATGGGTGCGCGGATGGCTGTGGCCACCGAGCTGTGCCACCACGGTGAGATCCACGCCTAGATCGGTGAGGAAGTTGATGGCATCGGCGGATCGCTGGGTGAGGACCGAGATGAGGGACTCGCGCTGGGCCCTGGCCGCTGTGGTTTGCGAGGAGAGGCGAGTGCCGGCAGAGCGGACGGTGTCATCCCAGAAGGTCTCGTCAGGGCCTAGATTAGGCCAGGCGGCTTGCTGGAAGCGAGTGGGCGCCCCGTTAATGCCCGAGGAGGCTTTGATGCTGTTGCCGCCTGGCTTCGAGGCACGTTCCAGCAAGCGAACTGAAGGGGCGCCGGCGCGCAGGGCGGAGTAGGCGGCGGAAAGCCCGGCAAGGCCGCCGCCGACTACGATGACACAGGGACGCGAGGCCTGTGATGTCATGCTGGTTGTTTCGGACGGGAGTAGTCTGTTAACGAGGTTTGTTGCAAAGGGCAAAACGTGATGATAGACGACTGCGGCAATGGGAATCAAGACTGCAAGATAGACAATCAAGCGAATCTGTCGCCTGGTCATGACAGTATCACGGTTGATTGATGTATAATTTCAGCTCTGTAGCTTGAGGGAACACTGATCACGACGGGCCATGTTGTTTTATTGATGGCACGAATGGTGAGGGGTGGCGATGCTGCCCTGAGGGTCAGATATCATCTGATGTCAGGCAACGGGAAGCTGAAGGGGAAGTAATCGGATGAAAACCGAACCATCGCCTTGGGACGAAGGTGCTGGAATGCTACCGAGTTGGAGTTTCCCGTCTGTTCGTGGGTGTAATTCGAAGAAGGCGGTAGAGTCCATCATCTGATGTCTGCGTCAACCTCGAATGGTCGAGGCCGAACCGTCACTGGTGCCTGCCCGTTCAACTAGGTAGAGGTGCCTTGCCCTGCCCGAATTGCAACGTGCGGTCGGTGAAAGGGAAAATGTAAATCGCATCGCTGTTGCAATGGTTCATCTTCATTAACATGGAAGGAAATGTTGAAGGTGGGTAGGTCAGGCACCTCAGTGCCATGCGCACCTCAGTGAGAGCCGAGAACCATTCCCGGGCGGGCGTACCGGGTGGCAGTGGCTGCCACTGTCAGTCAGCGCACGGCAGCGGCCCCAGTAGCGCCAGGGCTAAAGACCCAGTGTAGGTAAAGGAAAGGTTTCCCACCCGGGCCGCCGCTGACTAAACAAGTTAGTGATTTGAAGGAAACTGGAAGGATTGCAAGCATGGATTCTGTCCCCTTTGCAATCTTCTTTGATTTCTTTTCCAGCTCGAACCATGTCCCCGGAGGTATTGGAAAACCACATGCATGAAGAAGAGAAAAGTTCCACTGATAATGAGAATACAAAAAAGAAGTGCCGAGTTGGAATTGTCAGCAGGTGGAATCGGCAAAGTACACTATGGGATCAGCGTTGGCTGTCAGAAATTGTCGGATATTTGCTTTCTTGGCTCATATAGCCTTGGTATGTATCTACCAGAGGCACCTCTATAACTACAACTGAAGGAAACAGCGATAATTGCATGCCCCGGGTATCAGATCCAGTGACATCTGGCTGGGTCGACCTTGGATGACAACCGTCGGCCATCATCCTGATCCTCGACAAGAATGTACTGCCAATTTTAAGCTTCTGCTTGGCAATCCGTAACAGTGATCACTGTTTGATCACCTTCCATGTGCTCTGCTCCTCAATGCTCCTGCTGGAGACAGACAGATAATCCCGGCTATTGTCAACAACGATGGACAACTCTCCTCTTCTCTCCTTGGTGGCGCCAACATCCTCACATCAGCCGCCGAGCCGCCAATGTGGACCCGGCCGGACAGCACGTGCATCCCGTCCCCGTTGTCCCTCATCCTCCGGTCCGGAGACCCAACCACCCCGTTACCCCGTGCACCAAAAGCTGCAATGGCGGAGCGGTCCCGATGCTGCTGCTTGACTGCTTCTTCTTGATGACCTTCCTGTTTCGTCACGAAACTCCGGGGGGCCGGGAAAACCTCGCCCGAACATGGAATTGAATGATCAACACAGGCTACACAACAATGCAGCGCTGCAGCACGATTCGTGGAGAACCCTCTCCATCGATCATCACAAAAAACGCGGGGTTGCTGCAACACTCCATCTTTCTTGGCCCTTTCCAAGCCGGGGGAACGGATGAGATGATAGACAGTGCTTGGGGTTAAGATGGACAAGATGGGATAGGGGTCATGGTCAGTTGCACAGTTGCACTTGACTTACCAGAGAAACCAGAGCGTGCAGTGCTGATCGATCTGATCTTGGAATTGCCCCGGCTCGTTGGTAAGTTGGTTGGCTGGCACCAACATGGTCGATTGGATATGCGAGATCATCACCCTCAATGATATTCCCTTTTTGCAAAGTTGCATTACAATCCAGTGGAACCAAACTACACGTGTGAGATTTCCCCTTCTCCGGTTTAAAGGGAGGTTTAAGCCTTCTCGTTTGCGTTCTCGGTACCACCTTCGCCACCGTCTTATAAGCAAACCTTGTTGATGGTTTTATTTCATCGTGAGTATCACACTTGGACTTCACACTCCGTAACAAAGCTGAGCAGTGCCTACTTCTCATTTCTAGCTAACATAACACTGATTGTATCGCGCACGAAATAAGAAGACGGTCGGTCAGTCAATTTGTCCCATCAGACCAGGAATGACCTCTGAAATCCTTGGCACCAAGCATTTCTCGCCGAGTATAGTGGATGTGGTGTAGTGTACTCTCGCCAGCCATCGAGTGAATCAGGAAAAGCGAAGAGCAATGTCCTCCCTAATAAGGGCAACGGCAGTTGCTAACCCGAGGTCTTTTGCTCGCATACAATGTCGGTGGTTTGGTATACTCTTGGCAGTAGGGTGGCATGAAATGAAGGTCAGCTTTGGGACTCCATTTGTTGACAGCCGAAGCATACAGACATCCGCAGACATCTGTACACGAATCGATGGGGCTGACAAACTCTGAACAAGATATCATGATGAAAGAAGGCCAAGGATGCCATGTACGGCCTCGTATGTGCAAGACAAGGTGAACAAACACCAGGCATCATGTTGCCCCCAAGTCAAGACCGGCCTGACATCCGGCGAATAACCTCAACTCGCCACAAGCCAAAGAAGTCTGGGGTAAAATCAATAAAAGGCCACGTGCAGAGTTCTGGTTTTGGGGCTTGGGCGCAATGGATGAATGGGATTTTCATGATGATATTGAAGGTTTACCTAATTCATTGGACCAACGGCCATTCACGGGAGTGGAAGGAATAACGTAATGAGAAGGGAGAATTGTCGAGAATGCCTTGCTTTAAATTCACCTAGAGTGATATTTGATTGGCTCCCCCTTGAACTTCCTCGTGAGCGTGGAGCGCAAGAAGGGAAGTGTTGTCATTGAGTTAATGTGAAGGAGTGTCGCGTGACGTCTGAGAATAGGAAAGACAATGTCGTGCCTCTGACATGACTGTATTTTTTTTTTTTTTTTTTTTCACTCACTTGAGTATTAATCAGCGGGAAAACCAGGATAGAGTTTCTCTAGAGCAGATACGGTGTTCTTCTCTCGTAGTTCTTTTTAGCATCACAACCACTTGGTCTCTCTGACAAACCGCACTTTCTCAGTTTCGCTTTCCGTGCCCACCCACGTACCCAAAAGAAAACAGCCACATTGAGATCTGATAAAATCATAATTACGCCAAATAGAAATGGACCCAAAAAACCGGTTGCGAACGAGTCCATATCCCAGGAGAGAAAAAAGGATCCTCAACGGCGACGGACGTGTCCATCCCCTTGAAAGTTCTGAAACTGTTTTCCAATTTCCCCAGGGGCCCTTTCTGGCTTCCACTCACACATCCAGCTACCGGCCGGTCAGAAGAGCCTGTAACGCACATCCAGATTTCGCAGATTGTCGAGATTTGTCGAGATTCCCTTGCATCTGCTGGCTCGCAACCCCCATCATCCCCGTCCGTCCTTCGTTCCTTTGTAATCCCCATCCCCATCCCCATCTCCACCTCCATCGCCAGTCCTTGGCAATTCCACCGATTCCCACTTCCGTGTCCATCAAGGTAAGAAAAAAAAAGTGACCCCACAAGCCCGGGCAGCAAACTCCCTGCACCAACTCCAGTCTCCCAGAAGCCGGCAGTTGTTGAGGGTCCACTTGTTAAGACCCTCAACTCTGTCTGGACCAAATCGAAGAAGGGGGCGCGTGCGTTGCATTTGCAGCATGCGCAAGATATGGATGATCTCGATGTGGGTTGTGGGTGTTAAGAGGACAAGACGGGCCACAGAACCTCCGTTGCTCGAGAGCGCCAAACAGAAGGGAGGACTCGCCGGACGGGTTGCGATTGGACCCTTAGATGGATTGACAATTGCTGTTGTCGGTGCTGGTGCCGGGAGCCCGTGCGATGGTCCTTTGAGAATGGGGTAACCGGCTACGAACGTGCCGCATTGACTTTAGATATCGAGAGCATATCGGTGTTGGTGTTCACACTAACGTCGATAGCATCTGAAAAGTTCTGCCGCCGCCGACGGGCATAACCGCCAACCGGACGGTCCCAACTTCCCCAATTACACGTGCGCAACCGAACCGGTGCACAAGATTATCTCCGGGCCGATTTCCAACCACATACGTGACAGATGGCCGGGGATATGGTTTGATTACATGAGGGCCATCTTGATAACGGAAAACAAGCTTAACCTTTGCGACGGGGAGGTTGCGACGGGGGACGGGGGACGCCGGCCGGGACGCCGACAGGGACGGAGCAGAACTCGAAGTGAAGCGGACGGGGGACCGCCCTTTGCCCACGGGGAGATTTTTGACAAGCGCTCAATGGCTGGTCGGACAGGATGACGGGGGTCGGGGGTTGCGATTTCGGCTAAAAGAAACCTAAAAGATAAAAAAGTCAACAAGTGCCTGCAATGCGACAAAACCGTCGGTACCCGCGCCAAAGTCTATTTCTTTCGTCTCCCCCTGACTGAATGTTCTCCTCTTCCCCTTCAATCTAAACCAATCACCATTCTGCAACCGCAAATTCGTGAGGTTCGTCATCCCAGCAAGCGACTCCATAACGGTAGATCTTGGAGTGGATGACCTTGTGGAAGACGGTGGAGATGGCTTCTTTGGAGGCCCAGAACCAAGGCAAATCCAAACGGAAAAGAAAAGCGTAGCATTGCCCCTTTCAGGAAAGGAAGAGCCGAAAATGGTGGAGTAAAAGCTTTGTGTTTGAGCGAAGCGCAAAAAGGTGAAAAGCCATTCAGTAACCGGGGTGAGAGGCAAAATGGCAGGGGATGGACGTCATCCGAAAACGTCGGCTATGATTTCACTGCACATCACTTGATGGCAAAATTCTTTGGTAGCCACCACCACCACAATAGATGGGGGGGGGAGGGGATGAGGACGGGGCGGAGGAACAAATAGTAACATAGAAAAAGGAGAAAGTGATATAGGCGGTACTGATTGAATATTGCTGAAGTGATACATATGGTTAGCTTGGCTCTTGGCTGGGCCAGTGACTGACTGACAAAGTCCGACATGATTTGCGCCCGGTCGCTGCGTTAGCGAGGAAAGACATGCTTAGGAGTCCATACATGAAAAACATGGAAAGGGTGATATTAATGATGTGTGTAAACATTTGGTATCGTCGTGGATCCAACCCTTGGCCCGGTATCATCAAAACAGAAAACATGAACATATGATGAACATGACCCAAACCTCCCTAGATATCCAAAGCCGTAAACCACTCGCTCGCCAAATAACAAATACCCATTGTGACCCGCTTAAAAAAGAATTCATAACGTAAGACATCTCAGGAAAGAACGGCCAGGGCCGACTTAGGCCTGGTCACGCTCAGACTTGGCAGCCATCCTGGTCTCACGGCCCTTCTCAGACCAGGGGAAGTGGAAGACGGGGAGGAGGAAGAAGGAGTTGCTGTGAGGAAAAATCGTTAGCGCATGATCAGTTGAAGTTATGAGGCTCTGCACTAGGGTCAAGGACGACAACAATGACCTGTGCTTGGCAGATGCAATGGAACGAGGGGGAACCCCGAAAGGACCCGTAGTGTCGTGGCATGGTTTTGGAGAAAGGCTAATGCCAATGCCAAGTTTGGGGTATGAGGCCAGGATAATGACGCTGTACTTTTTTTCTCATTTGTCCTTGTCGAAGGGGGAGGTAGATATGTGACAGAAAGAAAAAAGAAAAACGAAAAAAGAAAATCATTGGCGGGGTACTAACCTGCTATCCGCAATACCAGCAAACGCGTTGTACCAAGCGAAGAAGGCGGCGAGCATGCCGAAGACACCGCCAGCCTGGGTGAGCTTGTGGGAGGCAGCGAGGTTTCCGTTGTCGTTGGCGTACTCGCCGCAAGCCAGCATGAGGAAGGCAATATCCAAAGTGAAGAAAAGCATAAAGAACATGATGGTGGAGCGCAACGTGCAGAGAAGCAGGATGGTGGTGAAGATGAACCAGCCGGTAAGGAAGATGCCGACAGCAGACGAGGCCATCTTGGGATCAACCGCCTTGGCTGCTTCGCTAGCATAAGGACCGTCCTCGCCAAGGATGTTCCAGGCCGGAGTGAGAAGAATGGCATAGGCAATCCAGAAACCACCGTAAGAAGAGAGAGCAGTAGCACCGAAAGTGTTGCCAACAGCCATTTCCCTAGAGGCACTTGTTAGACATGATGACTGAAGAGGGTGGCAGAATGATTGTACTTACCACATGCCGGCAAGGAGCTGAACAAGACCACCATAGGCGAGAGCAACGCCGACGACAACGTTGGGGACGTTCAAGCCACGGGCGTTGAGGTTGACGCAGGAGAGGATGAAGGTAGTAAGGGCGAAAGCGCAGAGACCCAGGGGCGCTGGGTTGGCGATTTTGCGTTCCTTGACTGGGCGATAGAGACCGGGCTGGAATTCACCACCGAAGGCAGGCAACCTGGGCTCAGTTCCGGTGTGGATACGAGCCATAGGGTTGTGCCAGCCATTGAGGATAGCCTCTTGGTGGGCGGCAGCGACAGCGGCCTGGGCCTGAGCCTGAAGCTGAGCTTGAGCTTGGGCCTGGGCGTGGGCCTGCTCCGCAGAGATGTTATCAACCGAGGGCTTCTCGTCGTACATTGTGCGAACTTGTTGAGAGGTGATGGTACGTTAAGGCGTAGTATGTATTGTCGGACCAGGTAAGGAACCAAGATGTGGTGTTCCTTAGATGTCGAAGATGTTGTTGCAAGGTATGGCACCTGGAGACCTGGGGAAGATGGAAACAGAGAAAAGGGTCCTGGGGAAGAACTGGGGAAGAGAGGTTGATATAGAGAATAACGATGGGTCGAATGGATCATCGATTACATATCCCACGGCCAGAAGAGCGGCATGTTGAACATGGCCGCTAGACAAGCGTTGCCGTAATGGTGCAAGCATGGATGATCCGCGGAGTCCTGGGGTTGCCTGGAGCTGCTTAGATCTGCCTGGATCTGCTTGGGTCTTGGGATGAACTGGCTCATCGGTCAGTGGAGAGTGGATGTCAGTGATGCAGGGACTAGGGGCTGTCATCTGGGGGACTTGGAGACCAAGTGGGACGGCGCCCTTGGGTGTGCCAACTCGTTAGTGGCATAAGGGGCAATGGTTTATGCCGGATAAATGCATTTTCCTACGATATTCCCTGAGCCCAGCCTCTGCTGGATCTCGACGGGACCTCAACTGGGGTCAGGCTGTGCCTCTGACTGGAGCAAGCCGGGTCACGGCTCCCACCACGACTGAGGCTGGTTGGTGAGGTGCCGGGGGACACCCCGAGCCCACGGAGGGACAGCCAACACGATGAGGAGACGGATGCAGGCCGACAAGGACATCGGTGAGAAAGCGGATATCTCCCTCGGCTCAAGGCTCTCTCTTGGTGGGTCGTCGGCGGTTGTGTTAAGCTGTGTGATCCACTGAAAGACGGAGAAGAAGATCTGGAAAAGCCGCCTCCTCACTGGACAAAGCTGATTAATCCACCAGAATACGGGGAAGATTGCGTGGCATGATATAGAGGTTGGTCCACAACACTTGCAGTCTGCTTGGTAATTCCTTACACGCCCAAATGAGAAAGTCTTGGTAGAGCCGTCTGTCTGAAATGTGAAGGGCATGGAAGGGGACAAGCAATAAACACAGGTCCAAACGATGAATGGTAGAACGGTCTTGTGCATTGGGATTGTCAGTTGGATTGTTTCTCGACGAGTTTGTCGGAGCAGGCGCCTGCTATCATGGATATCTCATAGACTAGCGCATTAATGCACTAGTAGTATTAACAATAAGGGGGGACTAGAACAAGGAGGCTCACTCACCCAAATTCAACCGACAGCCACCGTACACAATATGTAGTATCCAACTGGAATCCCTTTTCGCTCTACAAACCCCGGAGAGTCTACTATGCCACACGCTAATATGATCGTCCCCAGAGTGGATCTCCCTAGTGGTTAAGGTTAGAGGTGACATGACTTGAAATGATGCCTGGCTGGCGAGGTTGGAAAGCTGTTCAGCACATGGCATAATTGAATGTCTGATGGCACTGCTCAAGTCGGGCTTCAAGAATTGAGTACTCTGATCAAAAGGACGAAACCAGACTTAATGAATCATAAGTGTGGTTGGCGGTTTCTCCCAGTTGGCTTCGATGACTAGAGGAAAGCACCTTTTTTTCTGATACAACTTTTTTTCTGCGGCCGCATGTAGGGTCGCAATTGCGACCAGTAGTGCATTCTTCCTTCTCACACGGACTCCAGTAGCTTGCAATTCTAGTAAAGATCGCCGGGTAATGGTGGTTAGAGCAGTGCCGAGATAGCCATACAATCGCAATTTCTTTTGCTGAAGAGGCTCCTTTTCCGATGCACAAGGTACATGGGAGACAGGCTTCAGGGAGGTCTGAAGGATCACGAAGTCGGCAATGCTACCCAAGCCAGCATTGTCTCGGTGTCAACGTCCGGTCGTCCATCTTGGTATGTATGCACCAAAGCAATCTGGTAGGGAGGTGGGGGATGGGCAACGATTGGTTAGGGAGATATTGAGGTGTAGAGATGCGGCGGCCTCGGTGTCATCTTAACCACATGGATTGGGGGCACAACCAAAAAAGCAGAGAACCAAGGGGACGGCCGGTGACTTGACTTTTGCCTTTCCTGTTCGATTCCCGCAGCGATTGCCGGCTGGGCGTGCGTAATGGGCTTGACTGGAAGCTGAATTTCTATTTTTTTTTAGTTTTTTTTTTGATGTTCCCATGGACGGCTGTATAGATGTCCACGATGGGAGTTGTTGAGATTGTGGTATAGAATCGTGTCAAGAGCCGATCTGTATAGAGTCGGATCAAGTGCCCGGTAACAGAGTGTCAGAAAGCCCAGCAAGTCGCAGTCAAGTGGAGAGAATGGCAGAAAAGGGCGGACTTGCTCGAATTGTTACCACCCTGTACTGTGTTCCGGGAATAAGGGGAGTTAGCAGACTGATGCGGGAGTGATGATCGAGGGAAAGCCAAGTGGTCGCTGGTGTGTCTGGCTAACCGTGAACGGATGCGCCATCCGGAGTTGCAGTGAAGCATCCGTTGGTTACAAAGTAGGATTGGATGTCATGGATGTCCATGGAAAAGGGCGAAGGGAGGGAGTCCGTCCTCAGGAAGCATGCGTTTGGATTTTGGACACCACGGAGGCATTAGGTAAGGCATGATAGGCAGTGTAGTGGTTAAGATGGAACAAGTGAGGTCTGGAATGGATACCCGATGGTTGATACCGCCATTGTAGGTCTGCACTTGCCCGTTTGGTGGAAAGGTGGACAGATTTTCCCCAGGCGAAACCGGGCGAAACAACCTTGATTGCTCCCTGGCAGTTGCCCTGTTGGGTCAGGCACCTCAATTTGAAGTCAAGTCAGAACTCAGAAGGAAGGGACCGACGGGAACGGAGCCCGAGTTGGAGAACTTTCCACTTCAGCAACTGAACTGAAGTGACGGAAGACGGGAACAAGGAGAGAAGGATGGAAAGTGGAATGAGGGAAAGGGCACCGATCGCTGAACCACACCACCTTCCCCATAAAGTTGATTCAAAAGTTGTGGACTTTCTCCACACATTCCCCCGTTTTTTCCCCTTTCTGAGCATGGCGACGGACATGCCTGGAAGCCAATTGTTCTGCGCGGTCAGCATTTCTTAGCACCATTACGTCGTTTGGCACATGGGACGCTGTTAGTGCATTCCCCGATTCCCCCTTTTTAACCTTTTTGCTCCATTCTTTGTCTCCACGGCCAAGCGGGGGAATCTGGGGAAAGTGCAAGTGCAAAGACCGAGTCATGACTTGTTTCTAGTGCTGTGCATGACGAGACACTCAATTGAAGCGGAGCTGCACCCGAATCCAATGTTGAGCGCTGCTGCTGAAACTGAATGCAGTGGCTTGTTGATTGTTGACAACCGGGTTCAAAGTGGTGACGGTGAGGGGGGGCGTTGCGGGGAAGCGAAATACGCTAAGTACCGTCGTACCGTCGTTCATCCAGTCTTGTTTTCTACTTTTATGTAATTGAAGTACATAAGTCAAGTACTGCTGTGTAAGTGCCGGAGGTTTAAGGGCTTGCTTGCCCTCAGGGTTATGCAACTATCGGTGGTTTGCATAATGCTTGTGCATCTCCCCATCCCCAATCAAAAGTCTAAAACTCAACTTCTTCCACTTCCTGTCTTTCGACTGCCACTGCTGGTGCCGGTGCCGGTCTCAATTCCATGCCCAATGCCAGTGCCGTGTGCCTCCTGGGATCTCCCAAGTTCTGAAGTATGGCTTCTTGTCATAAGAAAAAAGGGTCATGCTGATTTGTGCTGACGGGGTCCAAGACCCAGCCGAAAGACTAGCCTCGGCCCTTCTCTATCAGAAATGTGGCCATTCGTAATCCATCACGATCCATCGGCATCCAGCCTCTTACTTTCCATCCACCTGGCACTTCTGTTCCACGGCCATTGACAGACTTTTGACACCACAAATCCAGAGAGAAGTGGAAGCTGGCCTTTTGGTGCGTCTGGTGCACTGTTGTTGCACATTTTCAGTGTCTCACGGTTATCACGGCACTTGTGCACACCTGTCCGGCTCTGCTCTTTCCCGTCCATACAACCCCCGTTGTTCTGCCGGTCTTGGCGGATGTGCGGCTCGTTCGCCGGCACAACTACACTACCAAGACAGATTGCTACACTACAGTTCATACCGACACTAACCTCCTGGCAAGGGGATATTAGCATTTGTCTGGGTGTTATTTCTCTTGTGAGTCCCGAGTGTTGCTCCGAGTGGAGGGCCCAATATCAAAAAGGCCCGGGGCAGACATCCGTTTCGGTCAAGCAACGCCGGCAGCTCTCTTTGCCATTACCCATGGGTTCCTCTGTCATCAAAAGTAGCCTTCATCCATTGACAAAGATCGTCAGGGGAAGCTAGCCAGCCAGCCTCCTGGGATTTTCAGGAACATCGACAGACAGACAGGCTCACAAGGGCAACGGCCCGGTTTGACTACCACATGAAGCTTGCGTGTTCCGTGTTCTTGGTTATCATTATCCATGATCCCAATCATCCTGACGGGAATGCTAGTGATTCTACGGCAGTTATGTACCAATAACAAGACCCAACAGATGAACACCACGTATCACAAGTACTCTACGTTCCCTCTGCCTACCTACCTTCTGTCCCCTTTCCCTTTGAAGATCCGTCGACTGGGGGGGGCAGTGACATGCCCATAAGAAATGCCATTGACGCTATGGAACACGTCCCCGTCGCTGATACAACGTCACTTGTACCAAGAAGGGAAATACCTAGAAAGCGAGAAGTACGGATGTGTTGCAATCAAGAGAAAAATGTTCGAGAAGGAAAAAAGGAGGCATGGAAAGGGACCAAGATTAAGATACGAAGAACGAACACATTTTTTTTCTTTTGAAAACAAAAATCTAAGAACAAAGAGAAGAAGAAACCAGGACATAGGAACGTGATACGACCAAAAACATATGTGCGAGAAGAAACTGACAAAAAATACCTGAAAACCAAACAAAGGGAACAACAACAGAAGAATACCGGCATTATCGCCAACACCAACACCCGTTCCACCTCATCTATCAAGTCTATAGAGGTATCTCCCTGATATTCAGTTCTTACCTGCCTAGCGACCCACTTACCTACCTACCTTCACCCTTCCTCTTTCCTTTCATAGCATCTCTTGCTACTCCCTTCATTCCTTCTCTGCAACCAACCGCCCGGGGTTCTTTCCCTCTCCAAATTTGAATTTACCCCCTTCAGTTCTTCCTTCCCCTCTTCGATTCTTACCTCCCCCTTTCTCCTTTCCCCTTCCCCCTTCCCTCCCCCCCAACTTAGCTACTAACCTATCTAGCTTGCCTACCCAACACTCCAACACCAATTTCCCAAAAAGACCAAGTCGACAGACCTTCAAATAAGCTTTGCGGCTACACTTGACACCTCACACAAGGCGCTTATGTATTCGTTTGCATCGTCACTTCGCGTAAGCTTTGCATTTTTGACTTCTTAGCTCACGCCCATGTGCTCCTGTCCTTCGATAGCCTTCGAGAAGGTCTTGGCTTGTTTTCATACTACACAACGTCTTGCCACCATGGGTGAGGAGGAATCATCACTCATGGACCACGTGGTTTTGAAAATCACAAGATGGGTCAAACGGAACTGTGCATGCTTAATGGACTTTCGTTATTGTAACGTCCGAAACTAAAGAGCGATAATTACTTGTGCACCTCACTGATCACCTAGTATAAACGAATCTCGACATGAAAAGGATAAAGGAGGAAAGCATCTGGCTTCCAAAAGAGTAAGCGAAAAGTTCAACCACAACAATAGAGCAAAAGAAAATCAAGACTGTTAAACCATCATCAACGGAAACATACAAGTAACTTCCCTTCCTCCAATACAACCAGTAGCTAGCCCATGCCTTATTTCATCCTTTAACCGACGAGAAATATTGCTCGTAATGTGCTCCAAAAAGGTTCCCACTCACATCCTCAACTTAACTCCATTTCACGTTTTGTAATTTTACCTCTTCCCCTTAAACAGTGGCTTTGTGAATTATCATTACGTATGAAGATCATGTGTAGACGACCGATCAACCACTAAACGGTCGGCCCACCCTGGACGAGAAGAAGTAGGTCTCCAAGGGCAGAGAAGACGTGGATGGCACCGTTACCGATGAAGATGAGGATGCCACCCACGTGTCTGATGTCGGTAAACTAGAAGGCCCATTCGGGATCGGAGCTGCGCTAGTACCACCCAAAGGAGTGGGAATAATGGTAGGGACCGACCTAGCTGGTGGGAATGAGTGATGTTCACTCGCTGTCGCGGTTGAAGGGACTGTGACTGTTGTTTCTGGTATTGTCACAGTGATTTCTGGTACAGTGACCGTTAACGTGGGGCTTGGCAGCGTAGAAGCGAGAGAGCCACCGGAGTCCGATGGGACCGATGACGGTAGAGATGGCACCACGGTCAAAGATAGTAGAGATATGCTAGATGATGGAGAAGGGGAGCTGATAGACAATGGCGGTTGTTGGGGAGCGGCGTTGGCTGTCCCCGTCGGAACTGGCGGCTGGGTTGCTGGACTTGAAACGAACAACGTCGATGGCAATGAAGTCATGCTAGAGCTAGATTGGTCTCCAACCGGGACCATACCACTTATGCTCGTACTAGTGGAATTCCCTCTTGTTGTGGTTCGTGTGATTGTTATGCAAATGGTGGTCGTTGTGCTGCAAGCTGTGACAGTCGTGGTGCAGGGTGTGAAAGAAACCCTTTCGGGGGGTGCGTCGTTGACAACATCGTTCAGCTGCTAGCCAACGACCGTGTGTGCTTCATCAATCATAGACTTTGCTCTTGCAACTTCTGATGCAGCCATTCTTTGGACCTTATCCATAGCAGAGGAGACAATAGCGCGGACACTGGATGCCATGCCCTCCGCGGCAATGGCTGTGGGATCCGCCTGGATGTTCCTGAGGGCCACATCGGTAACGATAGCAGCCGTGGAGACCTCTTCCTCGGTACCAATATCATCATCGTTCAAATCATCCTCGTCTGCTGGCCATTCCCACACTGCGCTTGTCATGGGAACAAGACTTTGCCGAACCGCCCCGGTGAAGTCTGCCATTTCCGTCTGACCTGGACTCAATGTTGGCACTGTAAAGTTCATATCAGGCCCCGGAGCCTTAGGAACGCGGCCAGTAATACTCCAGATACTCAGAGCGAGGTTTCCGCCACATACAAACTCAGGTTCTCCCTCACAGGGGATGCTGCAGTCCGACTCAGCAATCCGCCAGGAATCAACCACTTCGTCTCCGCAGAAACACATGTAGCCGGCTTCCGTTCCGGCCAGGCGGTAACCAAGGGTTTTGCAGAATGTAATGCAAATATCCGTCGTCATGCCACCGACCACCGTTGCTGTGATCGATTCATTCTGTAGTGCTCGAGCCGTATCATCTTTGTAGCATCCCCCATATTGCCAGCCTGCTGTAGCAGGATGTATGGTTTCGGCTGCAGCGGCAGTTTCAAACACGGTCAAGGATTGTGTTGAAGTAATGGTGATCTCCACGACAGCACCTCCAACAGGGGCATTCCCAGAAGTGGCCACTGTGGGCGGGTTGGAGGTAACGCTCTCGGGAGCGGTAGTTGGCGACGGGATGCAAAACCACCCGCTAGAGCAGTGATAGCATGGCCATCCGTACCCGCAGGGAGCCGGCAGTGCGGGAGTGAAAGGCGGTGGACAGAACCATCCATTGACGCAGTCGTCGCATAAGTAACCCTGACCAGGACATGGACCCGAGCCGGCACCGTTGAGAGGTGACGGTAACGAGGTAACTCCAGAGTTGTCTCCAAATCCGGGAATGCTTCCGGAGCCAGAGGCACTCCCATATCCGTTGTTGCTCAGTCCACCTGCACTGTTGGCTCCTCCAGAGTTGGTTCCGGATCCAGAACTGCTTCCAGATTCACTGTTGCTCGGGGAGCCCGAATGGCTTTCAGACCCAGAGTTGCTACCTGAAGAAGAGCCGCTGTCATCGGGTAGGCAAGGAAGACCCGTGGGACATGAAGGACACGCAGGCAGAGAGGGGCACGTAAGCATCGAGGTTCTAGTAGCATTGTTAGCAGAGAAAACGATGGTCAAAGATAGCAGCAGCGCTTACGGTGTGCCACCGAGACAGGTAGCAATGAAACTGAGCTCCACGGACGTGACCGTGATAGTTTGCGTGCTGATGGAGACAACGGATACCATCTCTCCTGCTCCCCCTGCCAGAGGTGAGAGACTGTTCGAAGCTCCGCGTCTCAAAGTACAAGTTGAAACCAAATTACTGCTTGTCCGGAACACAGAGTCGCTGGTTGGCTGTCCTGAAACGCTCACAAAGACTGTAGACACAGAAGCTGGGGCTTGTATTGTTGAAGCAATTGTCGAAGCTGGAGCAGTGATAGGAGTTGTCGAGCTTGATCCCTCAACAAAGAGCGCCGCCGTTTGAACAGAGCTGCACGGGACGGACACCGCAATCTCGGAGTCGCCTATTAACGTCAACCGTGAGCACCCTACACCAACAGTCTCGGAAGAGGCTGAACCCGCGGCCACCGTGACTTGACTGATCAAACTGTCCACTGGGGTATTCGAAACCATGCTGGCTAACACCGATGCTATAACGCCAACAACGTCGCCTGCTAACGCAGTGTTTGACGGACCCGCAACGTTTGAGAGTGACCCCGCAAGTTGAGAAAGGGGTACAGCAGTGGGAAGTGATATACCCCAGAGCTCCGACAAAAGGCTTGTCGGGATCGAAACCTGAATGGTTGTTGAAGGGAGATTGAGGGTAATGGCCGGCAATTCTGACACGACCGCCTGGGTGAGAGATGACACTTCCGAAGCAAGCACTGCTGTTAAGGACGCAACGTCGGACACAGGAACTGACAGTTCTGAGCTAAGGATCGATTGTATGGACTCCAACGGCGGTAGAGCCGACGGTATTTTCGTGCTCAACATGGGAATCAGTGGTGTTATCTCCGAAATAAGGGGCGGGATGCTAGCTGTTGGTAGATGAACAGTTGGTATGATGGCACTCAAGATCGAGGCAATGTCTGGCGCTGGAAGCGAAACTGTGGGTACAGACACAGGAACAGAAGCTAGCTCAGATGAGAGCAACTCTGTCAGAGACGCCGGCAGGGGAAGGGAAGCCATCTCCGACACGATGATTGCTGTGAGAGACTGGAGTTCCGAAATCGGAACCGGAAGTTCTGAGCTGACCATAGACTGGAACGACTGCAAGAATGGCAGGACTGATGGCAGGTCTGTACTCAACAGGGGAAGCAAGGGCGAAATCTCGGATATGAGTAGCGGGATGTCAGATGTCGGAACCGGTGCGGTTGGCAGAATGGCACTCAAAATTGAAACCACCCCCGGTGTTGGAATCACGTTGGTTGGTATAGGCAATGAAAGCGGAAGTGACAGTCCTGGGCTTAGGAACGGCGGTTGGCCCGAAGAGGTCGGATCCGGTACTGGTACAATCGGTGGTAAGATACCTTCCGCCGACGTTGTGGTGTCCTGCTGTCCTCCGGGCTGAAGAACACTCTCCAAAGCTGAGATGAGCGGTACGAGAGAAGCGACATCTGTAGGAAGCGCAGCATTGGGGTTGACCATCGCCGTACCGACGTTAGGAAAACTAGTCGTCAGTGAGGCCAAGATGGTGTTAAGCAACGAGATGAGACCCCCGATGACCGCAGAGTTCGACTCGAGTGGGGAGGCGGCACTACCAGTACTTGTAACCGAAAAAGTAGTTTGGGTTGGAGGATTGAGCAGTGAAGACAAAATATTAGGACCGATTGTCAGGCCAGGGACACCCAGTCGGTCTGGCTTAGGCTCCTGAGGCTCACCACTCTCTACCTGGCCGTGGACATGTCGGAGGGCCGGGGTTGTTCCTGTCTCCTTGCTGTCCAAGACATAGTTGGAAGTGAGGCTGATGGGGAGAAGGAGTAGGGATGGCAGGTAACGACCAGCAGCCGGCATGGTAGCCAGAAGACGACTGTGTCTGCCCAAAAGAGAGAAAGAAGATGACAGTTGTGTAGGTAGGTAGTTGATACACTTCCAAAAGCAGAAGGCCAAAGCGGTTCCAAAACTCACAAGTCCAAAATCCGTGGTCCAAAAAAGGGGGAAAGCGAACGGTGCTCAGCCTAGCAGAGTAGCGGTGATGAAAGAGAACAATGAGAAGAGTAGAACAACATCACTCGGGGATTTGGGGAGATGATGCTCTTTTGTCAGGCCAGAGAAAGCGGTTGCTCTTTCCCAGTCGACTCCTGCCCAGTCGACTCCTGAACAACCGCCATCATGGGAAAGCGGCAAGACCGACCCCTTGAGGAACAGTCACGGGTGATGGTACCCCGTGGTCAAGTCTCGAATCCTTTCCAACCGCGCTGCCTCTCGGACTGGCCATTTCCAGTATAGTAAGCAAGTGGAAACATCAGTCAAGTGGAAGCTCCAAGCTTGGGGTCGTCCTGTATGTGATTTCTTTGTAAATCGTGTCTGCTGAGCTGTTGGCAACCGCAAATCATACAACATTCCACACTAAGGCAGCTGTCCGTAGCATGAGCAGCAACAACCCTCGACCGCTTAAAACACATTGTCCCATAATGCTGCTAACCATAACATTCACAATGTTTCGCTTGATTGAACAGGGGCTTCGTTGTTGGTCATTTCATCAATTTTGGGACTCAGGCCGATCGCGCTAGGTATTTAGGACAGCCTTCATCTATTCCATTTCCGGAGCCCATGCAATCAAACAACCATAGACGCCCGAAAGAACCCTCCTATCCTCGCTGACTGAGCACCACCCACAACCAGTCGCTTAGTTGGCGTAACGCTTGCCCTCACGGAGAGTGTCGGCGAACTCCTCAAGAGGAGAGCGGATCAACTTGGTCTCCTTCCACAAGTTGGGGGTAAGGAAGCCATAGGTGTTGGAAACAGCGGCGAAAGTAGCCTTGAGAGTGTTCTCAAGGGTCTTGGTAGAGCCGGAAGAGGAGGTGTAAGCATCCTCGATACCGGCGAGCTGAAGAAGACGCTTGACGGCGGGGGAGGCAACGAGGGAGGTACCACGGGGAGCGGGGATAAGCTATGAGGACCGCAGTTAGTACCAGTTCCAGCTTCAAAGGTCAAATCTAGGGTATAACTTACGCGAACGGTGACGGAACCGCACTTGCCGGACTCCTTGACGGGGAGGGAGTGGGGGAGACCGAGGTTGGCGCCCCAGTAACCACGACGGACGGGGATGACGCTGAGCTTGGCGATGATGATGGCAGCACGGATAGCAGTAGCGACTTCCTTGGAGGTCTTGATACCAAGACCAACGTGGCCCTCGGAATCACCGATGATGACGATGGCCTTGAAGCGGGTACGCTGACCGGCACGGGTCTGCTTCTGGACGGGCTTGATCTGTAGAGGGAGAAAACGACAATATCAGCATCCCCGTTTCGTAGGTTTTCAAGTCCAATTTCCCCCAATGTCGCGAATCCTGCGATTCTCGGTCCTCCTCATCCTCGTCCTCCGGACATCAAAGAATTCGTTGCTGCGCACCTTCATGACCTCATCCTTGAGCTTGGGGAGGAAGAAGTCGACGATCTGGTACTCCTTGATGGGAAGAGAGTGGAGGTAGATCTCCTCCATGCTCTTGATCTTGCCGGCCTTCACGAGACGGCCGAGCTTGGTGACGGGCTGCCACTCCTTCTCCTCAGACTTGCCGCCGCGACGGCCACGGCCACGTCCACCACGGCCACGGCCGCGGTCACCACCACGATCGCCACGGGAAGCGAAGCCGCCGCCACGAGGGCCAGAAGTTCCACGATCAGCCATTATGTCGGTTTGCCGGTAGGGTATCGGAGACGGAGGGTCTGTTGCTGGTCGTCGTCGTGGACTGGTTGAGGAGGTCTGGTGCAGGTGCTCGACGTTTTTCTCAGGCGCCTGGTGGGGTCCCAGCTTTTCGCTGCGATTTCTGGATTTTGCTGGTGCGCTCCGCCTTTGGCACCAACCCTAACGCCCACCTCATTGGCTGCTCGCGGGTTTTGGCCCGTTTGGCAGCCGCAAGGTGGGGTAGATTTGGGGTTGCAGCTGTCAGCCTTGGCATGGGCAATAAGTGTGCACGGACCTTGTCTTTCTCAGCTTAACTGCTTGCTGTAGCTACAGGGCTGGCCGTCGCCCCTCAGTCGCGAACTTGCAATCGTGAACCTTAAAATGCTGGGCGGTTTCATGATGGGCAATTGAGGCCCCCCTGCAAACATGAACTCCATCCCTCCCGTCCCTCTATCGGCCATCCGGGTTCTCACTCTTATCATCACCAGATGCCAGTATTGGACTCATGACAACAAAATTTTCAACTCCGTCGATAGTTGATGCGGAGTTCCTCACTGTCGCTTGTAGATTCTGAATTATCACCCGATATCACCACCTATTTGCAAATGTATACTGCAGGTCGCAATATCAGACAGTGAAGTGGAGGTGTGTGTCTCATGGTTGCGACATGTGCCTCCAGTCCGGGTCTCCATAGCCATCCAAGTGGGATGCACACACAGTGACCCGATGTACGCCATGCGTCTCAAAAGATTCACACGTTGGAATGAGAGAGGAAAGCGTCGTTGCTGGATGAGTGTCCAGAGGACGATCCATTTTTCCTATAATACCTAGCCGGGAGAAGGGGGCATCATCAGCTTCCATCAAAACGCCTATGCGCCGGAAACCTAGCCTAAAGTCAAGTATGAACTGAGTACCCAAGTCGAACACATGCTCCTGCGCCCCCGCTTTACCCATCGCCATAACCATTTCCCTCGCAAGTAGAATCAGTAAACGCCTAGAGACGCCATAAATGCTTGCTTGCTCGCTAACGAGAACCTTCTAAACGAGTCCTTTAAGCAGAGGGGTTGGCATTCATCTGGATCCGATCGTATGTCAGCAAAACCCCGGTCGTGAAGTAAAATATGAGCGAGCCCTACCTTGCGCTTGCCGCCAGGACCGGTAACAACGTTGACGAAACGGCGAGTGTAGATTTCGCGCTTGTGAGCACGGCCCTTGGGGGTCTTGGGCTTCTCCTGGGGCTCAACCTTGGGGGTCTGAGACTTAACCTTGCCTGAAGATGGGTGTGAGTTTTGGCGACGAAGGCGTGGCAAAAGGGCATCAAATCTGCAACTTACCGGCACGAGCAAGGGATCCGTGAACTTTGCCCATTTTGAATGGTAGTTAATGGTGAAGTGTTTGTGAGTGTTTGGCTTTTCTGTTGTTGAATGACAGAGGGGCCGAAAAGGAAACAACACTGAGATGTGAGGAAGGGACTCTGGATGTTATATACCTGTATCAAGTATTCGGCCGTCAGGCATTCACCGATGACTCGTTACACCGTCCCGAGACAGGCAGTCGGAGGCCAACCGCTAAACTCCGGGGAATCGCCAAGAGAATTGCCCCCCTGGCGACAGAAAGAAACGCCCTGTAACCAGCGCTAAACGGTGGGGCCGCAGCGTGCAGGAAAAGCACATCTCGACTTCCAACGGCGAAATAGAGGTATCTTTTGGACTTGGAAATCAGAATCCCATGCGAAAGACTGACAAAACGCCGATACAGATTATTCAACGAAAGAATGATGCCTGGATATAGATGTCCGTCATTGTTTAACTTCCTCGTGCATCTCTCGCAAAGGACTTGCTGCGGGCAAGAGGCAACTTCAACCGGCCCGGAGGAACCTTGAAGGCTCGAGACGGAAATAGAACGGCCAAAACAGGCAAGTTCGATTTTCACGTGGGAGCGCGCTCTTTCCGCGATAGAAAAGTCCCTGGCACTCAACACGCTGCTTACGCCCCGCAATGTTAATCGTTCAATTAAACGAAGCGTGACCGCGTACCACATTCTCTACACGCGTAAGGACATCGCGTCATCTCACCAGATCATATCCACACCAAATCCGCACAGTCACTTGTCCACATTCCTCCAAATTGGAACTGTTGGAGATATGTGGCTTCTCGAAAGTGACATCTTTAAAGGTGGGTTGTTCTGTGTGCTGTGCTACAAGGATCGGCGGTCGCGTCGACGCGCTGCCATCCATACCATCATCAGATAAAGTACCATCGGAGGGCAGACTGCTGACCGTGAACGAGGAAGCCAGACGGAAGAAAATGGCTGCGCCCGGGCAGACGCTACCTTTTTGGTAGGACTGCTGAGAACAGTATGACTTCCTGATTCCTCAGTGCGAGCATGACAAACAGCATCTAACCTATCTCTAGCCGATATTGCTATTTCTGACAAGACAATCTCACGGAAACATATCACCATTCATGTCTCCGACGTTGCCGACGGCGATGGTGTAGGTTTTCTCGAGCAAGGAATATTCCAAGTTGCCCAGGCTGATAAAGCTTCTTCAGGGCAATATAAACGCGCGATCCCAAGTCACCATCGAGGAAATGAATTCCAAAAAGGGCACCCTCTTAAATGGGATCCAGATTCGCGGACAAACAGTTGTGCTCACTGAACCAGTCAATGAGCTCATATTGGGTAATTGCTCGCACCCGCTTTGGTATGTACATCCCTATATGAAGGGACCACGGGGCTACGAGACCTAAACTTACCGGTTTGCTTCAGCATCGTATGGCATCCTGTTGTTCTCAGCTTCTCTTTTACCAAGAAAGAAATCGAGGCTGGCTCATGGCAGACGTTACGTGACAACCTTGAGCAGCTCGACATCAAGTACATAGGTACTTACGAGCAGCTCACCACCCACGTGGTTAGTAAGAAACGCAACACATCCAAAACACTTCAGGCACTGGTCAACGGCAAACCCATCGTATCCGACCGTTTCATCACAGCCATTGCTGAGGCTGCCACAGTGCCTGATGACGCTGGAACGGGCACGCCTAGTGCACTAGAGAGCAACTTTGATGAGGCCTGGCCCAACCCCGTTGACTACCTGCCACCTCGTGGTGATGAGCCTACCGAACGACTGCCAGCCGATTATGCACCCGACGAGCGGCGGCAAGATGTTTTTGCCGGATACACATTCGTCTTCTACAACCAGAAGCAACACGAGAACCTCGCGCCCGTCGTTCAGTGGGGCAAAGGCAAGGCTTTCTTCAAAGAAGTAGTGGAAGGCGTCACCGAAGTGGAGGACTTTGTGCGCTACGTCAAAGAGGTTGCCGGAGAAAAGGGGACCGGGTCGTTCGAGGATGGCAGTGACGGGAAGAGAGTCGTGGTTGTGCGACACGCTCCTGGAAAGGGCGATGACGTTGAATGGTGGACCAACTTCTACACGAGCTTTGCTAGGCATCTTGACCACCGGCCGCCCGACCAGAAGGAGTTTCTTGAGGCCATCCTCGCCTGCGATACATCTTTGCTGCGACGACGCCTCGAAGAAGACACCCAACCTGCATCAACTGCAAATCCCACCCAGAAGGCCCAACCTGAGTCGGAGGATCGCATGCAAGTCGACCAACCTGACAGCAGAGAAAATGAAGAGCCTACCCCGGCTCGGCGACGAGCTCGTGCAGGTGGTAGGAGCCGCTTCAAGGGTTTCGATTTTGATTCCGATGACGACGAAGACGAGTCCATGGCAGAGGTCCCTGCTGTAGCAGCTGCAAAGGTAACACAGTCAGCCGCGGAAGTGCCAGCATCGCAAGACAGCCAGAGTCTCTTTGTCTCACAAAGGCAAGAACCTGTCGATGATGATTTCTCAGAGCAAGAATCACGTCCTACCACCACCACACGCTCTACCCGTAGCCAGAAGCCAACGCGCAAACGAGCGCTGTCACCACTCCCCGAGCATGACGTATCAGAGTTACTAGACGCCATTGCCCCCACCGCCACCGCCGCCAAAAAACGGCGCATCGAGGCCGGACAACCCGCCATCCCCGAGCCGACACCCGAGCCAGAGGAGCCACCAGCCGTCGCCGACGACTACCAAGACACCGAAAAAGTGTCGGACTCCCCCAAGGGCAAGGGGAAGAAGGGAGCCAAAGGCGAAGGTAAAAAAGCCAAGAAGGGAGACGGCGACGACATCATCATCGAACTCGCCCGCCAAAGGCGCGAAGAGGCCGAGGCCCTCGCGGCCGCTGAGCGTCAAGCGCTGCTGGACTCCGCCGGCGACGAGGAAATTGACTATGCCGCTATCCGCCGTCTTCATATCATTGAAGAGTTCGAGGTGCGGATGTCGAACCGTGATCCCGCTCTCGATTCTGACGACGAAGATAACTTCGCCGACGCCACCAGCGGAAGAAGAGGAGGACGCACGCGCGAACAAGACATTGCCGATGGCAGGTGGGATCCGCGCTGGAACGGCCGGAAGAACTTTAAGAAGTTCCGTAAGCAGAAGCCGGGACATGACGGTGCCGGTGCCGGTGGCGCTGTTGCCGATAAGGAACAGCAGCAACGACGTCCCCTCATCACGCTAGAGGAAGTCAAACCCAAAGAATACGGCATTGGAGACGATTACTGGCTTGAAGATACCGGTAGTAATAATAGACGTAACACTCAGACTCAGGGACAGGGAGGACAATCGCAGAGTCAAGCCCAGGCTGGGACATTGGCAACTGGCACGTCACAAAATCCGGCCGATAACAGGTCCCGTGGTCTTCCCACGAGAAGGATGCTCATAGCGGTGGATAGTAGTGACGAAGGCTCCGATGACAACGGTGGAGGAAGCACCGTAATCCCAGAAACCGGACCACCACCACCATACTCAGCGATAGCGGCATCGGAACCTCCGCGGTCGCGAGCAGCCAAAACAGCTGAGAAGGCATTAGCTGCGAGGAGAACGCAGCAGACTACCGCCATGACGACAGTGGGCACGCCACAATCAGAAGCTGCATCATCCGGATCGGGTGCGGGTAGCAAGCATGGTGCTCCAGCGAGTGGGGGTGGGAGGAGTAGCGGACAGCCGGTGGCGAAGAGGGCGAGGACAACGGGAACGGGAAGCGGGAGGCGCTTTGAGGTTAAGGATAGTGAAGAAGATAGTGATGAGAGTGATGATGGGTTAAAGTTTAGGTTTGGTAGGAGGAAGTAAGGCGTGGTAGGATCTACTGGGTGTAGCTCCAAAGATATAGAGAGCCTGGTATTGTAAGGGTTGTCAAACGACAAAGATGAATACTTGCACAATATCTGTTATCCTAACCACAACCTTTGAGCGTTTTGTAATGCAAGGCCACTGGTGGATAGATAGGTTAGGGCACACGTAAAAGACGACATCTACTTCAACTTTGCCAGTTAATTGCATCGAAATTGCATCGAAGAGTGACCATCAGATACATCGATTTAGGGGGTATCAATCAGTCGCCTCCTCACTGTTACTTCCTCCGCTGTTATGCTGCGTGTCTGCTGTGTTTATATGCCTCTGGGTATACTCTGATTCCCCTTCCCTCCCATGCTCCTTTTTCCCATATTGTCTTTTGTAACACACAACAACATGCAAACGTTTTAAAATGGAAATTTCAATGATTTCTTCCCTCCCAACCGACCAAGTGATAACCACCGAGTCCTTGACTCCAGATCCTTTTCTTCGCCGGATGTTTCCTTGAGAATGCCTCTGAAAGTAATGGAGAAGCGGGAAAGCAAAAACCACTTAAAACAGCCAGAGTGAGCAGGGTGGTTTGCTAGTGGAGAGGAAGAGAGACAATGTTCTGGGTATATCGTGAGCTAGCTTAGTATAACGAGACTCGCCGACGTAGATGATGATAGAACAAAAAAAAAAAAAAAAAGAGTAAAGCCAAAGAGAAAAGAGTGGCATTTGTTCCCTGAAATGCCAAATTCAATGCTATGATAAAACATTCGGTCCCACAATCGGTCCCGCGAGTAACAGAATAAAAGAGAGTAAAGCCAGGACGTATCCGGTATAATATTGATCGCAAATGTGTGTTAACAACAACCTCCCAACGCCAATGCCCAAAGCAATGCAAATCAGGGACAAATAATAAGTGGAGAGGGCGACACGCACGGCAGGTCTATTGCTGTTCTTCGTCATCTTGAGCCGTGCATAATGTCTTCTTCCCTCTTTGCCTCCCGAGGCATAGTCGGACATCTTCTTGACCGTCTGACCATTGGGAGGTTCGCACCATCACCCACCATCCGTGGGTTGTAACTCAATTCCGCTGTCCCTATCTTGCGTCTGTTTCCCCCAGGACTGCTGTTGTCCGTTCTGTTCGTTGATGAACTTGGCCGCCAGTCGCGGCATGAGAACGCCGGGCTCCGGCGTGAAAATACTCTCATCGTCCTCGAGGTCGGTATCGTTGATGGTATCCGTATCGCCCTCGCCGGCGGCTTCTTCCCTTTCCCGGGCCTCCCGAGCCTCTACTTCTTCAGGGGCAAGGACCCGCCCACCAATCTCGACGTCGCTTGCCTTGACCTGGTACGCCAGCGCACGCTTCCCTTCCTTTATCAGCTCTTCTGTCCAGCCCAAACACCGTTTCAGACTCTGGTTGATTTTCTGACTGTCTGACAGCAACTGCTGATGCTTGGATAGATCCAGCCGTAACCTCTCTTCGTCCTTTTCTCGTCGTTCGGCATCGCGGAGCGCTTTCGTGGCCGGCGTCATGTCAGCGGACTCCTCCGACCCTGAGAGGTCGTCATCTTCATCTTCGAACTCCTCCGTCAGTGTATCCCGTTCCCCGTCTTCCGCTCCTAGCTCGCTGCCCTCTTCGCTGAGAGCGTCTAGATCAGCCCCGGCCAAAAGCCCGGCGTCAGCTGGAGAGGCGACTAGGGCGGGCCCGACACTTAACCGCCCCGAGCGGGACAGGCGCTTGTATGCCCGAAGCTCAGCCGTTTGTTTCCGCAGTTGCCTTTCCAGAGTGCGGTTAATTGCCTCAAGACTTGCGTTCGTAATCTGCAAATCCTGGACCTTCCGCTCCCGCCGGGCATTCGCAACAAGGTCCGATATCTCCTTGTCCTGCGAAGATGACTTTGATGGGCTGCTTACCGAGCCCCGCCTGGGTTCGCCATCTCCTCCACTCTCATCCCCTTCTTCTTCATCCTCCTCATCTTCCTCGGCGACAAAGTCCTCGGCAGCCTGGAGAAGTGAGGCGAATCCACCAGAGGCCATATTTTCAGACAAGGAACTGAACGAAACGGGGACGGATAGAACAGAGGGCGATGGTGCTTCCGAAGGAGGCCGAGAACTATATGGCGTCATGACCCTGGCCACTGCTGGTGGTTCGGTCATGACTAGGCTGCTGGGGCGACTGGGCATCGATCCACTTGCAGGTCGAGAGGGAAGTTCGTTGAGAGATTTGCGTTTTGTTGATTGCCCATTAGCGGATGCCGTTCCGGGCTGGTCACCCAGGGACTTGCGTTTCACGGACTCTCGGTTTAAAGAAGCGCTAGCCGAGACAGGGGATCGAGGCGAGTTCATAGCCGATATACTCCCACTCCTTCCAGATGCCTGAGGCGTTAGCTTAATGGGTGATGTAGGTTTGTTAGCATAGTGTGTCTGAGAGAGCACACTTGGTGGCCTGTTTGACGGTGCCCTGGACGCTGTTGATACCACTGACGATGGCCTGGACCGGGTTCTCACCGGAGGCTCCGGATCGGATGCGCCGTTGGCGTAAACAAACTTGCTCAGGAGTTTGTCCTGTTGCTGGAACGGCGCTCCTAGGGAGGGAGAAGGGGAGGCCGGACCCGGGCTCTCCTTTGGTGGTATTGCGCCTCCATTTGCATAGAAGAAAGAGGAAGACTTGGTCTGTTGGAGCACAGGTCTCCCCTGGGCTGGCGATCTCGGTGTAGCCTCGGAGGCATAGAAGAACTTTGAATCCGGATCCTGCCTGGGGCCCCCAACATCGGAAGCTGGACTGAAGGTAACGATGGGTCGTCGAGGGTCGTCGGTCGTTTGTGAGGTTATAGACAAGCTCGATCGCGTATCCCACTGGTCGTTCCGGTCGAGACTGGGAGTACCGAGAGGGGTCGTAGTGGTGCTGTTGACACGACTTGGTCTAGACGCGGTTCTCGGAGTAACGTTACCCGTTAAATAGGATGGCACCGGCGACACGACATGTTCTCTTTCCCGCGTGCTGGTACTGCTTATTACCGACTCGGGTCTTCGCCTTGTCGTGGAGGATGAGACGGTAGATGCAGTCGAGACTCGGGCTGTGGTGGTGACCTTTGGGGTAAGGGGTGCCTTGTTGAGGCCTCTTGCGACGGAGGCCGTTTGCGGCTGTCGGGTGGTTGTGGTTGATACCCGATCGTAGGGCATTCTGGCGACGGTCGGAGACTGCGTTGTCGACGATCTGTCCATTCCTGGTTTTAGATTCGAGTGCGCTGCCGCACCATGTTGACTTGCGCGGGTCTTGGTGATGGGGGAGTTCCGGGACGAGGTGGAAGTCGGGGTCGCTGCGCCGGCAGGAGATGCAGCGGCAGAAGAGGATGCAGCTGCAAATGCAAGGGCGACTGGTGGTGCGGAGGAGGGAGTTGGAGTTGAGTTTGAGAGTTTGGTTGCGGCGGAGGAGCTCTTTCCGACGGTGCTGCTGCTACTGTTGCTGCTGGCTTTGCTGCTACTGCTAGTAACAGTGCTTGATCGGTGGCTTCCGTTTGGTCGGGAAGAGGTCGAGATGTGTGCTGTTCGCGCTCCGGAAGGGGTGATGGTGGTGGTCACAATTGCCGCAGGCGGTTGTTTCCTTTGCTTTCTGGCGCCCCGTAAGGGATCTTGGTTGGAATCGAGAGTTTGTGGCGACGGCGACGACACTGGTTTCGGCTTGGAGGAGGGAGAGGGTGAAGGCGACCTGTGGTTGTTTATCGTCGGCTTGCCGGAGACTGAAACAGCGAGGGAGACGGGTCTC
This sequence comes from Neurospora sp. FGSC 6877, assembly GCA_009805295.1. NCBI lineage: Eukaryota > Fungi > Ascomycota > Sordariomycetes > Sordariales > Sordariaceae > Neurospora > Neurospora sp. FGSC 6877. Next base: position 40,248 of record RAON01000063.1, on the reverse strand, counting down.
GGCGGGAGTGGTGAGGTTGAGCGGGAGGTCCCCATGTTGGGCCCTCGAGGGGGGAAATGCGCAATGGATTGGGGTCTTGGGGGCATTGGAGCTGCTGGAGCAGGTGCAGACGCAGGGTTCGGTAGGCGACAGGGAGCGCTGACGCTGTGAACACTAACAGACGGGAAGGTCCTCCGGCTACTGGTTGAACCCCCCGACTTAGACTGGGTGACATTGCCAAACAAGACAACACAATACAAGACACAGGTGTACCGTGACACAGGTTGAATTGTCTGAAATCACTGGACAGGGTGGAAGGAAGGATGAGATGGAAAGGGCAACTTTAGGGCAGTGCTCCAGGTTGGGATGAGAGATTCGTCCTCAGGGTGAAAAGGGATAAGAAGAGGCAGGAGTTTCTTATTCCAGACTTGCAGCAGCCAAGTCAACCTAGTAAGGGTAGAGTATAGAAGTGTATTATTGCAGGAGCACAACATAAACCTAGACTCTTCAGGCAGTGTTTCCAACCTTATCTCTGGCTGAAAAGCCACTGACCATTCATTGATCATTCTCTGACCATGCGATCTGATCGAGTCACTCTTCCGTTCCGTGGTCACATCACCTCATCCAAACAACTGCATTACAATGTGCAGCCAACCTCCCATCAGTTTCTTACTTTCTTGGACGTCCACTTGTTGGGTTTTACAATACCCTGCATCCCGAACTGTCAGTTCCATAAATACCAAAAATAAATACTTGGAAAACGAGATACGACAAAGGCTCTTTCATTTCGTCTACCACGGTATAGGGGGAAGTGTTTAGGGACTGTTAGGGATCGTTAAAGATCGGAAATTAGCATAGTTACATTGGATTTACGGCATTGGTCGCATTTGCATAACAGTGACCCCGCCGCGCCTCGGGGTTTTGGGTCGGCTCCACATGTCACCCGACGACTTGGGGTACCGGGCCGGGTACCCTTGTCCCGCCGTCGCTGTAACAGGGCGCTGTCAGCGACAACCCAATGTGGGGTCCTGTTCTTTCTTTTTTGGAGATAGAGGGCGCCTTGCATTTCGATTCACCATCATTTCATCCCAACTTAGACAAAACCCTTCCCAGCTGAGAGGACTCAACCTTGCTTGGCTATGCGCAACTGAATCACAAGATCCCACCAGGAAACCAAGAACCAGACTTCAGGCTCTCTATTATCTCGTCGGCTGACATCCCATCTGCACTTCGTCACCTACACTAAAGCAGACGCTGCCGTCGATCACCTATCCAACCCCGCGATATCGCGCCAGTCGCGCTTATCACCTAGCACAAGCTCCCCAACATCAGTCGATACAGCCATCAATGCCGCCATAACATACGACCATCTTCCCCGCCTCTACCAGCAACACCCCCGTGACAGCCGCGCAACCCCCCGCCACCATGGCCCTGCTAGGCATTTCCTTGATTGTCGCCTCTGTCGTCCTCCTCGTTTTGCGCCGGCCAGAATGGCTTCAACAGTTCTGGAGGAGCCTCTACCGTCAAGCGTCGCAGAACCAGCTTCCCCGTACACCGCAGCGCCCTATACCGCGCAGAGAGGAACCTAAGCCAGAGGATGACCAAGTCAACGAGAAGGAGAAGGAGAGGATAGCGGTCCCCAAGAATGTAGTATCTCCTCCTCCACCACCACCAGTGGTGATCCAGGGAAATGGCATCACCGATCATTCTGATTCTCCTCGCGAGGAGCAGACGACTCCCAAAGCGTCGGCGGCCATTCCCAGCAATTCGGTCCCGGCATTCACCCTCTCTGTCCCCGAATTACTCCAACAACCCAAGCTCGATGAGGAGCAGTCAGCGCCAGCCATGACATCATCAATCTCGACCTCGATCTCGACCCCCAGCGCCAGCGCCAGCATGATGATGCCCCCTCCTCCCCTTCCCGCTGCGCGGGGTAATCTCTCCGCCAACCTCCTCCGCCAACCCGGCACCTCCACCCTCCCCCTACCAGGCGGCGGTCCGCTCCCGAACCGTGGCCCCCCGTCATCAACCGGTAGCGGAGGCGGAGGCGGTCTCTTCCCCCCGCCCACCCACAGCACCAAACCCGCCAAACCCTCGCGCGCCGTCGTCCTCACACCAGGCCACTCCCCTCTCGACTGGGCCCGACTATCAGGCCATCCGACCGCAGACCTGCGCGGCTTGCCCAAGGATACGCCTTACCTGCGCGTGACGCCGGGCATGCTCAAGAAGATGACGGGCCGCAAGGGCAAGGACGCGTGGATGGTACTTGGGGGAAGGGTGTACAACATCACGCCCTACATCCCTTTCCACCCAGGCGGCGAGCCGGAGCTGCTCAAGGGCGCAGGGAGGGACGGGACGAAGCTGTTTGGAGAGATCCATCCGTGGGTGAATTATGAGGGGATGTTGGCTGCTTGTTTGGTGGGGATTTATGTTAGTGAGGAGGATGGGGAGGCTGCGCTTGCTGCGGCGAAGAATGCGGGAGGAGGAGGAGGGGAGAGTATGGAGGAGATGGATTAGGGAGCAAAGGAGGGTGTGGTGAGGGAGTGCGTAAGGTGTTGAGTTTTAATATGGGCAGAAAGAGTGAGAGACCGTTTCTGTGTTTTCGGGACTTGATACCTTAGGAACTCCCTTTGGCATAAGAGCTCACTAAGCTCCACGGCTGGGCGGTGTGGATTGTGAGATTAGAAAGGCGAGTTGGAAGACATTTGAGAAGCTATAGATAGATAGGGCTGCCTGTTACGGATGGTATATACCCGCAGACGCGGCCGTTTTATAGAAATGATACCCCTAGAGACAGATCAAAAATCTGACGACGGATTTCGCAACTCGTGGTTCCATTTCCATCTTCTTCAAAAACACTGCTCTCAGACGTTTAAGATAGTAACTTGACCACCCAGCAATTACACTGTCGTATAAAAACAGAGGAGTATGGTCCCAGAGGCTTCATGTGATTCACATGCTATCTGTAGCGGACACTTCTGACATTCTCCATGGGAGAAGCGGATCATGTCAGGAATAAGTGCGATGATTGGTAATCCCGTACAGTTCTTCAGGAAGCTGGCTCTACCAGGAGATAGATCAGGGGAAAGCTAGGATTAAAAACTTTCTAAGCATGGTGAATAGGGCTGAGGTTCTAGTTGAGATGACTGACACTCCCGTAGTAAGGTTCTTCTCGTGTCGTGGCACTACTCGTCAGGTCCACTGCTCCGCTACTAGTCAGACGGGCGATTTTGTAGGCCTGACGAGTACGTGGGGAAAAATCATAGGAAAGCGCAAGGACCAAGGAGTTTGTAGTAGTAATGACGAACAGAGCTGAGTTTCTTTAGGTTGGCCTGTTACTCTTCCTTTTTTTCCTTTCCTGCACACATCTTGGGTATTAGTCCTCCCTCGCCTTCACACGCATGTCTCAGTCCCCACTGCAGACACCCAGCTCACGCCATTAGTCGACGCCGGTACCACAACAAAATCATCCCTCCAAGATCTCTTCCAGACATACACTCCACCGCCTAAGGCTCTTTCCCACGCTTATCTGCTTCCAGGTCCAGTCTCTTACCACTTAACCAATAGCCTCTATAGCCGACCATCTTTTGTCCAACCTCGGGACGGAGATTCAAGACTCTTTTGTGCAACCTATCGCCTTCGGATCTGTCCTTCAACAGGAAGATCACGTATCAACGGAAGCGCAGCCACCGCAAACAGCAAACCAACTACACCCAATAGTCGACTTTCTATGACGAGCTCTTCGGTACGTTGGGCGCATCGGCAGCTGTGGCCGCAGCCTGGGCAGAGTGAGTAGATCCCTTATCGCTGCTGTGGCGATGCTTCTTCTTCTCCTTGTCCTTCTTCTTGGACTCCTTCTCCTTCTTCAAGTTGGCCTCGGCGACGAGCTGCTCGAAAGCCATGTAGTCACCCTCTTCTTCGGGGGACCGCTTAGCCTGTTCGTTATCGTTAGCAAGTTGTCTAGTCAAATAATGACAAAGAGGTGAGTGAGGCATACCTTTGAGCAGATTTCACCAATAATCACCAGCGCCTCGGCTCTTTCCAGTCGCTTCGCCAGGGGGATCTTCTTGTCCTGCAATACCGCGTCGCAAACATCTCTCAGAACGCTCTGGATTTCAAACTTGCTACCTCTCCAGGCTGCCGTCAGAATCTTGCCGGTGACTCTCCTTTCATACTCCATCTTCTTCTCCTCGGTCCAGTCCTCACCGCCTAGCTGTTCCATACGGGCCATCTCCTCCATGCTTTGCTGGGCGTCAATAGCGCTGCTGATGGTGTTCCATGTGTCCTTGACCATAGTACCCTTGTCCTTCATGCGGCTCAGGAATCCTCCCATTCCAAAGAACTTTTGGCTGCGTAGCAAAGCGGTGGCCTTGCTGACGTAGGTTTGACCAATGGCGTGAAGAATATCGAGGCCGAAAGATTCCATCTTGAGTTCCTCCACCTCCAGACGCATCTTTTCCTGGAAGGCAGTTGTGACATCCTTGCCCTTGTCGGTTTCGGTCCAGATGGAGATACGGTCGAGCAGCTTCTGCGCGAGAGTGTTGACACGCTCTTCACGAATTCGTGCGCGCTCCTTCTCGTAAGCGGCGAGTTGCTCGCGCTGTTCCTTGGAAAGACCGCCCTTCTTCTTATCCTTGCCCTTCTTGTTGACGTCGGTATTAGACTCCTCAGTCCCGGGTAGAATCTCGTCCGCAGGCTTGTCCATCAAGGCAGGGCGAATAGGGATCTGCATGCGACTCCCGCTGCGAGGAGTGGACGAGCCTGAAGGAGGCGCTGGCGAGGGCGATGGGGATGGGACCTTGGGTGCGGCGGCAGGGGCAGCAGACGCCTCATCCTCGACCACAACCTTGGGGGGAGCAGAGGAGGAGGCGTCTGCGGGAGTGGCGCCAGCAGCGGTCTTGAGGCTCTCCTTGACGGCCTCGTCAGTACCGGGGAACTCGCCTCCCTCGGCGGCGGCGGCTGCCTCCTCTGCCTCCATTTCGGCCATGCTGATTTCCATGGTGGCAGTCAGGTCCTTCATCAAACTGATCTCGCCAATCCAGTCTACGAAGGCCTCGCCGCCGAATATACTTGTGAAGAACTCGGCGGGATCGACGAAGCCCTCGGTGGGCCGGGCAGACTCTTTGCCATACTTGTCGTAGGCTGCGCGCAGGTCGGGATCGGACAATACTTGGTAGGCCTCACCAATTTGCTGGAACCTTTCGTGGGCGGTAGGGTCGTCGGGGTTCTTGTCTGTTGAAAGCGAGAAAGCGATGTCAGTCTAGTGTTGTTTGACAAGCCAACTCGCAAAAGGAGTGGTGTCGTAACCTACCGGGATGGTGAACAATGGCGAGCTTGCGATAGGCCTTCTTGATCTCGAGCTCAGTCGCAGTGGGCTTGACGTTCAAGACGTCATAGTAAGCGGTATCTACCACCATGGTGGCGGCAGGCGGAGTCGCAGAAGACAGAACTTTTGAGTGGGTTACAAATTGGTTATCACCGAGTTGCGTTGTTGGATGAAAGCAGCGGGTGCGTTTGCTTGGTCTCGATAATGGATCGCGCTTTTTGAAGGAGTCCGCAGGTGCCGATCAGGGACTTCTAACCACTGAGGCAAAGGGGAAAGAAAAGACCTTCACACGTCAAAGTAAAAGTAAAAAAAACTGGAGGTCCCTTGGCAGTGTTGAAGGATAATTATTGTAAACGAGAGCCGAGTGCAACAGCAAAGCAAAGTTAATTGACTTTCTGACTGAGAGGACGACAAGGTTGAAATGTGCCAATGGCCCGATAGAAGGTGAGAGATGGGAGATGGAACCTGACACAGCCCAGTCAAATTACGTTTGACGTCGGTCGGGTCGTCAGGTTGCGACGCTGGGAACAACTAACTGCGAGTCTGCGGTACACTTGAGGTGTCGGCGCTGTCAACTGAATGCAATGCCACTGGACTTCGAGGTGCCAATGCGGCTATCTGCTTGCTGACTTGGTTCCGCTCAAGTGTTCCAAGTGGAAGTCGAACAAAGTTTTGAAGTCCGGATTTAAACCCAACTGAACAAGTACAGGTCGGGTCATGTACGACACGATGGGACAAGATGGCATCTGCAAAACTTAAGTCGAGCGACAGGAAGCCGAATGCAAAAATTCATGAGGAAACCCGACCCAGGAAGGGAGATCTCATCTGCCTTCCCGCTGCCCCGGTGCTACAGCGCTGCCGCCATGCTGTCCGTCAGTGAGTGAAGATGCCAAGGCCCGGGGGTACGTACCCAAAGTGGGCTGGCGGGGTTCATCTGGGCCTGTGATGATCGGCGATCTCCTGACGTCGGCCCGCATTTTTCACCGGCCTTTTCCGCCGTTCTGGCCGTGTCAATGTCAGCCGACGGTGAGGTAAAAGCCGGGTCACGGTGAGCGGTAGCCGGTGGCCGGAGCCCGCGGATGGATCTTTAACACCATCACGGACCCGGTCTTCCGGTCGCGGTTTCCGTATTCTTCTTTCAACGCCGCTGAGGCCGGGAAACTCTCACGTTGCACATAAATATCAATCAGAACACACGCACCGTTGGGCAAGTTCCATGCGATACGTGTCCAGCCTACATCCTCAAGGCATCCCAAATCATATTCTTGGCGGCGCATCCCAAACCCTAACGAGCCTAGCAAACCAAGGATTTGATAAGTCGTCTTCATTTCGTCGCTAATAATTGTAACTGACCTGGTCCTTCTCATACCCTCCCGTTCCATAAAACTCCGCGCAAAGCAACGCCCTCAAGAAAAGAGAAATAAAAGAAAATCCCAAACTTGTCCCTCAATCGAACCAAAATCAACGCCGAGACCATGTCATCAAGATCCACCTCAACGGGAGTTACCGAATTCCCGCCGCCTTCATCCGCTCAAAACACCTCTTATACGCCTCATGCACTTCGGGTATCTCATAGCCGTATTCCTTCAACTTGCTTGTCAGCTTGGTTGTATCCAGCTTGCAGTTGCTGCGCCCAGCCTTGATCACTTTGGCTTGCTCCTCCAGGCTAAAGTTCTTCCACGTAAACGGGGGTCGCACGATATCCCGAAACAATGTCAAGACCTCGTTGTGCGAGATGGCCCCGGGATTTGTAAAGTTGTAGATGCCCACCTCCCCGTGCTCGGCAAGCAAGACTGAAGCCGGCAAAAGATCAGTCAAAATGGTATTGCTGTTGGGAATGTCCACCACCCTCTCGTACTGAGAAATCTTGGTTACAAAGTTTCGCGGGTGCAGGTCGTCCGATACAGGCATTCGCAGACGCAGGATGAGGCAGTTGTTGTAATGCTTCATTACCTGAACCAGTTGTGAGTCTCGTGATTACGACCATAGGCCAAAGTCTCGACTTACCTCTTCGACGTGGGCCTTGGTCATGGAATAGAAACTGCCCGCAAAATTGGCCGGGTCCGTCTCCAGAAAGCCAGGGCCACCCCATGGATGAGCATCGTCGTACTGATAGATACAGCCCGTGGCAAACACGGTGATGTGGATGCCTCTCGTAAAGCAACAGTCCGTCAAGTTGAGTGTTCCCACGACGTTGGACCTTATGGTGGCCTCCCTGTTGTCTTCACACCAGTCCACATTGGGCCGTCCGGTACAACCGGCTGCATTCAGCACGTGAGTGGGATTCACTCTATCGAGCTCCGCCAGGACAGCCTCCCGGTTCTCCATACGGATAATGGTTGTGTATACCTCCTTCCCCTGCCTCTCTAGCAACGCCTTTAGGTGGCCCGCAACCCATCCATCACCACCCCAAATGAGAAAGCGGTTGGGCTTGTTGCCGTTCGTGATCTCGGTTGCCATGATGAGGGTGGTTGAGCTGTGGTTTCGAGATTGAACCTCGTTGAAAAGGGGTGAGATGCAGCAGAAACGAAGACAACAAGAGGATGGGTTGGGGCAACAGGGAAGCTACGCTCTGGCTGCTTAGCTGATGAGTATGACCTCGACGAAGCGTCGCGACGTGACTAAAGAGACGACTTGTTGAGATGAAGAATCACAGTGAGGGATCCAGCTACGATGAGAAGGAGGAAAGGCAAGGAGATGATATAAAGTATTTCCCAAAGCCCGGAGCTGGACCCGAAAGCGCGGTCTGGAGAGCTGGCCACATGGAAGGAGGTGAACCGAAAAGGGTACAGAGGCGGAAGGTACCCGCTGGGGAACCATAATGGGAATGCCGCTGGTCGGGTTGCATCCCAAGATGTCCAACATCCACTTGGATGGCTTTGCCCCTTGAACCCTTGAAGACGGTAGATCAGGATCTGTCCCGTTGGGCGGGAAACGCGGGGGAGGGCTGGAGGGGAACCACCCGATGGCCACGAAAAGCACGAGAGCGGCGTTCGCAGCCAACCGCTTTTTCCAAAAGTCCATATCGGACCCATGATGGCCGCCTCATAGGGTCTCGATCCTGGAGGGATGTATCAAATCCGGATGTCGACAATGCATCATGTCTTTTGAAGAGGGACTGTTTGTGACGGCGTGATCCATATCTTATCGAATTATACCACAGGACGTGTACTTCAGGTCTGGTTCGTTGTACTGGTATCAGTATTTGTCAGGGTTCGATTTGCCGCATAGCTTCCAAAGATGTCATCATAATCGATCCAAAGAGATAATGAAGACACAATCCGATGTTATCGACTAGTTTCATCTGTCGCGTGGGCACCTGTGCCGTGGGAATTCCAGGGTCCCGAAATCGTGCTGCTTCCGAGACTCTTTCAGACAATTGTCTACTTGCACTCGGCATTCCCGTTCCCGTTGCAAGACATGCCGCTGCCGCTGGGGACAGACCCTGACTCCACTCATCTGGAAGCTCGGAATAAAATCCCCCGCAGACGCCAGACGCACACAAAACTGCAATCGAACCAGAAAGCAACCTGCAACTTTTTTGTTCTTCACTTTCACCAGATCGGCTGTTCCTCGGCCATCCAAGGCCCTTCGACATGAGCCAGATATCGGCAGCTCTACAAACACCTTCACGCTACTCAACGGATGTTTGAGCGCGGATCCTGACAATGGCTCGACCAAGAAAAGCTACGAACTTGGAAGCAGTTGCCCCTCGTTGTGAACAGCAGCAGCATCAAATCGACGGACTTTTTAGTGTAAGGCACAGGTCGATGAGACCCCTGACAGCTCGACACCCTTTGGTGAGCCACCATTGACCAATGAGAAGCTTGCATTGACTCTGACCGCCCGTTACTGCCAAGCGGCGCTGTGGGAGCTCGGGCCACATCACTTCCCTCTGGCGCTGGCGGCGCTGAGGATTTTCTTTCCTTCCGTCCTTTCCCCAATCTGCCCAAGACTCCAATCTGTCCAATCCCGCCTCCAATTCCCGCCTCTCCTGCCAACCCAACCAACCAGCCCGTCACCCACGACACCCAACCAGCGCGTTCCAGCACGGCGGTGTCAAGCTTGAAGTGAGCTTCCTCCAGTGACAGCTCACCTCCCCGGCTCAAGATCCCCCCCTTCCGATCTTACAAATTCAATAAACCCGTCCGTTTCCCGGCAGAATCCAAAAACTTTGAGTGGAGTTACGACAGCCACAAGAAGAAGCAACCTTTTCTTTTCCCCTCCCATTTGGGCCTTGGTCATCTTCTCAAAACAACACAATAGATTCTTGTATTCCTTCTTTTCTCCCCATTCCACGCGCATTGGGTCCTATAATCTCATCCTCGAGGTCCCATCGTCTAATTCGCCCTAATTCATCCGGCCACCCGATTGCGCCGAACCCCTGAGGCATACCTCCACCGCCTTTGCGCTTCTTTACGCGCACAGTTACAGACACGTTGGGTTCCAAACCCAAACACATATCACCAAGATGGGCGCTTTTACGAAGGCCGCATATTTCCTCCTCCACCCCAACGAGTTGAGGTCCATCGTTCAATGGTATGCGCCCTCATCCTCCCATCCCTCCTTCCCCCCCTTTTACTCTTCAAACCCCCCTGTATTGTGCTGTCCATGTGCTAACTCGAAGCCTCGTACAGGAAGGTATGGCATGAGCCCGTTCACAAGCGCGACCCTTCCAAGGAGACGGAGACGGAGAAGGCATGCTTCCGCCATCTGGAACTGACCTCGCGGTCATTCTCCGCCGTCATCCAGGAGCTCAACCCCGAGCTGCTGATGCCCATCTGCCTCTTTTATTTGGTACTTCGTGGCCTTGATACGATCGAGGATGACATGACTATCGATCTTGCCAAGAAAGAGCCCTTACTGCGCGGGTTTGCCGATTTGATGGAGATTGACGGCTGGACCTTTACCGAGAACGGCCCCAATGAGAAGGATCGTGAACTCCTGGTCCACTTTGACGATGTCGTCTCCGAGTTGAAGAAGGTTAAGAAGCCTTACTACGACATCATCCGCGAAATCACCGTCAAGATGGGCAACGGTATGGCCGACTACGCCTTGAACGCCGAACACAACACCAACGGTGTTAACACCGTCGAGGAATACGAGCTCTACTGCCATTACGTGGCCGGCTTGGTGGGCGAGGGTCTCACCCGCCTGTTCGTTGAGAGTAATCTCGCCAACCCAGCGCTCCTTGAGCGTATGGAGCTGACGGAGAGCATGGGTCAGTTCCTCCAGAAGACCAACATTATCCGTGACATCCATGAGGATTACGTCGACAAGCGACGATTCTGGCCCAAGACGATCTGGAGCAAGTATGTCAACACATGGGACGACATGTTCAAGCTTGAGAACCGGGAAAAGGCGCTCCAGTGCAGTTCCGAGATGGTCCTCAATGCGCTCAAGCACACCGAGGAGTGTTTGTTCTACATGGCTGGTATCCGCGACCAGAGTGTGTTCAACTTCGTCGCTATTCCCCAGGCCATGGCCATTGCGACATTAGAACTCGTCTTCCGCAACCCAGCCATCTTTGAGAGGAATGTCAAGATCACCAAGGGTGACGCCTGCCAGCTCATGATGGAGTCGACACAAAATCTTCGCGTAGTGTGCGAGGTGTTCCGCAGGTACGCGAGGAGGATACACAAGAAGAACGATCCAAGAGATCCCAATTACCTGGCAATCAGCGTCCAGTGTGGAAAGGTAAGAATGGTCATCCGCATCTTCCATTCTGGGTCCAAGCTAACAAATGCCTCTACAGATCGAGCAATTCATCGAGTCCATTTTCCCCACTCAAGACCCCAAGAAAATCGCACTCGCCCAGGCTCAAAATCCCAACCAAGAAGCGGTAAACACCATGGACACTGGTGAAACCACCTTCCTGGTCTTGTCCGTGGTTGGTGTCCTGTTCGTTATTGGCGGTCTTATGGTGGGTATTTCTGTTCGTCACAACAATTTCCGCGTGGTTGGTTTGCTCGTTCACATGCTAACAGCTGTATAGATGGGAGCCGCGTGGCTCATGGGTGCTCGATTCGACATGGCCTACGAAGACATTACATCAAGAGTCGGCACCTTGGTTAAGGGTGCCGCTGATGTCTCGAGTGTCACAGTATCCAGCATTCCCACGACGGTGGTGCACCAGGAACTGTAATGCATCAGCAATGGATTCGATCTATACCCTTTAATGACCGGCGCCTGATCGGATCTTTCGACACCATACGCAGACGACCAACGATCGATCGATTTAAGCCAGCATGTAATATCTCATGTGATATTGAACTAGCGATGACTTTCGTATGATTACGAGGCGAGTACCTTCCTGCGCGGGCGATATAAAGGTAATTTTCTGGTTTGGGAGACTCGGCAAGCCGGGGCGTTCGTGGTCGGGGAAGGGGTACGGCGATGCCCCTTTTATGTTCCCCGACCCAGCCCCTGATGAAAGATTAGTGTTCCTCGTGGCCTGGGTTCCGAGGAACGACAACTACTAACACTGTTTTAATAAACGATCATTGAACCTTCTTCCCCCTTCTCCATTCATTTACCTTTTGAGAAGAACTGAGAATGGACGGTCAGTCTCAAATGATGGCTGCCCTTCCTTCAAACATTGACATGAACATGAATACGCAGAACTAGCACGGATGTCAAATTGCAATCTAGTCGAGTTCCCTCTTCATGGGGGAACCATCAATGGCTATGGTTGTGCCGAAGATGTGCTGAAATTAACCTCATCCTGCAAGTAGCCTGGTATCCGGGCATGTCGTCATCATGGACTTACTCTCTACGGCGAGGAGTCTGTTGCCGGCGGATTGCGTACATTTCGCCATTCAAACTTCATCCTATGAATAACTGCCATAGAAAAATATAATAAAAATCATTCTATCCTGCTGCTTTACGCTCAAACACCAAGTCAAGCAGTGCAGTGAAGTACATTTGCTAGTGAAGGATATTCGATCAAGTACTCGTGTACGACCAGTACGTGACACCAAGTTAAATAAATATCCCAATGCAAGTCGGGACGGGCGGGCGGGTAAGAAGCCACATTAACTCACAGCGATAGGCGCCATAAGTTCACAAACAACTAACTGGTTCGTCACATCTGACGAAGGTAATAACGTTCGGACGGCAAGGTACCATCCGGGACGGTACCTGCTTATCTTTCTGTTTCACCGCAGCACCCCTTTCCCCGGCTTGCATCTGAGACGCAACCAGCGCGTCTTGTTACATATAATTTCGGGAATACGCCGGGACGGTGCATGAGGTGCGTGCATAAGTCTTACCAAGGGGTTGGAGCAGGTAGAGAGTGGAAAAAATGAAAGGTGTTGATGTTTGTTGGGTGGGGGGGGAGAGCGTGTGGGTTTGTAAGTAGCAACGGAGCCGGGTATTTGACTCGTTTTGCCGATTCATCTCTTCTGCTGTTGGGTTAAAAAAGAAGAGATGGGACCAGCAAGATCACAATTCACTCCAATTAGAGCTTCGTATAAAAGGGATCCGGAGAGGTTGTTTAATCTGAGTGAAGATTGACTCGAGTGTTGATAACAAGTTTAGTGGAAATCACGAACACTGGCCGATTGCTGGGCCATGAATGTTTGCAACGACTTAAATATTTAGAAATAAAGAATTATCCAACAACCCTTTATCTCTCCACCCAGTCCCAGGCTGTGCGAATTATGACGATGCTCTGGCTGACTGTATACACTTTGACTTTGACTCTTCCACAAAACAACAAAAAGATCGCTTTCAGTTCAGGCAAATCCTTTCCAGCATAAAAAAAAAACAACGCTTCCTCCGTTTTTCACACCCTGCCCCTCGGAAAAACCAACAACTGCAATGGAATTTAAAGGTTACCATTGTTAGCAATCAGACTGGTCGTGCCCTTAACATTGTTCGACACCTTAGCGCCCGTCTTCTGCGCCAACTCCTTGATCCTGTTACCAACAGCCGTGACATCCGTGATGCTCTCAAGAGCCATCAGGTAAGCAGCCAGACCAGCAACGTGGGGGCTAGCCATGCTAGTACCGCTGAGGGTCTCAGTAGCCGTATCGCTGGCAATGCCGACAGAGAGGACGTTTACGCCGGGGGCAAAGATGTCAACGCCAGGGCCAAAGTTGGAGAAGGAGGCGCGGGCGTCGGTGCGCTGGTCGATAGCGCCGACGGTGATGGCGGCGGGGGCCGAACCGGGGCTAGTGTTGGCCGTGTCCTGGTTCTCGTTACCCGCAGCGACGACGGGGACGACGCCCGCGGCGGCGATCTGGTTGATGGCGCTGTTGATGGCGCGCGACTTGCCGCCGCCGAGAGACATGTTCATGACGGCCTTGCCGCCGAGCTTCTGCGAGGTGGCGGTCTCGGCGACGAACTGCATGCCCTGCAGCACGCCCGAGTTGGAGCCGGAGCCGTCGGCGTCGAGGACCTTGACGGCGACCAGCTTGGCCTTCTTGGCAACGCCGAAGGTGGCGCCGGCGATGGTGCCGGCGACGTGCGAGCCGTGGCCGTTCTCGTCCGTGTCCACGTTGTTGACGAAATTGGCGGCGAAGGTGGCGCGGCCTTCGTACTCGGAGTGGGTGACGCGGATACCGGTGTCGACAACGAAGGCGGTGATGCCCTCGCCGGCGGTGGCGTCGAAGATGTAGGGGGCCGCCTGCCTGCTGGCGGTGGCGTGGCTGAGGCGGGCCAGGCCGGTGGTGGTTGAGTTCTGAGAGGTGAGGGCGTTGAGCTTGACGTACTGGTCCGCCTCGATGTACTCGACCTCCTGGGCGGAGTAGATGTCGTTGATCATGTCATCATCGGCGTCGAGAGCCATGGCGCGCCATGTGCCTAGCTTGAAGGACTTGACGCTGTTGGACAGGACTCTGCCGGTCTTCACGTCACGCTTGCCCAGGTTGCGCTTGGCCACCAGAGAGGTGATCTTGGTCTGATGGGCACTGATGGCCTCTTCGCCAAAGGTGTTGTTGTAGACGACAATGTAGCGCCCGGGGATGATGTTGTTGATCTCAAAGTTGGAGACGGGGACACCGGCGGCGGTACCAGCGGTGGCACCAGTGTTCTGGGTGTTCTGATGGTCATGTCTTCCCCTCGCCGGAGCGGCAGTGACGCCTAGGGCAGAGAGGAGGAAGGCAGCTGCGACGGAAAACCGAACCATGGTGACGTTCTCTTAGAGTCTCTTCTTGATAGTGATGGGTGAAGATGCTGAATAGTGTCCAGGCTGTTACCACCTAGAATGTAAAGCGGAGTGTCGCGAATATGTCGTATGTAAAAGAGAGGCTGGTAGTCGAAGAGACAAACAGATATCGAGATATAAGGTTGTTGGTAAACGAAAAAGAATGTTTAGTCGACCAACTGAAGATCCGAGGCCGGCAAAGGATCGTGTTTGTCGATGTATAAACAAGCAAAAGAAGGAGGGCGTATGCACAGCAATACGAGAAAGGGATCCGGAGGGCAGAGGAAGGTCGTCAGTGGTGCCCACGGCGAGAAGCGAAGGGGGAAGAGGAAAACCAGAAAGATGGACGGAAGAACAAGTCGATGCTGGGTTGACAAGACATGATGGAAACAGCCCAATGCCGTCCTATTTGAATCCCGCTCGAACCTGGCGCATGGACGAGGGCGGTTCCATCACGAGGTCCCTTTGGGGATCCATGGTGTCTCGAAGGCCTGGTGGTTTGGGAAGCGTGGTTGACCCAAGGGGGTACGTCGTGACGGTAACGTCGTAAAGGGGGCCGTTACCGAAACATTGGCGAGCCTGCAGGGACCGCTACCACGAACAGGACACTGGAAAATGCTACGGCATCCTAGCGGTTCGGGGCCTCCTGGATGGTTCCTGGATGGTTCTGCTGGTAAAGTCGATGTCAGGGACGCCAAGCAAAACAAAGCATCCTTGCCTGCCAAGAGGTATAAAGCTGGGGTATGCCGTCCGAGTCCCACCATTCGGAGCCCTGAAAGCTGTAACGCCCAGGTCGGTTTCGTTACGCTATAGGCGAGGGCACCCCCTTAAACCTCAAACACCACTGTCTGGAGGTTACAGAATCTTTCCGAAAACCCACGCGACGAATCAGATGCGGGCGTCCGGGCGAAGGTGAGCCTTGATGGGAGCTCTGGGCAGGTTGGCAGTCTTGAAGCTATCTCCGTTCATTTGCCCCTTCTGAGAGTTAGAGTCTCGTGCATTTCGCCATTGGGTATGCTGTTGAACCCACTGTTGATGGCAATGCTTGTTAGTTTTTGCTGGGGATGACGAATGAGCAAAGACGGCCGGTAATTACTGATATATGGGTGTGCCCGAATGGAATATGAATCCAAGTGCTTCCGTGGTCCCGATGGATCTGGAAAATCACCGTTGGCGCTTAACGCCGTGGCTTAATGCATGCGGACAATGGCAAGGCCAACCATGCCCGAGTCGAGTGTTTGTGATGAACCTCATCCCTAGACGGGACCCTGATTACCGGACGGATTCTGACCTAGCAGGCTATACCTCAAGCTTGTGTGTTAGTATCCAAGTAATTGAGCTTCCGCTAAAGTGCAATATTCGGGTAGCAGTTGGTAGTCACCCCTATGATCACGGATTGTTGAATGATAACCAACTTGCCAACATGCCGTGTGGTGCTGGGGAGGCTTGGATTAACGGCAAGATCTTGGATCAGTCATTGGCGATCGACGGCAGTGGACAAGGTCAGACACGAAGGCAAACATTCCGTTGGTAGATACCTAGCCGGTGAGGTCTCTTTCGAATGTCCAACCATCATACCTACTCGAACCCTCACACTTGCTGGAGAGCAGCTCTGATGCCATGATGCCGAAGGAGACAAAGGGGTCCGTTACATGGAGTAGAGGTATGATAACAGCACATGAGGGTATGAGACACGCTGTGTCTTGAAGACCGTGGAGAACTGCTGGTTGTGATGAACCCGATGACGCGGATTCGATATCGGCATACATACGAAGCCGTCGTGAATCTGGGAGTGGGCGAGGAGGAGGAGGCTCAACAGATGCTGCAATGATTGCAAGCGCTGGTTCACAGTCTGAAACACCTCGCCACGAAAGACCTTTAGCGCCTCTCCGCTTCTAGGGCAGTCTCCACCACACGGGGGTCGTTCTCGGCGCTGCTTGTTCTCTTGCATGTTTGTGCCTGAGCGAATGCTACCATTGCGGCGGCGTCATCACCGTCATTTCCGAAATGGCATCATGTTTATGACACGACGTAGTGTTAAAGCTCGAGACCCTTGACAGTTGTGATGTTTAAGTCCAAGTGATATGAGGAGTACCTTGCTGGATCGGCACTAAGTCTCGACTGCACCCTATTGGGGAAACAAACATTGATCGGACGGGTCCGGAGAAGACTGAAACTGACGACTTGAGAGGGGCGCTCCAGGTCATGGAAGATGGCCGTTGTCGATGCGCTTATTCGGATTCCGATACGGAGCTGACGGGATGAGACTGATCTCTTTTCCCGTGCTCCCCGTGCTCCGTGGTATCTTTGCTGTGTTGGTTGTGCCCCATTTTAATCGAGTGGGGCCGGGTGTGTCCCGTTCCGTGCCGTGTCCGGACTCCGGACTCCGGAGCTGCCTACAAGTAATGGATCCCATCCCGATTAAGCGATCATTGCTTCGAAGGGTTTGCGATGACGCGTGTGAGACAGCCTCGTAGTTTGTTGCCCTTGGGGATTGACAAGTACACAAGGTACTTGCAAAGTCTAGACCGGGCGTGATCTTGTTCTTGTCGTACTGGTCATACATTGCGCCCTCCAGTACCCCTCTTCTCTCTCCCCTCTCCAAATTGTTGCGTGTTGCTCAAGATGAAGTATCTTGGCCATGCATCGCATCAAGTGCCAGATGGGGTTATCGTCATGATTCTCAAGTCGTGTCGATTTCTTGCAGACTTCGTGCAGTACGACAGGTCCTTGCTTGATTGCCAATATGTCTCATGATGTCGGTTTGGCTTGGAAGGCGACAGCATGACGGTAGAGGCTATGCAAAGCGTTGTGATTGATGATTGTGCAAAATCAAGATCCCGTGGTGTGTGCCCGTCAGTTTGTTGTCTTCATGGACTTGTTGTCGTATGCTCCCCTTGCAGGCCTGGGAGTTTTTTACAAGTATATAAGCGATACCTGGAAAATCATATTGGCCATGATCTCCATCTCTTGTATACAAAGGAGTGCAGTGCAATCCGGATATAGAGGCCTGCCATGGCAACACTGGCATGATAACAGACGGGGGCGCGGTGTGGACGGGTGGAAAAGGTGCAGTTTTCATTCAAGATCGTCATTTAAACTTTTTGGTTCCCGATTGTCCGTTCCCCACTTGACCTAGCGGGTAGGGTCTCGCTTATCCACACCAACACTGCATGTGGTCCAGTGTTACTGATACTCCGGGTCTGCCTGCAACAACCTAACGTTCTGGATGGGTATTTGTTAGCACATTTCCTTTCCAGTTGACGGTATCCATCATGGTTATTTCCCTCCCAGCCTCCATCCGAGCCTCCGCCATGATCGACGTTCACACCACAACTTGAACCCTCGATATTTTAATTTTCTCGTCGCTACCAAAAGTCCCTTGGCTTACAATCTCTATATACTCTTACCTTGTTCAAAGTAAACGTTCCCCGTTGCCCGTCACAGCCCCAAATCCATCGAGTTGGGTCCTGTCACTCTTGTCTCGGGCACCATGCACTAATCCACTTCCGCAATTAGACGTCCAGACACTTGCAGCCTGCCAACCAGACACTGCAGCCAGACACCACACGGCAGCGACGCATCCCCAACCCCATCATCTAAACCCGCCAATCTCAGCTCTCAGAACGGTCTGGCCGTTTGAATCCCGGTCAACAACCCAAGTCCCAAAAGTCCCTTGTTGGCCTTCTTTTCTGTTGTCGCGGTGCCGGCGTCAACCTGACTTTTCTCCCTCGCCGTCCTGCTGCAGTGTCAAGAAGAGTGTCCTGCTTGTCATTCAGTCCGTTTGGTTTCTTGACACACGACTCCTCCATATCCAAGGCTGGACGACAGGCCCTACACCTCAGCAGCACATCGTGCCGATCGGCCCATAGCGCACGCAGACTACGAAGTACAAGCATAAACAGGCTCAGAGTGCTCAATCAGTGCGTACGTGCGACAGCGACAACAACTTGTTCCTCCCGCAGGGCGAATTATTCCACCTCCGACGGCGCACGCGACCCAAGCAAACCCTCTCGTTGCTCGATAGGTTTCTCCAGAGTCCAGCCTTCCAGCCTTCGCGATTTACAGACCTGTCGTTCCATCAGGGCTGTTCGCTCGTCCTTTTCTTCTCCGTCTCCTGCGCTGCCTTGTCGTCGTTGTTCGTCCTTCGTCTCGTCTCCCCTCCCCACTACCCACAACTGCCACGCCAACCACCATACGTACCATCACTGAAACCATTCTGGATATCCTCCTGGGTACATTACTGGGTCTTTTTTCTGATAACGTCGCCTTCATTGTGACCAACTCAGCCATCACTACGCGCCCCTTCTTTGGCCGTAGCGAGACAGACGACATATTTCTCGCTCACCCGCATGTCATGACCTCGAAGCCACCAGATATTTAGTACGGCATCTACCATCTACGCCAGAGATTCCAAAATGACACCGCCCAGCGATCCAATGCCTCTCGATCAAGTACATTCCGAGCCCTTGACTCTGGACACCCGCCTACCGAGAGCCGAGAGGGATCAATCACTGCAAGAAGAAGAGGAGGGCAAGGCGACGGTCGAGTTGGCCAACATTATGACCACGGCCTCAAATCCGGTATCGCCGGGTTCGTCAAGCCCACCACTCGACCAGGTCGGCCTGCAAGACTTTATCCCACCCACTCGTCCAAGCAGCACCCCGTTTCCACACCCGGACCCTCGAAATGCCACGATGCGAAGGGCCACTTGTCCCGCCGAGGACCTGATGGATCTAGACGAGCCTGGCCATTGTCAACCGCCTGCAGGCGCTCTGCCCGGACCGAGCCAAAGCGTTGGCGTTAACCTCAACCATCTCCCCGCCGAGATCCACGAATGCATCCTCGACCACTTGTTCGGCTTCCGCGTATCACCAGCCTCAAAGAGCTCCATTGTACGATGGGGCACCGCACTGAGGCACTCGAGGCGAAGGGAACTGTCAGAGTTATCATTGGTCAGCAGTGTATGGAGGATCCTGATTCAGGAGCGGCTATATCGGCACATCAAGCTCAAGGCCACGATCGAGTCATTGCGCAGCTCGTTTTCCTGGTTCTGCCAGAACCCGCATCTGCGCTGCTACGTCAAGCACATCGAGGTCTGGTTTCCCGTCTTCCAGCCAAAGTATGGTCCCTTGGCAGTCTCCAACACCAATGTTTTGCCTACCGTCACAGCCGATGGCTTGACCAATGCCACCTACATACTACCGGGCAACAACTGCTCCCTAGAAGAGGCCTTTTACTTTGTCGCCGAGACTTTTCCAGAGGTTTCCGTCCTAACCCTGGAAGGTGGTGAACGAAAGAAAGCGCCGAAAGTGCGACATTGGATTCGGGAAGAACGCGGGCAGCTTAGGGCGATGCCCAAGGTCGAAACCATTCGGACACTTATCTGCAAGGGACAGTGGAACCTGATCAGGAGCCTGGAAGACTGGGAAGCCATTATGTCGGCTCTCCCCAATTTGCAGGAATGGCACGGTTCCTATAGTAAGCCCAAGTCTAAGAGTTATCTCACTATGGCCGAAGTCCTTGGGCAGCCCATGAGCCTGTCCACTCTTAATCTCTGCATTGAAGGCGATTATCGGCGCGAACTATCCTTTCCCCATTACTTCAACAAAGTCAGGACCAAGGTGCATTTCTGCTCGACCCTGGCGCAAGCTGCGGCATTACCATCCATGGAACACATTTCTTATACAGGAAGGGTTTGCAAACAGTTCTTTATCGACCTGGCAAACCGGTTAAAGGACATCCGAAATCCTCGTCTCAAGTCGATCGATATTACGGTCAAGAACTGCTGCCGAAACGTGGCACACTGGAACGAATCAGGGTCGGGAATTACAGACATGTTTTTCATCAAGGCATTTGAGGCTCTGGTACTCGCTGGTATTCGCTCTCTGGAGAAGCTGACTTCGGTTAAGTACCTGCGCATACGCTATGTCGACCTCGGTATGTCACTCATTTGGGTATTCTTCTCTTTCCAGTGATTCGTGGCTAACATTGGATTTCAGATTCCCCCGTTCCGCCGCTAAATCCATACTTCCAGCTGCGCAACGGCTGGGCTTCCGGTGTCTGGAGCGAGGTCATTGTAAGCGAACTCAACCGCGTCCGGCCCTCGGTGCGCTTCGAGGAATTGGCCGAGTCTTTCGGTGAGATTGGCTATAGTAAGGATGGCAGGATGGTCATAAATCCTGACTTCCCCAGGGCCAGGGCTCTGTCGCTGAAGTTGTCCAACTATCGTTTGCTAAGCGGTGGGATAGCCATTTCGCATTCAATCTGAGAACGTCATAGTTGCGGCTCGCTACCCATGCCCTCTGATCAGCATAAACCGCAAAAAGATTTACTGTATCTGTTACATGGGAAGGTTTGATTTTGTTTGTCTTGATTCTTGTTTCGAAAGCATGGCGTTTCGGTTCCAAAGTTGGGGCCTCCCACTGATATCAAGGTATGCCACATAGGCAGGCGGGAAGGCGGATCTGGGTCGGGGTTAGAACATGAGGATAAAGGTCGGACGGCACCGGCGTTAATATGGGAATCCGATATCCTTAACATGTGCCTTAGCATAACAACAGATCTTGGTAGGTCGCCGGACTTGGAGAGCAGACTACCCTTACGTGGCTACACCCCCGCGGAGATGGCATGTCATCGTTATCAAACCACATGTTGTCTACAAGTGTGGTGTTAGTTGTGTCAGTTGAAACGGTTGGAAAGACCTCGTAGGTGGACTGCTCTCACAACGGTTCCTACGGGTTTCACCGAAAGGATTAACACCCAATATAGTTGAAATAGTAAAATTCGAACACCAGTGCATTTCAGGGCAACTTTGCTGTCTTCATATAAACAGTCTTGCCTGCGTGGCTAACGCGGTTATCAACTTGATAGACGTATATACACACTCGACCAACTCAAAGTCTTTTCTCATCAGCAACCAACCAACCTCTCCCCCTCACCTCCCCCCATCACCAACAATCACTCCCAAAATCCAACAATTCACCACAAAAAAACCCAAGCTCGCCATCCACAACCCAGGCAAGAACGTGCTCCGCCCCAAAAACTCCAACTCATACGCCTGCTGCAACCACAGTCCCTGACCAAGCACCCACAGACCTAGCGCCGCCAACCCCATCCTCTTACTCCTCAAAAACGAAGATCGCGGGAGGTACAGCGGCAAAAAGACCATGTACCAGAGGAAGTACTGGCTCGTGCAGACCTTGTTGAAGGTTACGAAAGCGAAGGTTTGCGCGAGCAAAGACGTGGGGAGGTCCTTTTTGGCGAGGGTGAAGGGAATGAGGATGGTGGAGAGGAGGAGTTGCGGGAGGAAGGCTAGGGATTCGATTTTTAACTTTGGCTCTGCTGCTGGATGAGATGGTGATGATGCGGAAGACAGGTAAAGTTGCGTGTTATAAGGGCTAAAGTTATGCCGGTGATCAATCCGCGTGACGTGATGAAGATAAGTTTCCTGCAGGAAGGGGTGGCCGTATAGGCGGTACATGAGGAGGTTGAGGGAGAGGAAGGTGACGAGGGAGGTGAATGCTAGGAGGAGGCGGGGGAGGGTGAGGAAGGAGGTTATTTTTTTGATCATAGATGATGAAGTCTTGGGGCCTGCTCGAATACCGGAAAGTCCTTCCTGGTCCATCCACCACACGATCGCGGGCGCGTAGATGAACGGGTAAATCTTGAAGTGCACGCTGAATCCCAGAAGCAGGCCGGCGAGAGTGATGCGCCGCGAGAGGACGGCCCAGAGAAGGGCCATGACGAGAACACCCAACAGTCCCTCAGATGAGCCGCGCGTGCTGATGGTGGCTACCATGGGGTTGAGCAGCCAGATGGCTGCGAAGGCGCGGGCGCGGGAAGGGTCCATTCCCGTTACTGTTGTTGTTGCCGTTCCTCTTCCCGTCCTTCTTCGCTCTCCCTCCTCCTTCTCGGTCTCGATTTCTTGAGAAGAAGCAGGAAACCCAGTCCCCATAACCAACACCCGTTCAATCAACCACCCCGCCACCAAATCCGCCGCCGCAAACAGAACCTTTCCAAAACTGAACCAGGCCGCGTTGATCACCTTAGCCGCCAAGGGGCCCCATTGCGCACCTGCCGTCCACGTGGTGGGCAGCAGCAACCAGGCCAAGATGGGCGTGTACCGGTACGTCTCGCGGGCGTAAGGGGACTCGCCGCGGGACACGAACCGGGCCGCGTCGGTGAAGACGAGGTAGTCGATGTCGGTGTACTTGAGCGGCGAGTTGGCGTCTTGCCAGAGGCCGTAGAGGAGGAGGACGAGGCGGAGGAGGAAGGCGGAGAGGTAGAGGGGCAGTGGGCGGGAGAATAGGATGGTTAGGAGAGAGGGCTTGGGCTTGGGCCTGGGGGCTGCTGGTGATGTCGTCGCCATATTGGAGGGTTTGGTGTTTTGGTTGGGTTGCTGTCGTGTTCAGGGGTTCATTTCATGGGTTGTTGAGCGGACCATGAGGTTTTTTTTCCTTTTTTCAATGGTCTCTTTTTACGAATGAGCCGACCAGATAGAAGAGGAGGTTTCTATGAAGAAAATGGTTGATCTCTTTGAGCGCGCGCTGTGGGAGCCGGCTTGGTGTTGATGCCAGATTTCAGCGGTCCCTGTACCCAGCGAGGTTCTCGTTTTGGGTTGAGAAGAATTCTTGGCAGGCGTTGATTTCAATACCGATTACGGTAAGTTACGGCTATGTAGTGTAAGTTATCACATGAACCCTGAATGGCCCCATGCCCTCCCAGGCTCGCAGGGTAACACTGCTGCCATCACTTGTTCGTCCGCTGTATCGGGATGCACATATCACAAGTAACTATGTTCTGATAATGGTTCCAAAATATGCATCAAGAGTCGCAAAATATTGGTTCTGAGACAGCCCTTACTGGAGGGTATGCACAGCTGAAAGAGAACGAATGACTTCCGCGTTTCGCTCTTTCCCATGCTCCGAAATCTACACTACCTGCTGTAGGTGGACGCCTCGTGGGAGCTATGACGACAACCTCCCACACCGACACGCAGAAGCACCCGAAGTGACACCATACCAGTCCTCGACGTACTTAAAGGACTGCGGTCACGATAGCTATGAGTCTGATGGGAAATAATACCTATCTGGCTCTCATCCATTCACATATCAATAATAGCAACAGTACAAACTTGACAGCATCAAGTAGCAATGGCTCCTCCTCTTATCACCCTTGAAGAACACTTCTTCTCCTCGGCAGTCCCTGAAAACCTCAAGCCAAAGTACTCGGAACAGCTGAAGCATGTCGATGGCGTATATGACAAGGCCGTTGATCTCGGCGCTCTACGCCTCCGTGACATGGACGCTGGCGGTGTCGCGCTTCAGGTCATCAGCCACGTACCAGGTCTTTCTGACAACCCCATCGCCTGTCATGCAGCGAACGACCAACTTGCCGGTGTCATCAACGCCAAAGATCAAATCAAAAGCCGCTTCGCCGGGTTCGCTGTGGCACCCATGGGCCATCCAGACCAGGCAGCCGCGGAGCTTCGCCGGGCCATTACCGAGCTGGGTTTCGTCGGCGCCCTAGTTGACAACCACCATAACGGCAAGTTCTTCGATGGGCCTGAATACGAACCGTTCTGGGCAGCTGCCGAGGAGCTCGACGTACCGATATACCTTCACCCAACGTGGGCCAGCGAAGACATGGTGCCGCATTATCAAGGCAACTTTACCCAAGGGGCGGCCATGAGTATGGCTTCGAGCGGATTGGGATGGCATACCGAAACGGCACTGCATGTTCTTCGCCTGTTCGCCTCGGGCTTGTTCGACAAACACGCGAAGCTCAAGATTATCATCGGCCACATGGGGGAGACAATACCCTTCATGTTGGAGCGAATCCAGGTCTTGAGCCGGAGATGGGGGGATTTCCAGCGAGACTTCAGAACGGTCTATGACGAGAACATATGGATTACCACGAGCGGCGTCTGGAGTCTCAACCCATTAAGGTGCATTTTGGCCAACACGAAGCTGGATCATATCCTGTATAGTGTCGATTATCCCTTTCAGAAAAACGAGATCGGTCTCGAGTGGATCAACGATTTGGAGAGAAGCGGGTTGGTCAGTAAGGAGGAGCTTGATGCTATTGCGTTCGGGAACGCAGAGAAGCTCTTGAGAGTACAGGTGCCCAAGCTGTGAAGGCCGACGGGAGGTTATGGAGTTTGCAAAGAGGTTGATGATATGTTGTTTGAGATGTTGAGATGCAGAACAGTGTTGACGTGCGGGAAGTACAGGGGACCTCAGAGACCCCTACAGCGCTAAAATTCTAGGTCCGCTAAGCTTAACAATTGCGGGGCTGCACCTAAAAGCATACGCTACCAATTAATTCTGCAACAAACGCTCTGCCTCACACCCTGGGGTTCTTCTATCTCTGGGCGTCATCATCGTGACATCGATTTGTTCCCAACATAGAAGGCAAGATGGACGAAGCACCAGCACCAAAGCGCGCCAAAATCGTCTCCGAAGACACTTCTAAGCCAATTGACAACTCAACCGGAAACACAATGTCTGGGTTTAAGCGCGACAGGCACGGAAACGAAAAGAGGTTCAACAATGGACCCCGACCGGCACCCAAGCCGAAAGTGGCCGTCGTAAGAAATGCGTACACGCCCATGTTCGAACAACTACGCGATGAGCTCGACGCCCACCATGATCGTCGCGACCGCCTGGGGAAGGTTTCGAGGGACGTTACCGGACTTAGCAAGAAAATGTGAGCAACATGGATGGAACTCTCGGATTGAAGGAACACACGGCTGACGAGTTTCACAGAATATTTGCTCTTCAACGGTAATTGACCCAACACTTCACATTATCTTTGGTTGTCAGAGTACTGACCGTGCCATCAGAGTACGCACCATCAACCCCGATCTTCCTCCCCAGATTCAAGCCGAGGTGGACTCTCGCCTCGCCGAAATTTCCAAGCTCCTGGCCACCATGGCCCCAGACGTCCAAGGCATCAACCGTTACCGCTACTCTCGCTCTCTGATGTGTCTCGAGGAACTTGCCGAAGCACTCACTTTTGCCCACTACCTCAAGACCCAAACTCTTCTCAAGCCTGATGAGCTTTCGGCCTTTGTGGAGGAGCTTACTCGGAAGGGCGCTGTGTCGGAGGTGAAGGACAAGGACAAGGACGAACCGATGTCAGACGCTGGCAACACTCCGGCACCTGCCTCCGGCGAACAGGAGACTACCAACGACGACAACAAGCCAGCAGAGAAAGAAGAACAGCGGCAGTCCAAGCCAGAGCCACTGATCATGTCAACAACAGAAGACGACTACTTTTACGGTGTCTTCGACCTCTCTGGCGAAATGATGCGCTTCGCGACCACCAGCACAGCTTTGACCGGGAAGATGGCCGGTGCCGAAGACGAGCGAACTATTGTCGAGGATATGCACGAGCTCGGTAGCTTCTTTGAGATGCTGCCGATGAAGGCCGGTGATCGGAAACAGTGGGAGAAGAAGCTGGATGTAATGCGGCAGTCGGTGAGGAAGGTCGAGAGGCTGGGGTACGATCGGATGATTCGGGGCAGTGAGCGACCGCAGGGCTGGGTCCCGGATCTAACGGCGGATCAACCGGGCGATGACGAGGAGTAATGGAAGAGAATAATTACCATGTGGATAAATACTGGCTGTACATTGTGTGGCTGGATGATGCGACGTTCGAGTAGATGGAGGTCTTCGCATGGAATAAGGCGGTCCCATCAATGGACTAATGCCGGAATGGCTTTACGAGGCGTTTTGGGTTTAACGAGATCATACGTTAGCATGTGCTCCAAGAGCGGGAATATCTTGACATACGCACAGATTCAGCAAAAAAGAGCATTTTCCAGCAATGTCGGAAGTGGAACGGCTTTCTCGTAAATCTCATCATGGATAGTAGACAGCGAACAAGATGCGAACAACTTAAACATTGAATACCAAGGAAGCACTGAAAGTCAATGACACAAAAAGATACATCAAATCATAAGTAAGGCAGCCATGAGATGAAACCAATTTCATCGAACCAACGAAGTAGTGAAAGACGAGGAAAAGAAGACAAAAAAGACAACCTACACAGGTGAGGACCCTGGTGCAGGTAGGAAAAATTGCAAAATATTATGACAAGAGTGGGATTCGAACCCACGCCCTTTCGGACCACGGAACTCGTAGAGGAGATTAAGGGTTAACCTTAACGTGGCGCCTTAGACCGCTCGGCCATCTTGCCTGATAATTGTTATTCTGTAGCAAATATTAACTTATACTGTCTTTCAATCCCCATTCAACCCCCTTTTCACCCTCCTGTCCCTGTCACTTCAAAGTTTTGACAGTCTCAAGGGCTTTCATGGTTGAAAAAAGTTATGAAGACTGGTCCAGGTGTCATGATTCTTAGTAGAACTTGATAAAACTCAGAGTCACGTTCGTGGTGCCGCCTGGGCGGCTGCTCTACACCAGCGCTGTCTTTCGTGGTTGATGCGGTTCCGCCTACGTTATGACGGGAGTGTTGATCTTATCAGGTGAGCTCAAAAGACTCCAAAGTAGCTATAAAATGCCGAGACACCATCAGTCCCATCTCAGCGTGACACGCTTGGTGCGGTGTGAGATGGATGTCTTATTGTCTGGTGACACAACGGATGCTGGGACTGATGATATCGACGGCCCAACATCGCATGGCATGGCACTTCTAGACACAACCCATGTCCGATGAAGATAAGTAATCTACTTCTTTCCGTCGTGATTTTACATTCTAGAATTTTATCCGAAGTTTAGTGTGATCACCTGCAGGTCGACTGTTTCGAAAGTTGGGATGACTTCCGTTGGGACACCCCTTCAAGACGAGGACGGTTCAACTACCATTCATGCCTATTTGGATTATATAACTTACTTTCAGTTTCGCTCCGAAACAAGAATAATAATTTTATTCACGCTGACTGGCTATTTTACTAGTCGCACATATAGATACGCGGTCCTTTGTCGGTTAAAGCCGGGAGGAAAAACTGTGTTTCCCGGGTAAAAACCTCCCGCGACTTTATCGCTGCGCGGCTACTTCGACCGCGAGCTTATCTTAATATATACCATCGATCACAGCTGCCCTCACCGGCATACTGCCAGTATCTCATGAAAAAACCAATGTATACTCCTATAATATTACCCGCCGCTCCTCCGATGTAGTTTCGAAATAAAAAAACTCTCTCCGCGTTGTATACGCTTCGATATCATTTCCTTCATCTCATCTCTCTCGAGGAGCAAACGATATTCAGGGTTGGTCCTTCCCACAGGTATAAGAAGGGGGCCTCCTCCTTTGCCAACTTCTCCTCTTTCCTTCTATTCTCGTCTGTCGCATCCCCCTCACCCTGCCGTCACCTCGTTTTGCCCACTCGCTCCAAAACAAACACTTCGTTATTCAACCGGTTGCGTCCTATTCTTCCTTTGCTCCGTCCACTCTTTCGAGAGTTCACCAAGTTCACTCGCGCCGTCACTCGCGCAAGTCGCGCAACTCCAAGCCTATTTCCAACAACCTCTCTTTCCCCCAGTTCTCACTTGTGCTTCAGCACTTTTGCGCGACTGGTAATCTCACCATCCTCTCAGCCTCTGATCGTGACCTCTTTCTCGCTCAAGCGATGGAGAATAGGCCGGTCTCAACGATGTCTTGCCAGTGCAAGGCCTGCCTCGACCAACTCGCAAGCCCCCAGTGGCTGTGGTTCCACGAGCAACAACACCACGCCAAACACAAGATCATCGCCTGCCCGCACTGCGACACCATCTTACCAACAAAGGCCAAGTACTTCCCTACCGACCACAACAAGTCACGGGGACAACTTCTCAGGTGCCCCTCATGCAACCGTCAAGACCAGCTCAAGCTCTTTCTTCGCCGCCAGACCGCCTTTGCCTGCGGCTTTTGTTCTGCCTCTTTCTATTCTTCTTCTCCTTCGTCTTCCAGTTCTTCTTCCCATCCTTCCGCCGCCACGACAACCCCCAGCTCCAGCTCCAGCCCCTCCGACTCTAAGTCTCACTCACGCGGCAAACGCCACTACTTCCGCCATCTTGCAGCCGAGTTCGTCCGCAACGATGAGCTTATCGAACAAGGCCAGCCACCGCGCGAATGGAGCCGCACCAACATTATCTACGGCTTGCTACAGCGTCCAGGAATCATCAAGCACTGGAGAGCCTTGGTTGTGGGCAGCAAAGCCGGTGGTCGTGCGTGCAAGATTCCTGCTGGAGTCGATGCATTTTTCAGCTGGGACATGGACACTGACACGGCGCAGGGGCATGAACTGAGAAGTACTGCTGCAAAGTATCTTCCTTGTGGAAAGTGGAACTTGCAGAGCTGGTTGCAGTATTTTGATCTAGAGAAGGATGGTGATGAAAAGGCAGCAAAGTTGGCGGAGTTGGCGTTTGCGCAGGCTGACAAGGTGCTTCGACCTCGGGCTGGGAGGGTTGAGGCAAAGATCCGGACGAATGGAACTGGCTCGGTCGGAAACGAGAACGAAAAGAAATGGGGAGGAGAGGAGAAGGTCGGTTTGAACAAACCACTTCCAGAGTTGCCTACTGTACCGGCATTTCCTCCATCATCAACCATGCAGCCAACTGGATTGAGGAGCACAGATTGTCGGAGGAATTGGGATAAAAAACGACGAGAAGACGAAGACAACAAGACGAGAAGGAGGGTAAGGCATATTGTGAAGCAGATTGAGATGGCCTTGTCAGCTGCCTACTGCTGAAGGGAAAGGGGTTTGCAAAGGGTCAAATATCCATCAAGAGCCAAACATGTACATTACTGTCAGGATCGTCGTCGTCTGAGTCGCAACTTTGAGGCGTGCTCAGAAATGTAGAAGGGGTCCTGTATATGTTTGGAAAGGGTATGGTAATGATTGGAAGGCGTCTCGAGTTGTTTGCAAGGCATCCTCCCATGTCAGGAAGGTGTCCAACGCAAATATGCAGGTGTTCGAGCGTAGGCTCCTGAATGGTCGAAGAATTGAGGATCTAAAATTGAAGGTATGGACCTGGTTGTTTCTGGGTGTATCAATGGCAACTTCCAAGTAGTGTGATGGATGACACTGATATTTGAAGATGGTAGAATATCGAGAGAGGAACGTCTTGTTTTTAATATCTTAAAAGCAGCAAACACATATCTCTTACAAACAAAGCCAAACCTTGCATATACTTGATGCTATTCGGATCGTACTAGTCGGCTCATGCAAGACAGATCTCCCAACAATGATGAAAGAAAAAAAAAGGTGAGAGAACAAGTAAATAGAAAATATCGACAAAAAAAACGATGCATTAAAAGATGCGGGAGCAAAAAGGACGATCCGGATGGGACTCGAACCCACAACCTCAGTCTTATCCTCCCGAATTAGGAGGACCACACGATACCATTTCGCCACCGGACCGTTGCTTGTTGGAAAAATGTTTTTAGGATTACTTCTTATGAAGGCAGAACTGACGTCAGCTCACAACTGACACCAAACGCCAAAGGTTCGCCTGCACAACTGTACAACGCTGCACCGACAACGCATTTCTCGTGCTCAGAATTTGACAGTGACAAAACACATAAAAGGGTAATAAAACAACATAATCGATTCCACTAAGAAAGAGGAGCGTGCAATGATGCAAAAAGCAAGGCCGTTTGGCTCGAAGCAAAGTATTTTTCAGACCCCTTGATACTCACGAAGCAGGAGGGAGAAACAAAAAAGTACAAAAAAATGTGCGAATAACCACAAATCGTAGTTGTGAAAACAATGCGCCAGCCGCGAATCGAACGCGGGGCCCATCGATGGCAACGATGGATTTTACCACTAAACCACTGGCGCTGTGTGATGTTGTTGGAATTGTGTTGCGGGATTTGGACTTATGATGGATGGAGACTCTTGACCCGGAAGAGAAAGTTTTGTTTCGTTTGCACGAGTTCGAAGGTTTCCATGCTGGGATGGGGCCTGTCAAGCTGGCCGTCGCCTCAGTTCCGCTGTGCGCAGGGGCTGTTACGGCGGGCGGGCTGGCTATCCTCGGTAAAACTTGGGATGGAATTCTTGATGACCAGATGATCTGATAAGCATTATCAGATGGAGGTGCAGGTATCGGTTGCATTCATCCCAACACCCGACTTTTTCACCGTGACAGCGCATGCAGCCAGAAAGCAGCGCACCCAAAGTGGGAATGGAGGCCAGCATTTCGTTGGCCAGAAACCGGTCCAAGACTTCCAGAGTGGGATCTATTGTCCGCTGAATGGAGGAGAAGAGAGCGTTGGGCCGCCGGGGTGTGCGGACAACATAAGTTCACGAAAATGGCTCTATCCGATACCGGGTGTGAGGGGTTCCCAGCAGTCGTCACTTTTGTTTCGCAAGTTTGGCTGAAGCTCTTAACCGTCTCTGCCTTTTGAGGTGGTGCTTGATGACTGACTGCGATGAATAAGTTTACGGTCCTTTTTCTCCAGTCGAACAGCATGATGGACTCAAGTTCAGAGCTCGAAGGGAGGATCTGATAAGCACTTAGGAGCGAGGACACGCACATGTGAAGAAGGGGAATGCATGGGCTAGCTGCTAGCTCGTCCCGTCGGGTCGTGGGTGGGGGCGCTACTTGTACACAGTAGATGGCGACCCTTCAATTGTTGCATATCTTTATGTTCACTCTTTTTCCCGGCATCCCGTTTCTTCCTTCCTGTTGAGTGCGTGGGTGGTGACATCGTATCCATGCGACATGAGAGCCAGAGATCCACCCACACTCTTTACCGTGGCCCAGGATCCATGAAGGTGCTCAAAATGACCAAAGTGACAAGCCCGACACGTCCATCCGACCTCCTTTCAGCCACCAGAGTCATCCCGTCATAGTTGCCCCGTCTCCCACATCCGTCGTCTCACTTTCTTCCCAGAGTTCCAGTCTGTGTAGCCATCCTCTCCTTCTTCCGATCGACACATCCAACGCATCAAACGCACCCAACCCACGCAGCCCACGCCATCTGACATCGAAGTCCCTTGAATCCGTCGCCAGAAGAGGCAGTTGCGGAGTCCTACACACTGCCCACCCACACACACACAATACCCACCCTCAGACTTACAATGGGCTCTATTGCCGTTGACGACGCCACCATGTCGAGGCCCCCCTTCAAGGTTCTCGTTGTTGGTGGTTCTTACGGCGGTCTCTCCGCCGCCCTCAACTTGCAAGACATCTGCGGCGGCCGCGCTGCCCGTTGCGGTCCTGATGCCAAGAAGGCTGCCCTTGACGGCACTTCTGCTGCCCATGATGGTCCTCAGTTTGCCGTTGACATTACTGTTGTGGACGAAAGAGATGGCTTCTGTAAGATGCGCCCGCTTACGCCCGCCCTCAGCAACGTTCACAACCACTAACACACATGCTCTCTCCACAAGACCATCTCATTGGCACTCCATTGGCCTTTGCCGATGAGTCCTACGCCGAAAAGTGCTGGGTCAAGTACGAGGACGTTCCCGCCCTGCAACAATCTCCCAACAACATCCGCATTCTCCGGGGCTCTGTCCAGTCCATCGATCAAGAGCGCAAGGTTGCCAAGGTTCTCGGCAGTGAGAGCGGTCCCGAGCCCACAGAACTCAAGTACGACTACCTCATTGCCGCCGCCGGCTTGAGGAGAGTTTTTCCTGTCGTGCCCCAGTCCCTGCTAAGGAAGCAGTTTCTCTTTGAGGCTGGTGACCACATTCAGGCCGCGACTGCCAACAGACATGGTGTCGCTGTTGTAGGTGGAGGTGAGTTTGGCCTGCCAAATCATCGCCCTTTCTCCAATGTGACTTGCTGACTGATAAACAACAACAGGTGCTGTTGGGATCGAGATGGCTGCCGAGCTCAAGCTCGTTTGTCCCGATCTGAAGGTCACTCTTATCCACTCGCGTGACAAGCTTCTCTCAGCCGAGCCTCTTCCTGAGGAGGTCAAGGACCGCAGCTTGGAGCTCGTCCATGAGGCCGGTGTTGAGGTGCTCATGTCCCACCGTGTCGATAAGACCGAGGAATTTGTTGATAACGGGCACAAGGCCTACAAGGTCTACTTCACTAACGGCCATACCCTTGTGGCCGACTCCGTCATCATGGCCATTTCCAGAAGTGTGCCATCGACCACCTTCCTCCCCAGGGAAGTCCTCAACGAGGAAGGCTATGTCAAGATCCAGCCCAGGTACGTGTCCACCCCCAGATTCGACGAACCTCAAAGCAAAACTAACATGTTGGGTGTTGCAGCCTCCACTTCCCTTCCGAAAGCCCCAACTCGGACGATCATCTCGCCATCGGTGACCTTGTCAAGTGGTCCGGTATCAAGCGGTGCGGTGGTGCCATGCACATGGGCTACCTGGCCGCCAACAACGTTCACATGCGCATGAAGCAGGCTGTTTCCGGCACCGAGCCTACATACCTTGAGCTTGACGAGATTCCTCCCATGATTGGCCTCGCAGTTGGCAAGAAGGCTGTTGCCTACTGGCCCACAAACGGCGTGTCCTCGGGCGAGGATGTCAACAAGCTCTTCTTCGGTGATGACTTGGGTTTTGATAGTGAGTTTCCCCTCTTTCGGCACCCTTACGATGCAAAGTCATTTGCTAACCAGACATTTCAACAGTTTGCTGGAACCATTTGCGGTTGGGCGGTTACGATGTTGTTAAGGCTTAAAAAACATTTTTAAAGGCACTGGCGTTGAAACGGTTCGGATAGCACGGGATTAGGACGGAATTTTAGGATTAGTGGGTAATATGGGAACATACTGGGTTTTGGGGATATACACCATTTAGCTGGGTTGGTTATGAATTGGAGGTCTTCATGAAGCGACGGGTCTCTTGGTCATAATGAAGTAAGACACTTTGAGTGCAATCATGGATAGAGTTTCTTGGTTTGATTCAAACTTTGTTTTCAAATTACCAAAAGCCTGGAGGTGAGGCCGTAGTTGTGTGATGGCACATGCCAGCACCTGTGGGATCATTGTGTTACTATCTGGTCTTTCTGGTCTTTCATCCCTTCATGTCTTGTCATCCATACAAGTCTACCCACCTCCATCGAAACGTAGCTTAGTTTCCTCTGCATTCTCATTCTCTTCTTTCTTTTTCCTTCTTCGCTTCTTTAATATCTTATTGCTCTCGGTACATAATTTGTTGCGTCAGTCATCAATTTACGTGCTGTGACAAGTTGACTGTTTTGCAAGGCCCAGAAGAACGTGAGGCTCACCACTTGTACAACATCTGTAAGTAGTTCGACGCAAAATTTAAGTACTGTTCTTTTGTTCCACTACCTTTCCCAAGGAACTTTTCCGGCCGTTTTACTCATTAGTCTATTACATATCCAAGATCAAACAGATGCACCAATTTTTTTCTACAATCATCCAACCGCCTAAGCCATCCAACTCTGAGCAACTACCTAACCTCCCATTCAAAGCTTGGGGACGAGGCCAACGTGGGTACCGCCGAGGAACTTCTGGTTCTCATCAAGCGGGCACAGCTGGAAGAACCGCTCGCGCGAGCATGTGACAAAGGCAGAGCGCTTGTGGGGCAAATCAACAAACTTGTCGAGGCCGAAGCCGTGCATCATGTCGTACATGAGGACAGAGCTGTTGGTGTACTTGGGCTCGCCGACGACGCTCATGGTGCGCGGGTCGTCCAGGTAGAGGTAGTGCATGAGGGACGACCACCAAGCTGAAACGCGGTGGGGGCCGCGGAAGCGGACATCGCCGACGAGCGAGTGGCGGCCGCGGTCGTAGTCGCCGGGGGTGTAGTAGGCTCCTAGGCGGTCCTCCTTTAAGAAAATATTAGCATCAAGAAAATGGGTGAGGCCTTAAAAAAGAGGAGAGGGATGGAGAATAAAAACACGAACCTTGGCCCAGTAAATCTCAAAGTAGGCGAAAAAGACATCATCAAAAGCCGCCAGGACGGTGATCTGATGCGGGTCCTCGTGCGCCTTGCGCAGGTACTCGCGGTGCTGCTCCAGCGTGCCCTCCTCGTTCCATCCCTGCGACACGCGCGGGTCGTTCTGCCACGTGTGGAACAGCTCCAGGTGCGCCGCGTTGGTGTAGTCCAGCGCCACCATGGAAAAGTTCTCCTTCAGGTGCGGGATGTACCGGCTGTAGATGACGGACCCCGGAGCGGGCTTGGCCCGCCGCCGCGGGTGCCAGCACAGCGCGCTGTTGGGCTCGTTGGTCATGACGTACTCRGTCGCCTGCAGGGGGTAGACAGACTCGAGGCTGCCGTCCTCGCTGTCGGCGAGGGTTTCGGGGGCCCACGCCGGGCGCGCGCCGAAGGGAGAGCCGGCGCCCTGCCAGAAGGCGCCACGCAGAACGAGGAGCTCCTTGCCGGCATCGGAGCCGTGGAGCTTTTGTTGCTCGGGAGTGACGGGGACTGGGTGGTCGATGGCTAGGCCGACGGCCTTGAGCTGGCGGGCGAGCTTGTCGGCACCGAAGCCGTAGGTGGATAGCCGGAAGGCCTCCTCGAAGGGCCGGAGGGTGAAGATGACGTAGGCGATCAGCCAGAGCTGGCCGACGGTGGGAGCGGTAGATTCCTTCCACGAGACAGCCACGGACGGCGAGCGGCGGGCGCGGCCCCAGGGCGTGTTGATGGAGATGTGAGGCTTGTCCGAGGACTTGAGGTCTTGGAGCTCGGTGAAGAAGAGGGAGTCGTTGTGAAGGGGACGGGACAGAGCGGCCTTGCTGTCTTGTTGCTTGAGCTGGTACGAGTTGGCGACGCCGGATTCGCCCTTTATGACGAGGTAGGAGGTCTGGTAGGGGTGAGGGAGCTTAAGGATGGGCTCAGAAGTGGCGATATAGTCGGCGAGCCGGCGGATTATCGGTGACGCCATTTTGTGTGGTGTGTGTGTGTGTGTGTGTGTAAATTAAATATATATATATCTTTGTTTACTTTTGGGTATCGTCACTTTTGGAAAAAGAGCAATGGCAAACCGGAGGAAAAACTGAAAGACTGACGAAGCGGCTATGGACAGAACTGAAGCCAAAGAAACGATGGTGACAATACTACTTAGTACATACTGTTACTCTGATCGATTCCCACTTTACGTGGACCGTCGGCTTCAAGAAACCAAGGTGGAGGAGTACGAAGACACGCCGGTATCCTCCTCTGCTACCGTGCTACGTAAAGCCGAGCCAGGGACCAGGGGATACGGAAGGTGGAGGTTGAGCCGGTGAGGTCATTCCGATAGTGTTATATATTCGGTTAGGTGAGTTCCAGAAGGCAGGGTATGGGGGTGATCCATCACGATGCTTGGTTTGTTTGTGAAACTTTGTGGTGTCCTTCACGGTCGTGGTCAAGGGGACAAAATAACCAATGAAAAGCGAAGGAGCAGAAAGTGGGTGGGACGGCCGCAGATGGCGTGGTGCACCATGCTCGACCTTCGGATCTGATAACTTTACTCGGACGCCAAAGAGTGGGTCCGGGCGGATCTGATAATTTTTCCCTCACCTGCCGTCCCACTTTCCTTGGCACACCCGAATTCGGAGCGTTTCGGAGGTGGAGGAGGTGGGCATCCTCGGCATTCTTGTCGCGCAACAGTTGAAACAGCCGTAATAAGGTGCCGAAGAAACGAAACAAACAAGCACGGGGAACTATCAAGCGCTGTAGGCTTTAACCCACTGTTCTTCCTTGACAATCTCGTGAATCTCGTAAAAGCGTTTTTCCCCATTGCGGGAATTGGCAAGGGGAGAAAAGGTTAAGAAAGGGAGGGCCGGGAGGGTGAGGGGCAATGGAAACATGAAAGCGAAGGGGGAAGGATGGATGATGGCGAACCTTGGCAATAAGGGAAATTCTTATCAGATCCTTTTCTGTCGGACGATCTTTGCGGCATTTTATCAACAAACGGGAACGGGTTACTTACCTACATATGTATATAAACGACATGTGCCTGAACGCTCTTGTAGCTCCCCCCTGTTCAGCAGTCCTGTGTCTAATCCGGTACAGTACGCTACCGAGGGGCCAACACAACGTCAACAGCCGAATCAGGAAGCGATCAGTTCATGTCCTGCAAGTGCATCCATTGCATCTCTGCATCTTTCCCCGTCCCTTTGCGACTCTGCTTCGACTCACCGTTGCATTTTGAGTTATCAGATGGAACTAGCGACGCAGCCTCTCCACCTTCCATGCCGCTCTCGCGTCCACTTCCTGCCTCTTCCCTTCCTTTTTCCACTGTCGATTCTTCCATGACCCCAATTTTCTGAAAAATTCTTTTGCGACTCCAGTTCCGTCTCCAGTTCCGTTCTCCATTCGCTCTTCAACGCTGGATGCCACGATGCCATCTCCCATCAGCCGAGGACTGGGTTGCTGCAACTGGAGCGAAACACGCTGTTGCGCTCTCCACCTCGACCTTCATCTGTCCGGGATTCAGGACGTTGAGCATGTGTCAATGTCACCCGCGGTTTTTTCACCACTCTGCGACTCCAGCTCGAGATCGATGGAGCACCATGAAGGGAACCCGGAGGTCATTGGAGGGTTGACCCTCCTCACCTTCACAAGGCTGTGCCAGAAAAGATCTTATCAGATTGATTAGATCAAGATCAGGGCAGCAACAGACAGCAGACATCACCACAATCGGCAATATCACCGAGTTCGTTGACCATCCGTCACCTCCGCCGTGTCCCAATGTGGGAACTGAGCAGCTTCTCCCATCCCCACTGTGGCCGATGATTGACCACCACCAGCTGGAGTCTGGGAAAACGAAGACGAGTTCTGGGCCTCCGAAGCTTCCAGGGCAGCTTGGCTGAGGTGTCCCGGTTTTCTGCTGGTTGCATCCCATCATACGTAAACCTGCCTGCTCTGTTTTGTTGGTGTGCTGCCAAATACCCTTGAATCCCATCCCGCCTCGTCCTGAAGTCGTCAGTGGCCAGCCAGTCCGTCATTGTACAGTATTCTCGAGTGATTCCATCATTGCTTGTGTCCCTTTACCTATACCCTTTGCTTTTCTTTTGCCTCCTACTCTCCCCTCCAACTGGACTCTTTCAAACGGGCCAATAATATCTCATCTCACAATACACAACATGTCTTCACCAGCATTGGTACCAACAACCGTCGAGGAGGGAGCCGTTCTCCCCCAGACTCAAAGACCATCTCTCCTTCACGGCCCAACAGATCCTCCTCTGGTCGACCTCACACTGGGAGAGTTGCTCAACCTCCAATGTCTGCACCACGGCACACAAGAAGCTCTCGTCATGCCATGGACTGGCGCAAGATGGACATACAATGAGCTCAACTACCAAAGTCAGCTCATGGCACGCGCTTTGTTGGGATTGGAGATTCGTGTAGGCGATAGGGTGGGCATCATGGCTGGAAACTGCGAGCAGTATGCTTCTCTTTTCTTTGCTGCCACGAGGATAGGCGCCATCCTCGTCATTCTCAACAACACTTATACCCCTACCGAAGCTCAATATGCTTTGGAGTTCTCAGGTATGCTCCTCCGCGCACCAGCCATGCCCGGTACCGGTCCTAGTCAAGCTCACACTTTCCAGACTGCAAGGTTCTCTTCACTACTAAGAAGATCGGTCGCCTCGATCAAGGGCCCCTGCTCGCCGAGCTCAAGATGAAGTCCAAGGCTCCCAAAGTAGTAATCATCAGGGGAGATAGCGAGGGTTACCAGACGTATGATCAGTTGCTTTCTCAGGGGTTCAAAGTCAGCGTAGAACGTCTGCATCACATGGAGAGGAAGGTCCTCCCTCACCTGGTCTGCAACCTCCAGTTCACCAGTGGCACGACTGGCCTGCCCAAGGCGGCCATGCTCACGCATCAGTAAGTCCATTTCCTGCACTCATCAAACCTGTCCCCCCAGCTGACTTTGTATTAGCAACATTGTCAACAACTCGCGCTTCATCGGTGACCGTATGAAGCTTGGCCCCGACGACGTTCTGTGCTGCCCCCCTCCTCTTTTCCACTGCTTCGGTCTTGTCCTTGGCCTCATGTCCGTCATGACCCACGGCGGCAAGATCGTCTACCCAGCCGAAGTTTTTGACGCCCCCGCTACCCTCAAAGCCATCATCGACGAACGTTGCACCGCCGTCCATGGTGTCCCCGCTATGTTTGACAGCATCCTCGCGCTCCCCGAAGCCAAGGATCTCAAGGCTGCCGATTTGCGTCTAAGGACAGGTATCATCGCCGGTGCCCCCGTGCCACGCTACCTGATGGAATTGCTCGTTTCGAAGCTCGGCATGACCGAGTTCACGTCAAGTTATGGACTGACTG
This sequence comes from Neurospora sp. FGSC 6877, assembly GCA_009805295.1. Taxonomy (NCBI): domain Eukaryota; kingdom Fungi; phylum Ascomycota; class Sordariomycetes; order Sordariales; family Sordariaceae; genus Neurospora; species Neurospora sp. FGSC 6877. The sequence continues at coordinate 1,647 of RAON01000063.1, read as the reverse complement.
AAGCGTCCCCGACCTGCTTCAACGCGCATACCGATGACCCGATCGACGTAAGGTTGACTACCGTCGGCACCCTGATGCCCCATGCCCATGCCAAGATCGTGGACAGAGATGGCCAGATCGTGCCTATCGGCACCAAAGGAGAGCTTTGCATTGGTGGCTACCAGCTGCAGGCGGGATACTGGAACAACTCGGAGAAGACGAACGAGGTGATGATGAGGGATGAGTCCGGCATGTTGTGGTTGCACACCGGCGATGAGGCCGTCTTCAATGAGCAGGGATACTGTTCCATTACCGGACGCTTCAAGGATATCATCATCAGAGGTATGTTTCATCACCACTTTTGGTCAACCCAACACGTCTCCTCCCATACTAACCTCGACGGTAACACAGGTGGCGAAAACATCTACCCCCTCGAGATCGAGGAGCGTCTCGTAGCTCACCCGGCCGTCTCCATGGCTGTTGTCGTGGGTCTCAAGGACCAGCACTACGGCGAAGTCGTCGGTGCCTTCCTCGGACTCGAGAATGGCCATCAGCCAATGAGCACGGAGGAGGTGCGCGAGTGGTGCAGGCGGAAGCTGGGCAAGCACAAGGCTCCCACGCACGTCTTCTATCTTGGCCTGGATGGCGTGCCTAGCGCAGTTCCACTGACGGGAAGCGGAAAGGTGCGCAAGTTTGAGATGGCGCAGTTGGGTAACAAGCTACTGGAGGAGAGACGCAAGACTTCCAAGCTCTGAGGGAAGGAATTGGACGAATAGAAAAGTGCGCTTTGTTACTTTCTTGGGTATGTGCGAGTATGGCAGCGAGGGGAAAATGGCGTGTTCATATTGTTTCTTTTGTACGTTAGATAAAAGTATTAATGGGAAAGGCGAATGAAAGGAAGGAAGCACTTGTTTGTATCCTCAGCCCAACTGTCAAGCTCGATGTCGAAAGAAGTGCGCAAAGCAAGATGATTAAAAACGCGACAAATGCAACCATGACAGTGAAAATGTCGTCCTGGGTCAATTCAAGGGAAGGATAATGGTAGGGAAAGTGTAGTAGTAGTCTTGGGGTGTCGAGTAACAAGAGTTGGAGGATGAAATGATGCGAAGGAACACAACGAAGATGAAAAATGGAAGATGAGGAAAAAATAATGCAAAAAAGAAAGAATATTTGCGCCAGCCGCGAATCGAACGCGGGGCCCATCGATGGCAACGATGGATTTTACCACTAAACCACTGGCGCTGTGATTTGATTGGTAGGGACATGCGACATTAGTAACTATAAGCAGTCCATTTGAGCTCGACACTTGTACTTATGGCAAGAAGTACCTTCGTCGCGGGTAATTCTCACGGTAAATATAGAGAACGTAGGTTATAATAGCCAGGTCCCGTGTCTGAATGTACATGGTAACAACGTTGGGACTTTTCCCCGCATCGTCGTGCCGGCGTTCGGATTCTCGAGGTCGGATCTTTTACCAGACATTGACGCAAAATTTGTGTTGATATTGGCGATGTAATCGATTGACTCTAAAGCCAGTACAAGATTAATCCCAAGCCAAAGAAACCTGGATTCCTAAATGTTGAACGATACTACTCTACAATGTATCTCAAAAAATGTGGGAATCATCTCGCCCAAACACCAAGTCCCAGTTCGCCCCCCCCCCCCCCC